>JAENHJ010000383.1:1200000-1595177 GCA_025330945.1 Mucuna pruriens | reverse complement strand
GTATCTTTTGTGATACATCTAAAATCAAGACTAATTTTTTAATGTATTAAGATTTATATAAAGTGATTCACATCTTCCAACATATATTTTTCCATAAGCACGAAATTAAAAATTATATCATTCATCACATACTTAAAAGAAAAGACATTGTTATTTGTCAATCATATTATACCATCTTACACAACTACAGAGAAAGCTTTTAATTCGATTAAAAATGATTTACATTGGTTGTGAACTTGTTATTGATATCAGGGATGTAGAAAGTGTTATTTTCCACATAGGTTATGCATACAACCCATGTAAAAACTTCTAATAGGCGGCTTTTTAATTAAATCTAAAAATTTCTTCCTCTCACCAAAAGAATAGTGGGATGCCAGAATTTGAACCTTCCGTACATTGTACAAAGAAAGAATGTGAAGTGCTTTCAACATCCTGACTGGAAAACCAATGAAAACAATTTAACAAAAAGAATAGACTATGAGTTGATGGCTAGAAGAAACTGAAACAATAAATAGAATGTGAAGTGCTTTCAACATGCATAGGTATCCTTAATCTGCTTGGGCAAGAACAATCGCTGCATAGTCAATGTCTCCATGTTTTGCAACCCAGCAACATAGATTGAGGATTTCAATTGATATTCTTTGACTGCTCATTTGAAATTGAATTTTATTTTTCCCGATCAGGTCAATCTGGTAGAAGGGATGGATCAAAACATCTATGCAGCAGGGAAATTTTGATTCCAAATGATAATGGCTGCATCAAAACAACAATAAACCATTAATCTTTTAAGTCCTTCATACAAATGTTTCCAGAATATCCATACCTTGGGGGGTTCAATTGATTCCCAAAGCATTTATACATACTATTTTTATATTTTGTTTCCTATATTTATACTATTTTTATGTTCTTGTAATTATACCTATAGAAAATTTTATGTTTTAGTTCTTACATGTAAAAGATACTCGTTTTAATTTTTATACCAGTAAAATCTTTACGTTTTAGTTTCATTTCATTTTATTTTAACTATTGTACTATTTTGTATTTCTACTAAAATATTTAATCTTTCAAAAAAAATAATAAGAGTTCTGAATTATTGAAATATATATATAATTATGAAGAAATATATTTTTGTCTGCAAGATAAAAAGATATAGACTTAATTGTACTTTTGATCTTTCTAGTCATGGATAGTTTTGATTCTCATAATTTTAATTACTCAATTTTTTCCATCATATTTGAAAAATGGACAACTTTAGTCTCTTGGTGTTTTAATTGCTCAACTTTGCTATGCACATTTCAAAATGAGTAATTTTGGTCATATTGTTAATTTTTTAATACCCAGAACTAAACAAAAATAATTATACTTTTAATTGGCCAGTTTGTGACAGATAAATATCTTATATGACCTTAATTGTAAAAGTTTTTATAAATTAAATTATTCACTATTTATATTAAATAATTTAATTTATAAAAAATTAAATAACTAAGTTATATCAGAAGTTTATGTATCATAAAATTTATAATTTTGAAAAATAGTTGATTGATTTTTTTACTTTTTTTTTCATTAAGAATTGGATAAGTTAATTGTAAGAGTAAAATTATCCATTTGTTTAAACGCTTGGACCAAAATCAAGTAATTAAAACTATAAGAAATAAAATTGCTTACCTTTTGAAACATGTGGACAAAATTGCCTACGCATTATGCTAGAAGGACAAAAGGTGAAATTAAGCTAAATATATATATATTATTATATAAATATGTCTTTTATTTCATTTTGTATTTATCATCTAGTTCAATAACCAATTTTACTAAGTATTTTTATAATAATAAATTAATTTTAAACTTTTAACTAAAACCAACTTTTCTTCAACTAACTTATTAATAATATAACATATATTTAAATATTATTAATTAATATTTTAATTATTCATTGATTATTATATTATGAAAACCGAACATTCAAATTTCTTCTTTATATATAGAGAGATGAGTATTTATGATGAAAGGATGAGATGAATAAATATGGAACATACAATTATATAAGAAAGTTATTTAAAACTCACATGACCATTTGAAAGTCACATGATATATATATATATATATATATAAGGAGCATATAAAGTGAGATGAATATTTATAATGAAAGAGTGATAGGAATAAATATGGAACATATAACTATACATGGAAGCTTAAGATTAAAAACTATTTAATACTTTTATGATCATTTTAAAATTACATGATATATTCATGCATGTACACGCTTACTCTTATCAAATAAAATTCTGACTATTCTTATTATATATAAAATAAAAAATTAAAAATGATATTTTAATTTTTTATAATATACTTAAGATACATTACATATAATTTGGTATTAATGTATAATATTTAAATGTTTTGTTTATATATAACATGCAGATATTTTGTTTTTATAAATCAAATAGACCTCCTATTATGCAACTATTTATAAATCAAATAGAACTCCTATTGATCAAAACGTTTATATCTCTTAATAAAATATTTTCAAACATTCAAAGTTAGAAATTTTAAAATATCCAAACAAAACGTGTCATACAAATGGATATTAAACTAGTTTCTAATAAAAGAAAAAAAAAATAAAAGAATTGGAGATGATCCTTGATGGACATGTGTCTTGTTGCTATCAATTTGTTCCTACACTCTACCTTGTGCAGCCAATATATTATTGAAAAGTTTTATACTTTTAGCCTTGAATCTTGAGGCTACTATCTGCCATTAGTGTTATTTGTTGTTTTAACTTTTACATATTAGTTTAATCAATAGAAAATCTTACGTGCATTATTTTTTATTTTTCATCTTCAAAGAAATTCCCTTTTATTTGTATTTATACTTTTAATTTTCTAATATTTCCTTATCTATTTCAAAATATTTAAATAATTCTAATAAAATGATTTTAACAATATGTTAGAACTTGTATTCTTTGTTTTAAGTTGAAAACTTATAAAATTAATTTTTTCATATCACTTTTTATTTTTCTATTTATTATTTTTACTTAACCAATAAATTAAATTTAAGCAAAAATAATTTTCTATTTATTTTAAAATCAGTTATACAATACTGTTGATGAATATAGCAAATTAATTTTAGCATCTGTGGCTTAAAATATTATTGTTATAGTAATTATTTTAAAAGTTATCTCCACAATTTTATTTTAATATATATAATAATTCTAACTAAAGAAAAATGAATACAAATCGAAATAAAATGACAGCGAAAATTTAACATGAGAGTTAAATATTTTTAAACAATCGTTTAATTAAATTAGTTAACTTTATAAAAACATCTAACAAAATAAAAAGATAACTAATAGGGCTTATCTTATAATATACTCAATATTTATAGGAGAAACCGTTAACGGAAAAAAAAACTATTAGCCAGCAATTTTTTCCTATAATTGTCTAACATTTCAAGATAGATAAAATCAAATTAGGAATAGATAAAAAAAAGGGAATATAGAATATATTGAAATACTAAAAAACAACATTTTGAATAATTTAAGATTAATTAGCAAAAACAGGTAATACCTTGAATAAAAGTAATGATTAGTTCAACTAATATTGGCATGTTGTAAAGATAAAAATATTTCAGACCAAAATCTGCATAATATAAATTTCAGGACATTGTGTGGTTTTTCTTACCTACCTTTTCCATCGAATACCTTTGGCAATGGATGTCAAAGTAACTCTATGCTATGTTGTTTTATTATTTTCCCTATCTTCGGCAGAAGATGTGAAACTCATAGTGAAAGGGATGACATCCATTGCTACCACAGATAATAATTTTATCTGTGCAACTTTAGATTGGTGGCCTGCTGATAAGTGTGATTATGGCCAGTGTCCCTGGGGACAAGCAGGCATTCTCAATCTGGTATTTATTAATTCTTATTAAGCATTACTGCATCATTTATATTATTTTTCATCTTACAAAATTTTAATAAAAAAGATAACTATCCTATATTATGATTTTCAACTTTTGCAGGACTTGGGTAACAAAATTTTGTCAAATTCCATCAAGGGTAAGTTCTCTTTTTATGAAGTCTAATCATATTCAATATAAAATTTCCATGTGGAAAAACATATTATTAGCCTTTATGGGCTGTTTGTATTTATTTATAATTTTCATATAGCCTTATTCCTCAATTATTGGAGGCAAGATGCATGTGGCATTTTAAGGATTTAAAGGCGAAATATATAATATGATATGTAGACAATTGATGTTGTAGCATTTCACATTACTTATCATTCTAAACGTACTTTGGCAGCATTCAATCCCTTGAGGATTAGATTAGGAGGTTCAGTGGAAGATCAAATTATTTACCAATTTGGGAAGCAAACGAAATGTCCCCATTTCAAAAAGCAAAGTGATGGTCTTTTTGGTTTCAGCGTAGCATGCCTTCCTAGAGTGAGATGGGATGAAGTACATGACTTCTTTAACAAAACTGGGTATTGCTTTAATTAATTAGCATCACATCCTCAATTTTCTCAACACACTCACACATATATATAATATGATTTTTCATGCATGTAATTTGTTTTGCAGAGTGAAATTAACTTTTGGGTTGAATGCTCTGAGTGGAAAGAAAAATTCTGCAGACAATAAGTTGAATTGGGTGGGAAATTGGAATCCAAAAAATGCCATAAGTCTCATGAAGTACACAATATCAAAAGGATACAAAATAGATTCATATGAATTGGGTAACTAAAGCTTTACTTTGATATTGAAGTTTTGAAAAATATATTTTTAATTTAATTTCTCCCATGTGAATTATGATTTATGAGGTTTAATCTTATGCTCATTAGGAAATGAGCTATGTGCTGAGGGAATAGGAGCTAGAGTAGACAGCATTGAATATGCTAAAGACATCACTAGGCTCAGAAATATAATTAATCAACTATACCCAAATGATTCTATAAGGCCGAAGGTGCTAGGCCCAGCTGGTTTCTATGGTAAGGAATGGTTTGATAGCTTCTTACAAAATGTTGGGCCTGGTGTGGTTGATGGAGTGACCCACCACATTTACAACCTTGGTGCTGGTACGTATAGCTAGCTAGATGCTCTCTTTTGGGCCAAGCTTTTCTGATAATATATATCCACTCCACTATTTTTCTTATGTATGTGCCTTAGTGATTGAATTGGTTTCTAAGATATATATATTTTCCAAATAAAGGTGTTGACAAGGATCTTATCAACAAGGTTCAAGACCCATATTACCTGAGCCAAATTGCTGAAACTTTCAAAAGCGTCTCTCAAGCAGTCAAGGAATTCACGCCATGGGCAGCACCATGGGTTGGGGAAGCTGGTGGAGCCTATAACAGTGGTGGAAAAGATGTGTCTCATACTTTTGTTAATGGTTTTTGGTAAGTTGAATATACTAATAGTTTGTGATTTTAATTTGGTTTCCTTTTTAAGATTTTCGTTGACAAATGAATTAAAAACTAGGTACTTGGACCAGCTGGGCATGACATCAACTTTAAACCACAAGGTTTATTGTAGACAAACTCTGATTGGAGGAAACTATGGTTTGCTAAACACAACTAACTTCATTCCTAACCCGGATTATTATGGGTAAGTCATATGTGTAAGTGAGAGGCATTTAATTTAATTTAATTTTCTACCCATCGTGAGATGTATGTCTTTAAAATTTAGCATTCATCATCATTAGCATATAATCATATGATTTAACAATTATATTTGTCAAACTAATATTTTACAAAACTATCAAATTGTGTAAGTCATAAAGACCTACTTTTCAATTTAGACTTTTTTGGGTGCACATAGATAAATGAAATGTCTCTCTAATCAACATACCATTTAATCAGAGCTCTCTTGTGGCATCGACTTATGGGAAGCAATGTGCTTTTTGTTTCTCATGAAGGATCTCCGTTTTTGCGTGCATATGCTCATTGCTCAAAGAAAGAGGTAAGCTCAATCAATTGTCTCAAAAATGTTTTTTTTTTTTTTTTTATTAAAAAAAATAGCAACAACAACAACAAATTAAGCCTTATCCCACTAATTAAGGTCTTTCATAAATAGAGGTACTTATACATGTGGGCTATACCATGCTATTAAAAATAATTAAGAGAAAATAGTAACAATTAATTGAAAATGACAATTGGCAATAACTACTTCTATAATGTAAAACTAAGAAGTTTTTGTATCATCCAGCTATTTGTTCTTAATTAATCTTGACTTTTTAACCACTTGCCTTTTATTTTTTTCAGCCTGGTATCACTGTGTTACTCATAAACATGTCCAATTCAACTACTTTCAATGTATCCCTTGTCAATGACATGAATTTGTATCCAGAGACAATAGAAAGAAACATATCAATGACGATGAGGGAAGAGTACCATTTGACACCCAAAGACGGTAATATTCAAAGTGATGTGGTGTTGTTGAATGGAACTCCCCTAATGCTAACCAAATCACTAGACATCCCCGAAATGAAACCACTCTTGGTTGATCCATCTTTTCCAATCAAAGCAAGCCCCGATTCAATAGTATTTGTACAAATCAAGGGCTTTAATGCACGAGCATGCACATAATATTAATCGGCAACAAGACAACATAACATTAATTTATTTATGTATTTCCTTCACAATTGATTATTCTTATTTTTTATAGCATGTCATAAACACGTGTACATGTGTATGGTTTTCCATTTTGTAATTTCAAGTATTCAATTTATTTAAAATTTTATGTGCATGATCATTGAGTTAAGAATAAAATATTTAATAGTTAAATTAATAAAGTTTAATACATACAAAAAAATTATTGAAGTGGCAGTAACTATAATAAAAGTTATTCATGCATTAACTTGATTATCTCTCTCTATATATTATATATATTTGCTAATATACATCCACTTTTTTTTAAATGAATATCTTAGCACGTCAAACCTCAGGTGTATTTTAAGAAAATCGAAGTTATAGTTTGCTAGCCTACTCCTTAGAGCAAATACATAGGTGTATGTTAGTTGACCCCACAAGAATTTGTTAACATACACTTACTCTATTCCTACAGGGAGTATGTTGGCAAGCTACACATTCAGGGAATTTTGAAATATTCGTCATTATAATTTGAAAACATATTCATTTTAAAAACTATACAAATGTCAACAAATCCATTCTCCACCATGTGTGTGTAGAAAACATATCGTGTGAGAAGACTTATATTAAGAGAAAGGGAAAAATTAAATCATGACCATTGCATCCGATCATGAAATGTTAAAATTAAAAGATTAATTCGTTTGACTTTTTTAATGGTCATGTAGTCGTTAAATAACTTTTAATTTTAAGTATCAACATATATGGTTATATGGTCTAGATTCCTTTTTCTCATCCTCTCATGGCAACATGCTTTTTTCACTTGGTACAATATATACATACACACACACACACACATATATATATATATATATACACAATATATATACATACACATATATGAGATGAAATAACTAAAAAGATTTTTACCTTTACTTTCATTAATTACTTTTTAAGCTCAATTAGTTATCTAAAAACGTTTTTTTTTTGTTTTTATTAAAAATAATAGAACAACAACAAATTATTCTGTATCCCCTTAGCTCATGTCTTTAATATAAAAAATCTAAATATTTGTAGATATAGGTTATATAATGCTATTGAAATAGAATTAACATAAAATAGTAACATTTAATTGACAATTGTAATTGATATTAACTACTTATAGAAATTAAAATTAAGTAATTTGCTGTGAACAAGGGCTTCTTGATCATCACAATCAAATAACATAAAGGCAACAACACACAAGGATTAGTTTACATGAATTTCTCAAGGTATTTCACGAAATCTAATATCAATATACACAAATTAAATATAGCATAATTCATAGAGAACGATTAATACATGTTTACGAAATTTCAATATCAATATAATGGGAAATAAATCATACCTCTCAAGAATATAAAAGATGATCATACATTCTATACAAACATTATTCAGAGGAGATTTCTAGTCGTTCGAGTGATAAATACAAACATATCCCTTAACATAGTCTTAGTCACCAATGGTAGAACCTATTAACTGATCTACAAAAATGAATTATTGACTTTGTGAAGATAGGCACATGTGGGTAGTGGATTACCACGGCGTAAGGTTTGCAAATGTCCTTGACTTTAGAACGAGATATGTTGTCCATCTATCGTATAGGCCTAGGACTCGACCTCACCAATCCTTCCAACACTAGGTTTAAGGTCCTAAATGAGGTATCCTCTAGACTCTTTTAGCTTACGTACTTACTCTAATCACAATCATCACTACATACTCATGTGTGAAAGCATGCTTAATTCATTAATAAAACAATCAACATTCATACTACGCTTATTCCTTTCCATTTACACAAAATAAATGCCTCAGATGGTCACCTTTATAGTTAAAGGGCAAAGGTTCCAAAACTCAACCTTTATAAAGTAGTAATCTCTTCTTAACAATCACCACTAAATCACCAAGTTTCATCCACGAGATTTTAATATTTTCTCGTCAACGATAGTTAGAATAACTTATGTTATGAAATTTTATGCGAAACTACTAAACTAATTTAACTTGGATATTTTAAATATTTTGTTATTAATTATGTTTCCATAATTTTCATGACATTATAAAACAAGGTTCTTAAAATAAAATAGTTTAAAGAATTGTTAAATTAAAAAAAAATTCTATTCCGCAAAATCATTATAAGTCTACATTTTTTACAAATTAATATGAAATAAATTGATAAATTATATGTTTTTATTTTTAAACTTTATAAATAAACTTTAAACATTTTTTTAATTTTTCTATGATTTTTGGAAGTCATTGTAGAACAAGAACAAAAAAACTTTCTCTTAAAAACACATAGAAAGGTAAAGACTTAGAAACGAGATTTTCTTTATTAATTCGGCGGCTAAATTTCAATGCAAAATTGGAAACTCAAATGATTTTTTTATAAAACCAATTTTATATATTATTAAATATCTAGAAGTCTATTTTTCAAAACATTAAGTCATACTTTGAACAAAAATCTACAAAACGGTATGAATAATGTAGGAGTGCACAAAGATCAACTTTAGAATTTATATTTCAAATCAAAACCAATTTCTATAAAATCTACAATTTTTTATATCCCTGAAAGTCCATATTGCAAAAAGATAATCACATTTTCTAACTCTTTGTGTGCAAATATAATCAACCACTTTACTAAAATTGGTTGAACATGAAAGATTAAACATAGTAATTTCACGTATCCTAACTTTTTATTTTTTTACATTTTATCATATCAAATGGACAAGTTAAGACGTCCATGATCCATCATTGGATAGTCCTTTGAGTCTAGTTTTCAATTATATAATTCATTTATCCATATTTGTTTTTAGAAAAAAAAAACATAATTAAAGTAAACATCACATAAAGGTCATTACTGTACTCTATATGTCCCATGAATGATGTTTGTCTATATATGATTGTGATGATTATTCCATTCGGGTTCATAGAAACAAATAGCTTGGAGGTGTATCAATGTCTGAATAAATATTTTTTACCCAGAATCTTAAATTAAAAATAATCAGTATATAAAATGAAGACAGGGGTAATAGTTAAAACCAAAAAGCTCACTTCGTATTAAGGATAAAAAGATTCAAATGATAATTAAAAGGTAGGCTCAAAAGTTTTTCAGGAGGTTTGAGATCTAAACATTATAATTGAGAAAACTAAAGTCATGATTTGCTATGCAAGGCCTCGAAATCGTGAACAACCAAAAACAACACAAGAATCAAGTAATTAAGGCAATTAATCATGCAGTTTCCCAACAAAATCGCATTAGGACAAGGCGTTAATCATACCACGTATCATAATGACAAATATTTTCTACCAATTAATATATTTTTAAAACATAATAATCAAACGAAATTGAGAATTTAGATCTAGAGGACTTAGGGATTGCCCTCACTACCCGTACACTCTGCGATTCAGTATATGATCAAACTCATCTCCCATACCTTAGATGCGAAGAATAGTGATGATCCGATGCGGTTCTAAGAGCAGTATGAACACCACTAGCTTCTCTTCCTGCAATTTCGACATTCTCTTTCCTCTAAGTATGGTTGTCTGGCAGTAAAACACCCGTTAGGGAGTAAACTAATTACCCCGAGTCTAATATTCTAGCTGGGTCGGGTCAACTTGACCACCTGCGTCAACCTCCCCAGTTAATTCAATTAATTAAATTAATAAATGAAAAATAATTTAGATAAAAGCCTCGTCAGTTTATAAAATCATTGTTAAAATAAAATTGATAATAATAATAATAATGTAATTAATTTCTAAAAAAATAATTAAAATAAATTTTTAGGATGTTACAATTCTCCCTCACAAAAGAAAATTCATCCTCGAATTTTACATAGAGTAAGTACTTCCCAGTATCACTTACAATTGCCTCCCCTTACTCATTTAGTGTTTCTAGCGACAGTCCTTATTCGATTTGCATTAGCTAAATAATCATCTCACCTCTCTAAACCAGTTAACCTTAAATCTTTCACAATTTCTAGTATCAATTCTCATATCTAGTTTTCTTTTTAACCTTGAACAAGTTAGTTCAATTACTTTGCCAAAAATATCAATGTACGTCAGAGTTGAAACATGTGCAATTATTGTATACATGGACTGGGTGAAGTGGTAGGCTGAACGATCCAAATTAGATTCCTCGAGTTCAACAAAATTTCTCCCCCAAGTTCTAAAAATAACTCTAGGATTCCAACTCTGTCAACCAAATAGAGTTCTCACACTTTATCCACTCTTCCCATGATTTAAGTCTGCAAAACATATTCCAAAGATCACTCGAACATCTATACCACCTCGATTCGATATTAAATCTCACATGCGGTCCTCTTCTACTGACTTACTAAGTACATAACTCCATTTTTAAATTACTTACTATCATCTAGAAAAATCATATTCCCTACGTCTTATGGTTTCTCTTCTATCCACTAAAAATAGGTGTTCTAACTAGTTAGCAGTCATGCCTCCCAATAACACTGAAAGGATCGAATGGATTTCCTATCTAAGACATATTTTACTGTCTTGATTCTACCCTAGTGAGGGGTTCCTAAAACCTTGGTCATTTGGAAATTCCAATCACCCCGTCTATTTTAGGTTCTCTCCTACTAGTTGAATTTCCAGTTGGTAATTTTACGTCATCGAGAATATCAACTTAAATCGTGCAAGTGGTGTCTTGAATCTTAAGAGTAGCCATTACTACTACTATCTCCAAGCTAGGGGTTACATAATTAGATCTTACAACTCCCAGTTGTCTATAAGATAAAATACATCCTCATCTATCTAGTAACAACACTCTTTCTCAATAACTAAGGTCAGGGTATTACTAAGGTTGGCACGCTATATAATGCTTCTCCAAGACATTAGGAACTAATTCCACATTATCAATTCACCTAAACCTTGCTCCTTCCTAGATTCTTGAGGTTAAAGACTATGCTAACTTAAGGAATACGTCTAGGAATTCACCACTGTATTTGTCGATCGGAAAATTTATAATCTTACTCACTAATGCAAGGTTTTTAACTTAAGAGAAACTCCTACCTTAAAAGGCTGAGTATTGGGTTCTCACACTAAAGATCACATAACTTAAAGAACTCATATCTTCCATTTAACTTTTTATTAAACAACTATACCATGACTCATCGCAATAGTGCGGACTAGTATCATAGATGCTACTCAAGCTTTTTCTCCAGCTAAAAATTATTAACAAAATCCTTTATGTCTCTTTCCATTTTAGGCCACCACAATATCAAGAAGAGTTAAAAGAAATGCCTCAATAGCTCCCACCAAAAAGAGTTCCTCTGTTTTTCAAATGAAGTTAATGGGAGAGCAAAACTATCAAAGCAAGAGGTAAGGTTTCTAAATGCCTGATGACACACTAAATATCATACCTTTCTTTATTGGCCTGATTCTATGAAATTTAAAGCAATGACGTTAGTGCAGAAAATGTTTGATAGAGAAATGTAACTAGTTGTACTACTCTCTTCGAAATTTTTCATCGTTGAGCTCTCATTCTTGCATAAATGGCTCTGCACTGTTTGTGTTCACCCTACAGCAACTACTTAGTTTTCAATAGTGAAAAATGATACCCTAATAGCAACCCTTACGCTTGAAATTGTTCCTTATCCTCCATCTAACCACGGAATAATAACTCAACAAAATCACTCAGAAAATGTTGTCACCCAACTTATTCATTTGTTAAAAACCATTGTTGCATGTCACGCATGATCCACTGATGGGTTCTCTCCAGCGTCATCAATGGGTGAAAGCAATAGTTCCCATGAAGATAAAGGGAATCATGGCCATAAATCCTTGTAGTGAGATAAAGGGAAGAAATTTTGTTTCTTTTGACACTTTTAAGAACTTTAAAAGCCTTACGGTCTCGAAAATATTAGAATGAACACTACGTGCCTTAACTCGAGATCATGGGTAAGGTAATTCCTCAGTGATTAGAAGCATAACCTGCCACTTTATCCTTTTGCATTAGCATTCCACCTATACACATCCTAGAAGTATCAGCAATATACTACAAAAGGTTCACTAAGGTTTGACAATACTAAAAGCTGGTGTACTAGTCAACTTCTCCTTAAGGGTTTGGAAGCTATACCCACATAACTATTCTACCCAAAACAACTCCTTCTAACCAACTCCATCAAGTTAAGCTAGCTTAGATAAACCTTCTCTCATGACCAACTAGTCCAAGAAAACTTACTATGCTCACTCACTTTAATTAAGGATTTCCCACTTAAGAACAACTTACGCCTAGAATGATCTGCCCCCTATACTTCTCTAGAGATTGCATGACCTAGAGAACTCATTTCTTCTAACCAAAGGTCACGCTCAAATAATTTGCTGTTAATCTCTAAGAATCGGAAGCACTTACCCTCAAGTATCCCCTCTACCTCATTAATTACTTAAGGTCCTTGTCATGAGCTGTGAGCATGAATCTTACACTCTCTCTTTACTGCCATCTTAATCTATTAAGATTAAGATAATAGTAAGCGCAAAAACACAATAAACAATAATAAAATACAACAATAAAAACACATCGCATCATCACTTTCCATTTTATTAGAACGAGGATGAGGATCTCATTCCTCAAACTTCACGGACATCAAAATAGATAGACTCACTTAGAGCTAGTCCAACAAAATGTTCATTCTTCAAAGAAAACATTTCAAATCAATTGATCACAGGCTCACTGAGAGTCCCTTTGCCTTTAACAACATATTGAGGTGAGCAGGCTCAATAGATCGTAGTTAACCCTGAGGATGCTTGATACAACAACCAACGAAAAGAACATCCATATTGCCTCAACACTTGCCTTAAAATACATCTAGATTACTACACTTGTACATCAGCATTTAACATAAATAAACACTACCACATGGTAGACACACATAAGCTTCGGTCGAATGAATCACCGAGTGACACAATGCAAAAGCAGAACAAACAATTTCTTGTCATCTTTCAAATCAGTCCAACCATGCTAACAAGCGCAATGCATAGCGTGTTGGACACATAACTCCTGGTGAATGAATCGACCTCTATGATACCGCTAAATGTGACAACCTTCTACCCTAGAATACTTTAAATTGCCTTAATAAAATAAATAAAATAAATAAAATAAAGACAGGATAAAAAGTTAAAACCAAAAAGCACAATTGTATTAAGGATAAAAGGTTCAAATGGTAATTAAAAAGTAGGCGCTGAGAAGTTTTTCGAGGAGGTTTTATATCTAAAGCATTATAATTGAGAAAACTAAAAGTCATCGCTCATCTAAAAATAAGTCATTCAAACATCAAGGCATAGAGCAACTATTCTAACTTCTAGAACCCGATGTCACACTAATCAAAGCAAGACCGTGCCTTTTCAAAACTTGGCACCATGAGTGCCCTCAGCGTTACCTAAAAGAAACAACAAGAGAAAGTGCGGTGAGAAATCGCATTCGATCATATATAAAGGCAGATAATGCCTCGAAATCCACCCATTCACCGTGCCCAGTACTAACGAGTTATCGAGATACTCATATATCAATCACATTCCATTCATTCAAAAATCAATCATAGTTCGATTCATGTTTACAAAATGCACATGCTTTCGCACAATGCATATGCTCGTCACCACACTTAAGAGTCTCGAGTCGGAACTTCACACCATGGGTGAACCTCCTCAAATCCCCCTTAGTTATCACTAATGATGGCACATCGCATTAAACACCCCGTATGGGCCGGTGTGTTGACGCATTAAACACCACCCATGGCCCGTGCGAAGACATACTACACAACAGATTAAACACCACTTTACGTACGCGTGCGTGCATGAGTTAAACATCACCTATGGCCGATGCATATGATTGTCTCCCATCATTGAGTCACTCTGTTAAACACCATATATGGCGAGGTATTATAGCCACGTCTGACTTCTCATGCATCTCATGCCTCTCATGTCCGTACTCGATGCATTCGTTCGCACTCTTATTCTCATGATTTATTTATACATCATTCGCGATCACTGATAAATACCTAACTGTATTAATTTAATCATCATTATTATAAATCATTAATCAAAAAGCGAAATGTACATAAAACACCATTGAATCCTAAAGGGACTTAAGGATTGCCATCATTACTATGCGTCTCAGCCGTTCATATGTAGAACCAATCTCCCTCAGTGCGTTAGATGCGAAGAATAGTGATGATCGATCGATCTCTAGGACGTCGAGCAGCGCAGCTTTCATAACTTACTTGCGGTCGGCGTTACTCGCCAGGTGCAGGTGCATGCGACGCGTAAAAGCACAGATTAGGGGTAATTTGATTTGACTGTGTCCCATATTCTAGGTCGGGTCAGATACGGACGCATGCGTCGACCTCCTCAGATTAATTCAATTAATTAAATTAATAAATAAAATAATTTAGATAAATGCCTAAATCAGTTTATAAAATCATTAACCCCTTTACTGTGAAAATAAAATTGATAATAATAATAATATAATTAATTTCTAAAAATAATTAAATAAATTTTTAGGATGTTACAACCATCACAATTGAACTTGAATATATGACTATCTATTTGAATTTGCCTCGACTTTAATAGAAAATATTTTAATCGGAGATTGAGTCAAATTTGATATACATGATTCTATATATTATGTATAATTTATTAGTTATATAATTATTTTTATACTTTATTTTTTTATAATTATTAAAATATAAACTGAATTATTGTAATAATTAATAATTAAAGTAATAATAGTTAAATAATTATATAATAAAGATAAAATTATACATTTAACTAAAACATAAATTTTGAATTCTTAAATAATTTTTAAGTTTATTATTATTTATTAATTTATATATATTTAATTAAAAATATAATTATTAAAATATTTTTATTTAAAAAAATACATAAAGTAAAATAAATTATATATAGGCTCCTGAGTTTTCTAAAGCTCAATCAGTTGTCTCAAAAATGTTTTTATTAAAAATAGCAGCAACAACAACAAATTAAGCCTTATCCCACTAATTGAGGTCTTTCAAAAAAGAGGTACTTACTATACATGTAGGCTATCATGCTATTAAAAAAATAATTAAGAGAAAAATAATAACAATTAGTTGAAAATGACAATTGGCAATAAACTACTTCATAAAGTAAAAACTAAGAAGTTTTTGTATCATACAAATTATTTGTTCTTAATTAATCTTGACTTTTTACCACTTGCCTTTTTATCAGCCTGGTATCACTGTGTTACTCATAAACATGTCCAATTCAACTACTTTCAATGTATCCCTCGCTAATGACATGAATTTGTATCTAGAGACAATAGAAAGAAAACATATCAATGACGATGAGGAAGAGTACCATTTGACACCAAAGACGTAATATTCAAAAGTGATGTGGTGTTGTAATGGAACTCCCTAATGCTAACCAAATCACTAGACACCCCTAAATGAAAACCACTCTTTGGTTGATCCATCTTTTCCCTAATCAAAGCAAGTCCCCGACTCAATCAATATTTGTACAAATCAAGGGGCTTTAATACATCAGCATGCACAAAATATTAATCGAAAGACAAGACAAATATAACATTAATTTATTTATGTATTTCTTCACATTGATTATTCTTATTTTTGATAGCACGTCATAAACACGTACATGTGTAGGTTTTTCCTTTTTGTTATTTCAAGTATTCAGTTTATTTAAAATTTTATGTGCATGATCATTGAGTTAAGAATAAAATATTTAATAATTAAATTAATAAAGTTTAATACATATTATTGAAGTGGCAGTAACTATAATAAAAGTTATTATCATGCATTATACTATGATATATATCTATATATATATATATATATATATATATACTAATATACATCCACTTTCTTTTTAAATGAATATCTTAGCACGTCAAACCTCAGGTGCATTTTTAAGAAAATCAAAGTTATAGTTTGCTAGCCTACTTCTAGAGCAAATACATAGGTGTATGTTAGTTGACCCCACAAGAATTTGTTAACATACACTTACTCTATTCCCTACAGGGAGTATGTTGGCAAGCTACATTCAGGGAATTTTTGAAATATTCATCATTATAATTTGAAAAACATATTCATTTTTAAAAACTATACAAATGTCAACAAAATCCATTCTCCACCATGTATGAGAAAACATATCAGTGAGAAGACTTATATTAGAGAAAGGGAAAATTAAATCATGACCATTGCATCCGATCATGAAAATGTTAAAATTAAAAAGATTAATTCGCTTTGACTTTTTTAATGGTCATGTAGTCGTTAAATAACTTTTTAATTTTAAGCATCAACATATATGGTTATATGGTCTAGATCCTTTTCTCATCCTCTCATGGCAACATGCTCTACTCTGCATATATGTACACAATAATATATACATATATATATATATATATATATATATATATATATATATATATATATGAGAATGAAATAACTAAAAAGATTTTTTACTTTTACTTTCATTAATTACTTTTTAAGCTCAATTAGTTATCTAAAAACGTTTTGTTTTTATTAAAAATAATAGAACAACAACAAATTATTCTGTATCCCCCTTAGCTCATGCTCCTTAATATAAAAAAATCTAAATATTTGTAGATATAGTAAGCTATATAATGCTATTGGAAGAATTAACATAAAAATAGTAACATTTAATCGACAAATTGTAATTGATATTAACTACTTATAGAAATTAAAATTAAGTAATTTGCTTAACAAGGCTTGATGATCACAATCAAATAAATATAAAGGCAACAAACACAAATTGTTTACAAATTTCTCAAGGTATTTCTCATGCCTAATATCAATATACACAAATTAAATATAGCATAATTCATAGAGAACGATTAATACATGTTTACATGAATTTCAATATCAATATAATGGGAAATAAATCATACCTCTCAAGAATATAAAAGATGATCATACATTCTATACAAACATTATTCAGAGGAGATTTCTAGTCGCTCGAAAGGATAAAACATATCCCTTAACATAGTCTTAGTCACCAATGCAGAACCTATTAACCCATCTACAAAAAATGAATTATTGACTTTCAAAGATAGCAAGGGACAGTGGATTACCACTTGCCAAGAAGGTTTGCAAATGTCCTTGACTTTAGAACGAGATATGTTGTCCATCTATCAGATAGGCCTAGACCTAATTCTCACCAATCTTTCCAACACTAGGTTTAAGGTCCTAAATGGGTATCCTCAGACCTTTTAGCTTACGTATTACTCTAATCACAATCATCACTACATACTCATGTGTGAATGTAAATTAATAAAACAATCAACATTCATAACTTCAAAAGCTTTATTCCTTTCCATTTACACAAAATAAATGCCTCAGATGGCCTTTTATAAGTTGGGGCAAAGGTTCCAACACTAACCTTTTATAAGTAGTAATCTCTTCAATAATCACTACTAAATCACCAAAGTTTATCTGATTTTAATATTTTCATAATCAACGATAGTTAGAATAACTTATGTTATGAAATTTTTATAAATTGCTAAGCTAATTTAACTTGGATATTTTAAAATAATTTAGATTATGTTTCCATAAATTTCAACATTATAAAACAAGTTCTTAAAATAAAATAGTTTAAAATTTAAAAAAAATTCTATTCATAAAATAATGTAATTTTTTAAAAATAATATGAAATAAATTATAAATTATGTTTTCATTTTGATTGTATCATTGAATTGAGATGGATGAAAGTTTCCTTGAAAAATCGTAATTACTAAAAATTCATACTAATATATTTGATAAACCAGAAGTTCACTCATGGCTTTGGAAAGTTGCTAGTTATCGAGGAAGACTCCAGTGAATTTCATATTATCTCTCGCGATGTAAATGCATAAATAAATATGTTTTTAATGATTATATTTATAATTTTACACTTTATTTATTTATTTAAAGATAAAATGTTATCTATTTATTTATTTTTACATATTTTCACTTTAATTGAAACATTATATATGGAATTAAAATTTATAAAAAAATTAATTTTCATTTTAACAAAAATTTGCACTTCTATTTTGTTAATTATTGTCTTTGGCATTTGTCTTCTTTTTATATTTTTAACTATTATGTTAAGAACAATAATTAAATAATTAATAAACAAAATGATTATTAAAATTGTAATAGAAATAAGATAAAATTAAATATTATTTACCTTTTGGTAGTATTTTTAATTTTAATTTTTAATTATTATCTTTAAAATAGTAATTACTAAAATCATGAATTTAAAAAAATGAAATAAAACATTAATAGTGAAATAGAAAATGACTGACTAATCTTTTATGGGATAAAGTCTATATAAAAAATTACATAGGGAAGCAAAATTATTATATTCTATTTAAGTTATTTCAATAACCTCCAAAGAAAGTTACACCTCAAGAAGTTAATAATCAAAACAATAATAATTCAAGTCGAAAGTCAAAACCATCGTCTATTATACTACTTAAGAATGCATATTTAGTTAAGGTATCTACTACTTGATTCGCCTTAGGATAAATATGGGAGAAAAACACCATGGATCTTCAATGAGCAAATTATTTAATAATTAATTATAATTATAAAAAACTTGTATACTTCATATGAAGGAATAAATATGTTTTAAGTGTTTGAAAATATAACTCTATTTAGTTTTAGTACTTGTAAATTATTTTGTCATTTTTAGATGCTAACATTTTTTTGTTGTTTTTTAGTCCATATTACTAACTCTTGTTAACTTAGTGTTGCCACGTCTAACAAAAAGAATAATTTTATTAAGATAATTAAAATAAAAAAGTATTTTTAATTATGATAATTAAATTACTTTTAGGTTTGAAATTTAATTAATTGATGTATTTATTATTTTATACAAATAAAGTAATTACATATAATATATTTTTAATATATTATGAGGTCCAGTTATTATTACTTTTAGTATTATTCTTATACTATAGTTAACTAATCTAATTAAGGAATAAAGCAATATGACAACATTTTAGTAACCATATTAAGGAATAAACTCTACCCATAATTTGGTAACATTTTAGGTACTAAAAAGTTGGTCACTAAATGCGAAAGTGACACTTTAGGCATTTTGGCTCAATTTCAAGCAATCCAAATGAAATTAGATGTAAAATCTAATTAACTACTATGATTTAAAGGTCCAAAACAAGTTTATACAAGACTAATTGTAATTGACATTCCATAAATTAAAGTATACAAAAGTAAATAAATATTAGACTCAATTGGTCCTTAAGGAGACTCATCTTTCTTTAAACTTCTTTTCAAAGGTTTTTCATCTTCCCCTAGTTACGGGACCTTCCAAGGTTGTGGTCTTCATGTTCTTCAAGTTCCATTAATAGTCTTGATCATGCCCCTCACGTTCATATCAATATCTGATATTTCACAAACAGTTTCAAGTTTAAAATTTGGGGTAGGCATTTGGGTTTTCCTTGCCATTCCTTTCTTCCTATTTTTTCCTTACTGGGCACAAGTTTGGTGCTACCAATTGGCTCTTCAACAACAACATCAGGTTGTTAACTTTAAACCCTTCTCCAACTCTTCATCTCCAATAAATACTACATCTCCTCAACTATAAGATATCTCATTTAATGTTCCTTAATATATCTAGTATCTCAAAATGGCTCCATCTATTTGGATTTTATTTCCATGCAAAATTGTAATTTATGAAATTTAACTTTTCCCTATTAACAAACTAACCTCATGGTGTACGCCAACCTCAAAATAGACATTCATCACAAATTAGCCCTACTCAAATTGCAAAACACATAAATATAATCTTAAGCTAATAATCAAATTCAACAAATGTAATTAAAAATGTTGTAAACACTATCGAGGTAAAAGTTAGAAAACAGAAGTTAGGTCAAAGAAAAAGAGAATATCCTTCGATGGTCTAACTCATGCTAGACGACATAAAAATAAAGTTAGGTTGAACAAAAAGAAACACGGAGTGGTCTGGACACACATGGTGGACCATAACAAAACAAAAACACATATTAGGCCACATACAATAAACCCAAAACACATAAAAATTAAGCACAAAAGTAAAACATGGTTAAAATTAAACTACCCAAACAATAATGACCATCAAACAACAAATAATTAAACAAGAATAACATATAAGGAGACATGGTTTAAAAAAAAAAATAGAGAACAAAATTGAAAAAATTATTTCAAAAGTGAAAGATTTTGCCACACACAACTTAGCTATGCAATGAATAAATTCTACTAAATTGCAAATTTCATGAACCCATTCTTCAATTTAAGTCATAATCTTTCGTCTCATTTCTCAAATTTCAAGTTAATATTTGAGCTCAAATCTTAAACTAACGTGTTGATGAACTTCTCACATTTCCGATTCATTAAAATGAAGTCATTTTACTCTAATTAAAACAATGTCATTTTAATAAAATAAAGAAAAATAATCCAACTAAGATATCTAACTTCATTAATGCTTTAATTTGACATGACAGAAATTGAAACATTACATTACATTTTCTATAAGAATTTAGGACTAAATTCAACATTTTAATAATAGAGAGACCAAATTCAACATTATAAATATACAAAGGGACCAAATATATAATTTAATAAATAATAAAAAATATGTGTTTATATTTCAATGGTAAAAAAATCTAATACAATATTATGTATCAATGATAAAAATAAATTATAAATTTAATATTTATACAATTTGGTTTCTCAAAGTATGAAGATAATGAAAGGAATTAAAAGTAAGTAATTATTTATATTGTTAATGCATTTAAATTAAAATTTATATATATTTCTAAAGTGGTGAAATTTAAAAAATTCAGCTTAAAAAATAAATTAATATCTCTTTCCTCATTTCTAGAAAAATATTTAATATTGTTTAATGTTAGTATGCTTGACTACATACATGATTACATGTTATATATGAATATTCAATTTATTTAATATTTTGTATACATAATCATCAAAATGATACCTCACGATTTAAATTATGACCATTTTACTAAATGAGTGATTCATTTTTTCTTTTTCTACTCCCTATCATGTTTTATTGGATAAGTATTCATTTTTATCCCAAAGAAGATAGATTGATTGGACATACCTAACACATACAAACAACATTTATATTCAACAAGTTATCTTGAATATATTTATAAAAGCTTTGGAATATAAATTAAAATACATTATTAATTAAAATTTAAAATTTAAATTAAATAAATACTATTCAAATATTTTATTTCGTTTCAAATTTGTAATATGATCAAAGATAATTAAATTTATAAGGCCTCATATAGAACATGTAAATAATTTGTTTGAATTTATCATATTATATCTACTTGTAAGATATTTGAGAGAACTTATAAAAATATCTTATCACTCATTTATAAGATGTTTTTAATTTCTTTCCCTATTTTTGAATAAAACTAATAGTAATATTAACTTCTACACAAACCAAATTATAATTATTTGTTGCTAATAAATTTGTTTTTCTTTTATCTTTTATATGTTAGTAGTAATTTCTTATATGTTTCCTTCTATGGTATGTAGTGATATAATTTTATAATTTTATTATTTTTATATACTTATATTTATTTATATATATAAATAGTGAATTTTTTAAGTTTATATGATGATTTTAGTTTCAAAACATAAATCACATTTTAATCATGTTTTATTATTAAATATTTTAATTTTAAAATTATTGATACATGTATTGTAATTTTGTGTGTTCCACACATTTTTTTTTAAATTACAATACTTAAATTTTTGTAAAAAAAATAAAAATAAGTACATGGTGACTAGTGATTTTTAATTTAAATTTTTTGTTATATATAATGTTAGTATATTAATTATTTAGTTATTTTTAACTTTTATTTTATTTTAATTATGATTTATTTTTTGTAATTTTAAAATAAGACAATAGAAATGCTTGTGTAACAATGAATTTATATTGTTATCGACATGTATATTTAAACGCAAATAACTTTTTAAATTTTAAATACTCATTAAAAAAAACATCATTGTTTTCAAATGGGTCTTAAACATTATAACATAATAAAAATAATGTCAATTATTTAAGAGACCTATTATGATATTTTTTAAAAACATTAATCACATATGCATATACTTTTATTGTTTTATTATTTAACTTGATATTTTTTTTCAAAAAATATTGCTAACATGATTGGAAAAATTAAAATAATTTATGTATCTAATTTACATATTTAATCAAAATAAAAAATATTATTATTTTATGTGAACAGTATTTAGTTTAATGTAAGATAATATCTTATTAAATTCTTCGATACGGTTGTCATTTTAATAATTTGGATATGAATTCACTGTTGCTATACAAATAAGGAAATGTCGTTATCAATTATTAATTAGTAGTTGAAGCAAAATATAATCCTAAATACATTTTAGAAAATGGTTTTTTCATGCCTTTTGAGGTATATACACTTTAATAAAGAGGCTAGGAGGTATTCGTATTTTTGAGAAAGTAGAGTGTAAATATATACACCACAATTATAGAGAAAATTTCTGCCGGATACATGATCTTTGGTGATGGAAAGTACGCGGATGAAATTAGCATCCCACATTTTAGTTTCATAGTGTTTATCCAACAACTTTTAAGATGTTTTGAGTCTCATTCATATGATTAACCTTTTTCTTCACCATCACAATTGACGTTGAATATATGACTATCTATTTGAACTTGTCTCGACTTTAATAAAAAAAAAACTGTTATATATAATTTATTAGTTATATAATTATTTTTATACTTTATTTTTTATAATTATTAAAATATAAGTGAATTATTGTAATAATTAATAATTAAAGTAATAATAATAGTTAAATAATTATATAATAAAGATAAAATTATATATTTAACTAAAAATAAATTTTAATTCTTAAATAATTTTTAAGTTTCTTATTATTTATTAATTTATATATATATTTAATTAAAATATAATTATTAAAATATTTGTTATTTAAAAAATACATAAGTAAAATAAATTAAAAATATATATATAGGCTCCTGAGTTTTCTTGAACCAATAAAACGGGGTGGAATTGAGTTTCATTTATTTTTTCTCCATTTTCTATAAACTTGCTCTCCGCTTCTTTTTGTGGGGGTGGATAACCATCTTCATCTTTACGATTTAATATAAAATCTGAAGCCATTTAGCAGGAAGGAAGAAAAACACTAAAGAACATAACGTTGAGGGTCTGAGAATTAATTTACTGTCCCCTGTCCCTTCCCTTGCATGACTGCAATTCGAGTGAGAATCCACCTCTCTTTTCACCCATCATACAAGTTTTTTAATATTTTTAATTTTAACAAACAAAACCGTTTTTGAAAATAGTAAACAAACAAGCCTTAGAATATATTTTGCAATTTCTATATGTTGGAGTGTTATAGGAGGGAGTAGCATTTAGTTATTATTCTATGTGATGCATAGTTTTAGTACATCCTATTTTATCACTCTTTGTGCAACAAGACTATTATATAATTATACTTGGTACTATTTCTGTATTATTGTAGTAAATATCTTTGGTTTTGGTACTATATAGGATTAGATGAAGGAGATTAGACCTTGTATTCAAAATACACAAATACAATTCTCTTCTTTCTTTCTTTTTTTCTTTCTCGTCTCTTTATTTACAAGTATTATAATTACTTAAAAATTAAATTTTGCAAATATATTTGGGTATTTCCAGTCTCTCTCATTCCTAGTTCCATGGCATATATCATCCATGAAAGTTAGAATAATGGAAATATTAAAGAATAAGCCCAGAATTATTTTATTTCTCTGTATCTGAAATAAAGCAAACAATACAATGCTTACAGTGAAGAGTGAAATTTTGTCCTCTGGTGAAAGTTAAGATATTTTTTATATGATAAATTTATTAAATAATATAGTGTTTCTGTATCAGATTAAATATGTGTCATCAACTTTGGGAACTTCATCATGCCACTGAATCTTTACTCAGCCTTCTTTGCCTGCACTACTTACTTCCCTACTCTCTGCACCAGTTCCCTGCCGCAACGTGAACAATTTTTCTGTTAATCTCCTAACACAAGATTTTAGATAATGGTAATTGTCAATTTGTTATATATATTTACTAAGCATGTTTGGTTAATGCATACACATTTCTCCTTGTTTACATTTGTCCTGTGCATCAATTGAATGATCATCCGTTTCTCTTGAATTCGAAAAGAGTAGTAATGGTAAGACATTTTTTATGTGCTAGATTATGATTGGTAACGATGAAGACGATTAAGATAAGATGGTAACACGATGAAAACATCATGGGGATGCATTACAAAATATTCAGTTCTACTAAAATCAACAAAGTTTCTTTCAGTAGTAAATGGATAATAACAAATACAAAGGTTGTAGCATTTTCTTGTATGGTTTATCTTACCAGGAAAGGACGAGAAGTGACAGGTATTAAGTACAGGTCATCTTTTCTTCTAATAGTCACTCCAAATATCTCAGTCATGTCCAACTCCTCACTTTTCATTCCATCGGGAAGCTTCAAATCAAAGTGATACAATAAAAATGCAAGCGCCAGCTCAACACTTACTAAACCAAAAGTGCTTCCTGGGCATATTCTTCTTCCAGCACCAAATGGAATATACTCAAAATTACTCCCTTTGTAGTCAATAGAGCTATCAATGAATCTCTCTGGATTAAAACTCTCTGGTTCACTCCAGTAGTTTGGATCTCTTCCAATTGCCCAAGCATTGATAATTATCTTACTTTTGACTGGTATATGGTAACCATGAATCTCACATGTCTGTCCACATTCTCTTGGAAGTAAAAGAGGAGCTGGTGGATGTAACCTCAGGGTCTCTTTGACAACTGATTTCAAATATTTCAGTTCATTGATGCAAATTTCATCAACCCTTCCTTTCATATTGAATACCTCTCTCACCTCAACTTGTGCTTTCTTCATTATTCTTGGATCCCTTATCATCTCTGCCATTGCCCAAATTATGGTAGTTGCTGCTGTTTCACCTCCAGCAGAAAAGATGTCCTGCAAATTAATTTCAAGTTTGTTTAAGCTAATGCAAGGATATCCAAAGAGATAGTTATTGATTTGACTTTTCTAAAGTGAGGATTGTACTTTTTTAAGCATGAAGTGCAGTTACAACCATAGACTGGAAGATCAACTGTTTAGAATTAGACTGTTAAAAACTACAAACAAATGTATAACAAACTATGTGGTTGTTAAAATATCTCAATGATTGATTTTCCCAATTAATAGTTATTATTTTGCACTAATCCTCTAAAATGCACCCCTCACTTTGAAGGAGTCGAATTCAAAATGTATATGCAGAAGGCATCAAATAATATAACACTGAAATTACCACATACTGCATGATTTTAAAGAGCCCGTGTGAGATATTCTGGTGTAAGAATTGATCATTCATGTAAGTTCTACAGAAAGGAGTGAGATTATCTTCATAAAAGAAAAGGATTTACAAGATGTTATTATCCTTACCAGGATTATAGCCTTGATATTGTTAATAGTTAAGCAAATGTCCTGGTTTCTGTCATTACCATCCTGGAATTTTAGGAGAACATCTACCAAATCTTCCTCTGGTTCCCCTTGGCCTTCTTTGGCTTTTGACTTAGCCTCTATGTGTTCATTGATGATGTCTACTAGTATCCGATCAATTTGTTGATGCAGCCTCTCAATCTTAGGCTTCAAACCAGTAACAAGTTGAAGCCATTTGGAAGAAGGAAACAAATCCCCTATGTTAAAACCTGCTGCAACTTGTGCTCCTTCTTTTACCACTGATATGAATTCTTCTTGTCTTTGCATTTCATGCCAAACGCAGCTCTTGAAATGATATTATATATTGATGAAAGTATTGCTTCAGTGAGGTTGATGGGCGTTCCTTTATGTGAATCAATCATTTTGACAAGATTGGTGAGCTCTTCTTCTCTTATTGGTTGGAAGGAGTTGACACGTTTTTGGGTGAAAAGCTCCACTGTGCATATTTTTCGAAGCTGTCTCCAATAGTTTCCATAAGGTGAAAAAACAATATCGGTGGATTCATAGCACAATATGTCTGAAGCTAGAAGTTTAGGCCTGGATGCAAAGATGACATCATGGGTTTTCATTACCTCTTTAGCATAATGTGGTGAGGAAACAATGATTGTGAAGACCTCCCCAAGTTGGAGATGCATCAAGGGTCCATATATTTTGGCCAAGTCTCTTAATTTACGATGTGGTGTAGATGTGACAAGATGATGTATATTTCCTATAATAGGTAGCTTCCATGGTCCTGGGGGTATGTTTGGAGATGGCTCAGTTTTCTTGAGATTCCTCCCTATTTTCAGTGCCACAATCATGAAGAGGAAAAAGGAGATGATAGGGGCTAATATGGTTAGTAATTCAGAATCCATGGTGACAAAAGCGATCAGTATGGGGTTGCTGTTTATTGCTGCCTAGTGGTTTCTGCTTCAGCTGCAAACTTCACAGTAAAGATAAGGATTGTGGTTGGATTGTGGTTGCCCATTATTGCTTGTTCTCTCTTTTAGTGGTCTATGCTGCTAGTTATTTCGTTTTCATAAATATGAACCAATATGTGAAAGGAGTTTAATAATATTTTTCTTTTTATCCTACAAAGTTTAGGCGGGCTGTGTTTTCTGTATTCATTAGAACAAACACAAACTTTCAAGCTCATTTACGAAAAAGGTTACAAATTATCTAACAAAATTCACATATCAATAACAAAACTTAAATTTACATTTTTTTTAAATATAAATTTAATCATTACCAACTAGACTATTCTCTGGTACAACATCCTCTGCTGGTCCAGCTTTGACAGTAAATAAATGGAGTTCAATAATATGACCCACGTATTTAATATCTATGAAGAAAAAGACAACAAATTATCTTTTATTTCAAAGCATGTCACAATTTCATTTAGACTTTCCGTATACGGTAGCATCAACTTCTTGGCTGCTTTTGTCGTCTTCTTGTGTGGAATCTTGCGTTATTAAATAATCAAACTTTATACTTCTTTCCTGGAAACTTGGCTAGAACCCTGACTAAGCAAATTATATCATATTATCTGGTAAGGAAAGGGTGGGTATTTCAAAATAAGGGGACATTTAGTCTTTATTATTGAGTGATATTGATCACCTTGTTCCATAATGCTAATGTCACATAACATTCTAATAAAAGGTTTCATGCTATAATAGTTTTATTGACTGTGTCGAGCAGACAACACACTTTTAAGTCTTAAGATGTATTTTTTTTAAATTAATAATAATATTTTTTTACCAAAATATAATAACAATATTATTTTTAAATAATTATATTTTTTATTGAAAATTTATCTTCTAAGCTTTTAAATATGCAAAATTACTTATTAAATTATTGTAATTGATTTCGTTTAATATTTCTTTTTCAATCGATAATAAAATTAATCCTTTTAATCTTTGATAAATTTATCTATAGCTTTTTTTTCCGATTCAATTAAAGCATATCTTTTGAATAATCCGATTCATATTTTCTAGTTGACATTTCAAAATAAAGCAATTAAAGTTTCATATTATCAAAAAATATAAAAAAAAAATTAAATGACGATTAATCAGGATTGCAGAGAAAATGTTTGAATAATAACACCTTATTGACAACACATAAAAACTTATCTAAGTGTTTGTTTAGTGCTACCATAAAAAAGAAACGGTTGATCAACTGAAAAACTAATAAATTTGAAAGGTAAGAACTACTTTAGAATTTATATTCTCAAGATGATCTAAAATATAAAAAGTACTCACATGCATGACATAAAATAAATTGATTAAACGAACTTAATCAATTTATGTTACTCAATTATAAAAATATACAGAAAAGTAAGAAAAAAAAAACAACAAATCGGATATACCCAACTCAATTGATAGTCCCACTCCCAATAGAAAATCCATTTTTAATTTGGTACTAAACTAAAAATTAATCCTCAATTTAGTTTATAAATGTGTCAGGCGTCTGGAATTTAGTTTCCCAATGTAACAAAATTAAGAAAACATTAATGTACAATTTGTTCATCAAGTTAGTAGCTCTATCAAATGTAGTGACATATTATTTGTCAGCGTGAGATGTCATTTTGATACAAATAGGGATAAATTTTATTGGTTAAAAAAATAATAATCATATCTTTTTTTAACTCCCAATTAGATTCCTAAATATATTAAACGTTTGCAATTTAGTTTCTGAATATTACGAAATTAAGAAAATATCTCTTAAAGTATAAATTGTCTCTCACATTGTTCCTTCTAGTCTTTCTTAACAAACTAATAAACCTCCAATTAGGTTCCTAAATGTGTTAAACTCTTGCAATTTAGTCTTTGAATGCTATGAAATTAAAAAGAAAATGTCCTTGAAAATGTAAATTGTCCATTACATTGGTCCTTTCATCAACCTTTAACCAATGGGATGGCGTTTGGGCATTTTAATTGATGATTAACAATGATGTGTGGACATTTAGGTTGATTACTTCGTGTATCGAATATTTCCCCTGTTATGGGTATCCCCATTTTGCTATTTTTTTTTTTCATTTTGCTTTGTTTCTAATACATTTCCTTGTTGTGGGTGTTTGTGTTTTGGCTTTTTCTTTTTTATTTTGTTTTTCTTCTAATACATTTCAATGTTGTTTGAAATTACTTTTGTTTTACACCATGGGGAAAATTTTAAAAGGAATAGTAATGGGTCATTAGAGTACAAGGGTAATGAGATATGTGTTTGGAAGGAAATACATACAGATTAAATAATTTCATTCTTGTTGATTTATGCAAACAATGCTAAGAATATCACAAAATAGAGCATGTGTATTGACTTGTGCATGAGGAAGGAATAAACAAAAATTTGTATCTGGTGGAGAATGAAACAAACATTGCACATGTCTAGTCATAATGATAGTAAAGTGCATTTTGAGCATCTTGTTATGACAAATCCAAGGAGCTAATTTGACAAAGGGACTAATTTTATGGAAATTTTACATTTTTAAGGATAAGATTTTTTTTTTTAAAATTTTGTAACATTCAAATACTAAATTGCAAGTGTTTGACACATTTAGGATCTAAATAAAAGTTTAAATAAGACATATCACCATTATTTTTAAACTATCAATTTAGTTTTTGTTTATATCAAAATGGTCCAACTTACATGGCACCCCTATGTTGGCACATAACATTGTGCTTAAATATTAATAACTAGATCATAGGGTAAAAGGTATCACAACGAGAACTTTTGGATCTATGGTAGTGAACTTTAGCATCCTAGATAGTCCTCTATAACTACCTTTGCAATCTTTTTGTACAAATTTCCTCAATTGCCCTCACCTAATCAGATCTTCAATGGCATCCTTCTCTGTAAAACAATGCTTTATGTAATGCCTAAGGCACATGTTGAATTGACAAAATTTGCAAGACAATTGCCCTCATTTTAGCTTAAATTGTTTGGGTGCGATGATCTTGGTTTGTTTGAATTCTCCCACACTTGAACTTTTGCACTCTGAGCAAAATCAAATAAAAAAAATCTAATAAAGTAAAAGGAAATGAAGCAAATAAACTTAACTAAGTACAAATAAAGTACAACACTTTCTAATGAATCCTTAAGTTAATAAAAGGAATAATAGTACAAGCATCCAAGAATTAAGGTACCCAACAATCTATGAATTTACTTCTAGCATCTAAAGCAAACAAGAGAACAACAAAACTTAAAGAATGACCACAAATGATAAAACCCTCTCAAAATACATATTTTTAATTTCTCAAGTGTTTAGGTTTGTGTTTACACTCAAGCACCCTATGCTAACTAGCACTACCAAGCTTTGACTAGCCTCTAATTTCTATAACTTGAAACACATGCACAAATTATCAAAAGGGTTTTTATTAAGGTTGTAATGTGGCCAAAGACAAGGTAGGATATGAGAAGTAATTTAAGTTTACACAACCAAAGAGGGAAGAGAAGTAATGAGGAATAAGTCAATAAGCATGAAGATCATCCCCAAAACAATACAAGTGACCAAAAACAGTGCAAAACAATAAAAGACAAGTAAGGTCCACTTTGTCTCCTTTCCTCTTATTTTTTTTATATTCTTTCTTTCTATTTCAATTTCCCTTCTCTTTTTGCACCACTATAACCTTTTGTTGCATTTTTTCTTCAACCTTTTTGTTGCCTTTTTCTTTTATTGATGTGCTTTTTTATCAAAAAGAAATCAACCTAACACCACAGTTACCACTTATAAAAGCCAAATTATCAAGGTATCATTTGCAAAACCTTGGGGTATCACCCCCACACTTATTTAAAACCCATTCCCAAAACCATTTCAAAGCTCCTTTAACCCCTAAGATTAAGGTGATCATGGTTTTTCACTTTTAGGTTTGTAATGAGCTATAATATCAAAGAAAGGGTTAGATAGGCTCAAAAGGGTTAAGCAAGAGATTTAATGCAAGGTAAGTCCATTTGGCTTGTGGTTATAAAGAAAGAAGACCTAAATCATATTACTAATGCATATGAGATAAGAAACATAAAAAAGGTCAAGGAAAAACTTAGAGTAACTAGTAACACATGTGCAAATCATATAAGAAAGAAGAAAATGGCAGGATGCAAGTCATCAACATACAAGACTCGAAATCTCACAAGGATAAATGCTTTGTCATCAATGATTCAAACTTTAATTTCCAAGTCACTCATTACACTAAAGATGCAAAAGCGGTTCAATATCAAGTTGTGAAACCTCTCAATTAAGAATGTTGCAACTATTCACAATTTATACAACTTAGAAATCCACTAAAAATGCTTAAAATTGTAAATTATTTTTTTCCTTTTTTTCTTAGCAAAAACGAATTTGATAACAAACAACAAAATTAAAGAAAAAACAATGAAAAAACAGTAAAAATAGAAAATAGAAAAATAGTAAAACAAAAATAGCAAAACAGCAAACAAAATAGAAAATAAAAGAAAAATAGCAAAATAGTAAAACAGAAACAACAAAAGAGCAAACAAAATAGGAAACAGAAAACAGAAAAACACCCCACACACACACTTAAAATGAGCATTGTTCTCAATATAAGCATATAAGAACACAACACATGCAATAATAACCACAAAGGAAAGGGGTGAAATAAAAAAAAAAAAAAATTTCTCAAGGTGGAAAATATGTGTAAAACTTTGCATCCAAAATCTTTGCTCTGCTCCTATCTATAATTGCTTGGGAGGGTCTTATCCATCTTAATAATTCCAATGTCAAATCCTTTGGTGGCTTCTTCAACAAGAACCTTAAAGTAGAATGCTTGGCAAGGTGCTCATAGAAATCTCTCAACTTCTTCAAGTCTTGCAACAACCTTTCTTTTTGCTTAGCTTAGAGTTTGTTGGTTGTGATTTCTAGGCCTGTAATGGCTACACAATGAATTACAATGGAGGTTGAACTACTACAATCTCTACAACTCCTGCAATATTTATAAATACTACATCTATATTAATAGTATTACTAATTTTTGCGTAAATAAGACACTTAGTTAATCCAATACAAGTGTAATTACAGTTAGTAAAATCATCAAAACTAGGGAATTCAGAATGCAAGTTCATGTAATTGTCACCCAATTAGTCAATGACATCCAAATAGAAAACTGAATGGTTCTTTGTGGGATGTTTCATGACGTCAAAGATGGTATATTCCACTCTGTTATCACCAAACTCCATAGAAAGTGTTCTACCATGCACATTAATCTTGGTCCTAGCTGTCTTTAAGAATGGTCCACCTAGGATTAGTGTAAGTCCTTTGCTAGGCAACTCATCCTTCATATCTAACACATAGAAGTCTACTAGAAAAATCATATCAATAACTTGCATTGACACATATTCCAAAATGTCAAGCTGAGTGTGAAACACTCCTATTTTCCAATTAGATTACTATACCAGTTGATTCCAAGGCACCAAGTCTCAAGGATTTGTATATTGATGAAGGCATGACATTAATCAATGTGTCTAAATCCAACATAGCATCAAAATTACACTTGTCTATAATGCATGGAACAAAAAAAGTGTCAAGGTCACTACACTTCTTTGGCATAGCACACTACATCTGAGCAAAAACTTGCATATTTTGGAATCTATCTAATGGCATCAAGGAGGGAATATTAATTCTACCTTGTTGAATGTTTGTAGCAACTCATCATCTATCTCAAAATTTCTTGCTTAAACTACTTTGCTTGGAAAAGGTAATGGAATGGTTCTGATAAAATTATACTGTTGCACAACTACATTTGTATCAAGATCATTTATAATTGATTGTGCAGACTTCCCTTTAGCATTTTTAGATGTTGCCTACTATTGTGGTAGCTCCTTGCAACTCCTCAAAGTTATGACACTCACATTTGTTTTTGAATTGAGAATGGTTTGAGAAGGGATCTATTTAGAACCTTTGGACTGCAATTGATATATAGTAGTGGCCAATTGGTCAATTTGTGTTTGCAAATCCTGAATTGTGGCAGATACATTCTGTTGGAATTAAATGTTACTTGTGACCATCTGCTTAACCAAATCCTCCAAGGAATTCTACTGTACAGGCTGCATAGGTTGTTGTTGTTAGAATGGAGTTAGTGGTTGGTATCTTTGGTGATTCTAAATTACAATTTTCATAGAGTGAGAACTATATCTTAAGTTTGAGTACTGATTATGGGGCTGCCTATACTACTGTCCACCCATCATTTTAGCAACTTTAGCACTATTTGGTTCAGTTTCTTGCAAAGTGGAACACACATTAGTTGGATGTTCTACATAAGCACAAATGGCACACACACTTTAGCTAGTGGAATAGTATGGTATTCTCCAATGGTTAGTTGTCTAATAAGAGATGTCAGTTCAATTATCTTATTTTCCAATCTTTGATTAACATCAACAACTAACTTGTTCACTACTCGAGTTGTAGCAAACCCTCTAACACCAAATTTCTGAGTGTTACCTACCACATTGGAAATTAAATTTCTTATAGCAATTAGGGTCTTATCCATCAAAGCTCCACCACTAGCAACATTTATCATACTTTTGTCCATTAACATCAACCTTCCATAGAAGTATTGGATCAAAAGTTGCTCACTGATTTGGGGATGAGGACAAGTTGCACACAACTTGTTAAACCTCTCCTATGGATGTTGTTCTAGAGGCAAAGAAGAAATTTTTCAAGAACATCCTTCTCATGTCTCTCCATGTATTAAACAATGCTTGTTACAGGTACAACCAGTCCTTGGCAGTTCCATCTAGGGAGAAAGAGAATGTCTTCATCTTGATGTAGTCCTCAAGAATTTCATGTGGTATCATGGTGGAACACATGACATAATAACTCCTTAACATGCTTGTGAGGATCTTTACCTGCAAGACCATGAAAAAAGGCAACAGATGGATTAGTCCATACTTAAGCTCATATGGTTGAGTTTGCTCCAATTCAAGATATTGAATACACCAAGGTTGGCACATAACATCAGGTGTGTTCCATGTCGTATATTCCCCGACAATGGTGCTAATTTGATAATGGTGTCGAAACACTATCAAAATCATTAGATTCCCTTTAATTTTGTAGTGTAGGGACTAACCTAGGTTAAATCTCTCAATGACACAATCATGCAATGCCTAATCTTGTTGAACAAAAATCAAATTGAATGCAAAAAATGGTGGTTTATGTGTAAATAGAATCATGCAGAGGAATTATACTGAATAAAATTTAACTAAATAGAATTTAACTAAACAAAATTACGTAACATCAATCCAAGGATTCAATCATGCAATTATGTTATCATGGTTCTAAAAATGGTACAAATTCACATCAACCCAAGATCCATTAAATAATCATCTAACATTCATCCATATAGATTGATATCACAATCGCACTCCTTAATTAGCATGGATTCAAGCACATAATTGGTTGATTTTAGTGATCAAATAATTACTTAACATAACACAATTCAAAACTTCAAGCAAAATCATAATCATGAAAACGAGTTAAGAATTGGAAAGAAAAGAACATAATAGAATTTGCTTAAGGAAAGATTCAAGAACTCAAACTGAACTACAATCTTGAAACCTTGAGTTGATAAGATATCTTAGCCTTCCATCACCATCATCATATAAAATGTAACACTATACAAAGCAAGAACCAAAAGAAAAGAGAGGAAACTTGCAATCCAAGAGGCCTCCTGAAAAATTCAAAATCTGGAAAATCCTGAAAATGTCTCGCTCCTAACCCTACTTAACCAACTACTATTTATTACATGAGCTAAATGCCAAGGAAAATGGTCTAGGCTAGAGGAATTCATAGCCCAAAGGCCTACCAATCAATTTCCCAAAATTGGGCCAAAATATACAAAGAAAGACCCAATAGAGTGGGGGTAGAGGTTGCAAATTCACGCGGACTTTTGACACTAAGACAGTTGAATTAGGTTGATACCAAAGAGAGAGAAGTTGTAGATCTTTATCTTAGCTTTCCAGAACCACCAAGATTGTCCAATTTGGAGGTCTATAGCTCCAGATATGGCCTGCACAAGATAGCAACATTGTAATGAAAATTAAATCCGAAAATAAGCAAATATTAGCAACTAAACCCAATTAAGTCCAATTAACCAATACTCAAGCAATGTGTCAATATTAACCATAAAATGCCTCAAAAAGTTTATTTTATTTATGTTCAATTATGTTATTTTGATACTTTTATGGTTAGATGATGTATTTGGACAAATTTTAGGCTTTAAATTTGATGTCTTTTTCATTTGCATTGAAGTTAACAAATGTATTCATTTGTTACATAGTTTTATCAACTAATTAATGTAGGTTAATGGGTTGTTATTAAATGTATAGTTACATAGACTATTCATCTTGAAAAAGAGTCCTACAACTACTCTTAAATTTCATAACTACTTCTTCTCATTCTCCATTATCAATTCACAATAATTCTCAAGTAGTACAAAACATTCTTTCTGAATTTTTTTTATTTAAAGTTTCATACACGCAAACACACACACATATATAAGGAGCGCATTAAGTGAGAGGAAGGTTTTTATGAGAGAGTGAAAGAAGTAAATCTAAACCATATAACCATACATGAAGTGTTTGGATTGAATAAAAGAATCATGTGATATTTTTAAAAGTTCAAGTGAACATTAAATAACTTTCAATCTTAATCTTGCATGTATGGTTGTGTGGTACAGATTTACTCATTTTATTCTCTCATTATAAACACTCCTCCCACTTGATATATATATATATATATATATATATATATATAAAATATAAATTGAAATTGATTCAATAGTATGTATATATATTTCATATTTTTATATGATGGTAGATACAAAATTGGGTTATTTTTTAATTTGTTTTTTAGTTTATAATTATAACTAACTAATATAATTATAGGTGAAAATAGGTTAGGTAGTTTGCCAAGGCCTGCATCTTGACTTGTATAAGATTTGGTCTATCCTAGCCTAGCCTAGCCTGGACAATAAAAAGTTAGGCTTAGGCTTTTTAAAGACTTATTTAAGTTAAAAGGTTAGGCTTTAGGCTTAAAAAGCTTATTAGGACTTATAAGCTGACATGTGTATATAAATAATTATATATTTATATTATATTATTTATAAATTATATACTTATATTATATTATATAAAATATTTATATTTAATCCATATAATTTTTTAATAAAATAATTTTTATTTGAAATGATTTGTATTGTTTTGCATTGTTTTGCATCTTTACATTTTCTATCATTGAAACCTAAGTTAAAATAGATAACAATCCAACACACATTATGTTCTAGTTCTTTACTAGGGCATGCTATTGTCATATATGTTGTTGTCGTGTACCTCTATGAGCCTTTGACACCTTCATGCAAAGGTTGTGTGATGCTCGTTTCTCTAGAAATGTTGAGTATGAACTACAATAGAGGCATAAAATGGAGAAAGAGATACAACAAATTGATAACTTGGACCTCTCACCATACAACAACATCGTCTTCGTCATAGATGGGCTTAATTTTCATCCATCAAATTGGTGGCCTGATCATTACCTTTTTAAGCTTATTACCATGTTTTTAAACCTTATTTAGAATAAACCACATAAATAGGCTTTCAAGTTAGCCCAGACTTTTAAACAGGCTAGGACAAACCTTAAAAAATAGCTATAACAAGTAAACAAATCAAACTCATATTTAATAATTATGATGTAAGCAAAGCTGAGACTCGTCAAAGCTTAGCTTAACCTGTTTTTACTCCTAAGTGTAATGTAATGTTTTTTAACAAATTTTAAAGAATAACAGCTCAACTTAGAAATTCATAAGTTTGTTATGATGCAAAAAAATATATATTATAATATTAATAATGTTTTATGACTAACAGTTAGGTTTTGTAAAAATCTTTGAATAAAATTTTAACTTTTGTAATGTTTTAAAATTGTAATTGTTATGTTTTATAAAAGATTTTTAAATAAGATTTTAATTTATATACTAAAGTACATATTTTAAATTAATATTTTTATTTATCAATTTTTATAATTAATAAAAGTGCAAGCATTAATAACAGAAATTGTTTTCAAAACACTTGGAAATGTACAACTCTAATTTTTTTCTATCTCTTCCTTTCTTTTGGAGGATTATATTTAGTTACTTAGAAACCTTAATCATAAATTTAGCATATATTTGGGTAGTTCCAGCATTTCTTATTTATTCCTAATTTCATGTTATATATTATCCATAAAGGTTAGAATAATACAACATATTAAAAAATAAGTCCAGAATTAATATATTTCTTTGTATCTGAAATAAAGCAAACACTACTATGCTTACCGCGGAGAGTGACATTGAGGCCTCTGATGAAAATTAAGATTTTTTTATATGATAAATTTATTAAATAATATAAATTGTTTCTACATCAAATTAAACATGTATCATCAACTTTAGGGACTTCCTGATCCTGGTACTGAATCTTACTCAGCCTTCTTTACATTCACTACTTACTTCCCTACTCTCTGCACCAGTTCCCTGCAAAAACGTGAATATTCTTTTCTGTTAATCTCCAAACACAAGATTTTAGATAATGCTAAGTGAATTTGTGATATATTTTTACTGAGCATGTTTGATTGATGCACACATTTCTCCTTGTCTACATTTGTCCTGTGCATCATCCATTTCTCTCGAATTCGAAAGTAGTAGTAACGGTACAACATTTGTGATGTGCTAGATTATGATTGGTACTGATGAAGACAATTAAGATAAGATGGTAACCACGATAAAAACATCATGGGAGATGCATTAAAATATTCAGTTCTACTAAAACCAACAAAGATATCAAGTTTATTTCAGTAGTAAACGGGGAGAATAACAAATACAAAGGTTATAAATTTTTTCTTGTATCATCTTACCAGGAAAGGACGAAAGGTGACAGGTATCAAATATAAGTCATCTTTTCTTCTAACAGTCACTCCAAATTCCTCAGTCATGTCCAACTCCTTATTTTCCATTTCATTTGGAAGCTTCCAATCAAAGTGATACAACAAAAATGCAAGTGCCAGCTCAACATTTAATAAACCAAAGGTGCTGCCTGGACATATTCTTCTTCCAGCACCAAATGGAATGTACTCAAAATTACTCCCTTTGTAATCAATAGAGCTATCAATGAATCTCTCTGGATAAAATCTCTCTGGTCCAGTCCAGTAGTTAGGATCTCTTCCAATTGACCAAGCATTGACAATGACCTTACTTTTGACCGGTATATGATACCCATTAATCTCACATGTCTGTCCACATTCTCTTTGAAGTAAAAGAGGAACAGGTGGGTGTAACCTTAGGGTCTCTTTGACGACTGATTTCAAATATTTGAGTTCATTGATGCAAATTTCATCAACCCTTCCTTTCATATTGAATACCTCTCTCACTTCAACTTGTGCCTTCTTCATTACTCTTGGATTCTTTATCATCTCTGCCATTACCCAATTTATGGTAGTTGATGATGTCTCACCTCCAGCAGCAAAGACGTCCTGCAAAGTAAATTATTAAAATATAAAGTGCAGTTACAACCGTTGATTGGAAGATCAACTGTTCAGATCTAATAAATTATGTACACATGTATAACAAACTATGAAGCAGTTAAAATATCTCAACAATTGATGTTCCCATTAGTAGTTATAACTTTGCACTAATCCTGTAAAACGCACCCTTCTCTTTGAAGGAGTCGAATTCAAAAGGTAAATGCATAAGGCATCCAATAATACATCATGTGAGATATTCTGGGGTAGGTTTTAAACATTCATCTAAGTTCAATACATAGGAGAGAGATTATCTTAATGAAAGAAAGGATTTACAAGATGTTATCCTTACCATGATTATAGCCTTGATATTGTTAATAGTTAAGCAAATGTCCTGGCTTCTATCATTACCATCCTGGAATTTTAAAAGTACATCTACCAAATCTTCCTCTGCTTCACTATGGCCTTCTTTGGCTTTTGAGTTTGCCTCTTTGTGTTCATTGATGATGTCTTCTAGTATCCGATCAATTTGTCCATGCAGCCTCTCGAGCTTAGGCCTCAAACCAGTAACAAGTTGAAGCCATTTAGCAGAAGGAAACAGATCTCCTATGTTAAAACCTGCTGCAACTGTTGTGACTTCTTTTACCATTGATATGAATTCTTCTTGGTCTTTGCATTTCATGCCAAACGCAGCTCTTGCAATAATATTATAAATTGATGAAAGTACTGCTTCAGTGAGGTTGATGGGTAACCCTTCATGTGAACCAACCATTTTAAGGAGATTGGTGAGCTCTTCTTCTCTTATTGGTTGGAATGAGTTGACACGTTTTTGGGTGAAAAGCTCCACCGTGCATATTTTTCGTAGCTGTCTCCAATAATTCCCATAAGGTGAAAAAACAATATCTGTGGATTCATAGGACAATATATCAGAAGCTAGAATTTTAGGCCTGGATGCAAAGATGACATCGTGGGTTTTCATGATCTCCTTAGCATAGTGTGGTGAGGAAACAATGATTATGAAGACCTCCCCAAGTTGGAGATGCATCAAGGGTCCATATATTTTGGCCAAGTCTCTTAATTTACGGTGTGGTGTAGATGTGACAAGATGATGTATATTTCCTATAATAGGTACCTTCCATGGTCCTGGGGGTATGTTTGGAGATGACTCAGTTTTCTTGAGATTTCTCCGTATTTTGAGTGCCACAATGGTGAAGAGAAAAAATGACATGATAAGGGCCAACATGTTAACTACTTTAGAATCCTTGGTGACAAAAGAGACTGGTAAGGAGTTCTAAAAGTCCTGATATAGATGAGGATTTTGGTTGCTATTTATAGGGCTTCCATTTTGCTGCAAACTTCACCATAAAGAATCTTACGGTTTATTTCATTTTCACAAATATTAGCAACTAGGAACAATAAGACACAACTTGTAAATATTAATATGGCGGTTAATTTTCAAATCATTATCCCTTTTAGTTTGACGTTCTGTGCAGTATCGAAGTAACTGGTTGGCGCTGCTTTGTCAATTGCTCGTGAATGTACATGTTCTCATCGTAATGTACAATGCAGCCCATCTTCACAAAATAGTAATTTAAGTCTAACTTTATCTCTATCATTGTCAGGTTTTATCCGGTTCAAGAAAATTTGCGATTTTTTTAAATTTTTATTAATTTATATATTTTTAAATAAATGACAATTGCAACTAGAAACTTTCTTCTCCCATGGCGTGCAATGATTTAACTTATATAATAATTTATTATATTTATATATGAAAATGGTAAATTTTTTAAGTTTATATTATGATTTTGGATACATACGATTTTAGTTTCAACACATTAATTACATGTTAATCATGATTTGATTATTAAATATTTTAATTTTTAAAATTATTGGTAGATTTATTGTGATTTTGTGTGCCACATGATTTTTTCTTTTAAATTTACAATACTTAATTTTAAAAAACTAAAAATAAATATATGGTAACTTGTGATTTTTAATTTAATTTAATTATATATATATAGTAAACTCAAATTTTATTAAAGAACTTCTAATTTTATAAAACCATAAATTCTTGATTTCAATTGATCAATCTATCTAGTCTTTTTAAGTTTATATGCTTTAACATCAAAGATATTAAATAAGATTTATACCAAATTTTAAAACACAAGTAACATCTTATTATTCATAAATTATGTATCTCTTAAAAATATATTTTAGTGTAATAATTTGATCTCACAAAAACATATACATAAGCATATATGTCAAAAAAGAAAATCTATTCATCTTCCCTTTTAAACAAATTGACTTTCCATGAAACAATGTGACAAAGCACTTGATTCAATTGGGGACCCTTTTCCACTTTAAATAAATAGATAATCTACTATTCATCTATAATAGATATCAAATTCTTTAAATCCTACACACACAAAAACTTATAATATTTATATATACCTCTTTTTGTTAATAATTATATCTCCTTTTTTATTACCAAAATGCCTTTCATATAAAAATATTATAAACCTTATTTTTACACCTCATCTTTATTGTTCTATAATTTTACCTTATGTTCATTATTTTTTAGACTCTATTTTGTATTCCCAACTTCATTATAATTAAATCCTATTTTTGTACTCTTCATTTTCATTATCTTAAAACTCCTCCCACTCTCCCCAATCTATTTTTCTCTCATCTCTTTTTTTTCTTTATAGAAATTAATAGAATAATCTCATAATTTCATTCTTTACGTTGAATATAAATATGAATTAATATATTAAAATATTTTTTTTATCACCATTCTTTACGTTGAATATAAATATGAATTAATATATTAAAATATTTTTTTTATTGGTGATAGTTTATGATTTATGCAATAAAGTATTTTTATTAAAATTTATATTTTATATTTTTTTATATTTGTTGAACACGTATCAACGTGTAATAGTAATTTTGTTTGAGGAATAGTGATAATTATTTTTGTGTATATTTTTTCGTTTGCAGTGAACATGTATCTTTTAGAATTTTTCTCTATAATTATGGTATATTTATTAAATGAAAACTCTACGATTGATCCAAAAACTGGTGTCTCAAGTCTACACACTACTTTCTCAAAATATATACATCTCCTAGCCTATTTTTATTTTCTCAAAATATATATGCTTCAAAAGGTGTTAAAGAACCATTTTCTAAATTTTATTTAGGAATACATTTTGCTTCAACAACTAATTATTGATAACTACATTTATTTATTTCTATAGAAATAGTGAATTCATATCTAAATGATTAAAAAGGCAATTTAAGAATTTAATAAGATATTTATCTTATATTAAAATAAATATTGGTCACATAAAAAATTAATATTTTTATTTTGTTTAAAATAATTAGATTTATTAGTTCCTTTTCTCAATCAGTCATGTTAGCAATACTTTTTGAACAGAATAAAAATCTGAAATTAAATAGTAAAACAATAAATGTACACGTATATGTGATGAATGTTTTAAAAAATATCATAACATGTCCTAAAATTTTAGTTAGTGTCACAACCTAAATTGTGACGTTAAGCGAGGTGGGCCGAGACCGAGTCGGCCACAAAGGAGTCGCCATCGGCATTTTGGTTTAGGGAACGCCAGGAAACCTAATGGAAAGGCTGGCCTGAAATCAGAAATATAGGTTCGGGAGTCGGTTACACGCTGGGGGCATAGGGGGCCCCAGCATGCCTATCACTTGATAGTTACCCTTGGCTAGCTATATGGGAAGAGGGACGGTGCTTGTGTTTGGGTTGTGTTTCTGGCCTAAGTCCTGGGAAGGAGGAGGTTCAGGTAAGGTGTTCCAGGATTTTTGGATTTAAGATTTGACTTGGTAGGAGTATATCCCCTATGCCTACGTACCTCGGCTTTAGAGGAGTCAAAGTCAACGTAGTTCTGTTTATGGGGTTTTAATCGGATGGGTAAGGTTAGCCTGACTGTGGTCTCGATTTTTCTTTGGCCGAGTTGTACTCGGTCAGAAGGAGAAAGGTTTGTAATGGGACCTGGATTAACGATGATGGGGGGTGGTTCTCCTTGGTCGAGACGGACTCGGCCTCGAGAACTAGAAGTTCATGACGGCGGTTGGACGGGTCATGATGAGGTCTCGGTTCTTTCCTAGTTGAGACACACTCAGTTACGCAAGAGGGGGTTCGACGGGGATCCCATTTGACGATGCAAACAATGCTACACTAAGCTAAACATGAAAGAAAAGAAAATTGGTTCATTTTATATGTTTATTTTTATATAATCTTTAAATAAAAAATAAATTGCAAGTCAAAATAAGATGGTATTATTTAGGCCACTAATTTATAAGACTGATAAGTTTGACTAGCTAGTCCAAATTAACCTAGTCCTCCAACCTATCAAATAAGACTTATTTTATTAATTCTAACACTATATATATATATATATAATTTGAAAATTTGTGATACCAATTGTCTGACGCTATCACATATGATATTAGATTTAAATATTTTTTGTCCTACTTTTGAAAAACCCGAACTCCAAGCTATCCCATCTTTAATGATCACGAGAACGGCAGAGTCCAACCCGGACCACTCCATTACCGTGCCTAGATATGGCTATGCATAGACATCACGATGAGAACATGTGCATTCACATGCAAACGACGAAAGTCCAAACGAAATCAGGGACATGATTTGAAAAGTACCCTTCCTAGTACTATTTTTATATCCTTTCTTTTAATATTATCTTCGTAAAAGAAGGATATACAAGTTGTTATCTTTTTCTTCGCTGTTGATAATATTTGTGAAAAAATAAATAAACCGAAGGATTCTTTACGGTTAAGTTTGCAGCAAAATGGAAGCCCTATAATTGACTTTCAGAACTCCTTACTTCTTTTGTCACTACCTATCTAGCTTTTTTACTCAATACACTTTCACTTGGTTAATATTGGTGATCGTACTCATCCACTAACATATAAAAGAAAGAAACAGTTCACACCCAAGAAAACCATCCCTCCAAGATACTCTAAAATCTCTTAAAACATACACCATTGTTTTTTCTTTGACAGATTTGACTTCAATATTTCTTAGTATACATCATTCTATATAGAGGGGTTTACACTGGAATAGTTCACCTAGGATTCTAAAGTACTTAACATGTTGGCCCTTAATCCCTTATCATGTCATTTTTCCTCTTTACGACTGTGGCACTCAAAATACAGAGAAATTTTAAATTTGTGACTATTTTAACATTTTATGGTTTTAATTTTTTAACTTTATAATTTTTAAAACTAAAGACTTCCAAAATTTTTTCAAAAGTCTCTTACATATATAGTTACAAAATCATTTCATTCTTGATGGTTCTGCACTCTCATCTAGTTGTAGTGATACAAAAATAAAACTATATTATTTTTTGCTATAATCACAAATATTTTTTGTAAATTAATAAAAAACTAGTGATGTCTCTTTCTTTACTAATATTTTGTATTTATTTTTTTATAATTTTTTTTAGACGTATCTAAAACGAATAGTATATTAAATTTTAAAAATTTGTCATATATCTGTATGTGTTGGTTGTATCGTAACCATATATCATACTAAGTATACTGGCTCCAACTACGACATTTGCTTAACTATTAACAATATCAAAGCTATAATCATGGTAAGGATAATAACATCTTGTAAATCCTTTTTTTATTAAGATAATCTTGCTCGTTTCTATAGAGCATAATTAGATGAATATTCAATTCTTACTCCTGAATATCTCACACATGAGCCCTTTAAAATTATGCAGTATGTGGTAATTTCCGTGTGTTGTATTATTGGATGCCTTCTGCATATATACATTTTGAATTCGAGTACTCCTTCAAAGTGAAGGGTGTATTTTAGAGGATTATTGCGAAGTTATAATTACTAAAGGGAAAATAAATTATTGAGATATAATAACTAATTCAAAGTTTGGTATACATGTGTACATAATTTATCAAATCTAAACAGTGGATCTTCCGATCAACAGTTATATCTTAATAATGAAAGATCTTCCGATCAACAGTTATATCTTCAAATTATTTTTTGTATGCCTATCTTGAAATTTCTCCTTCAAAATTCTTCGGTTTGAAATTACATCTCATCCATCATCTGCTTCACCTACAACCATTGGCAGAGGCACATTTAGTTGGCGTGTTCTACGAATTCATGTTTAATTCAGATACTGGAATATACATATTCATGCTTTGAAGAAATATGAAAATACCATCCCCAATAACGTGACAGAATAGGGTATACCTAAATCGTGCATCACATCAAATAATAACTTGATGCTACTCCCTCCTAAATACCCCATCATGTAGAAAGTGGAAAACCTAATTTCCTTCGTGTTCTTTTTCCTTCTTGTATTTCCTTATATTTGTCTCTACCAATATGGTTTTAATATTAGCTCCAAATTGATTAGCACAAGTATTAGGTATTTATGTCCAGTAAGTAAGATATTATATATTTGAATCTTGGCTTTCAATATGGAAAAAATCATGTTAAGATAGGAATATCCACTATTTGGTAAGTTGACAATCTTTAGCAAAAACTAATCATTATTTCTCGATGATAGATACTTTGTACTTATCCCATAAGTATAAAAAAAAAAATGTTAGCTGCAAAGTTCATATAATACAATTCATACATAAATAATACATAATTAGTTTCAAATACCTCTGACAATTATGTAACTCACTAGTTAAGATCTTCTTAGTGGTGGGGTTTTCTTAGCTTTCCAAGATAAGCTTGATAGAGCTTGTAAATGCTCTTCAAGCTCAGGAGCAAAAAAGACTTAGACAAGAGGAAACAACAGAAACAACTCTACAAGTTAAACACAAAAGGAAGAAACAACTCTACAAGTTAAACACAAAAGGAAGACTATTGCAGCAAATAGTGACAAAAAATTTGTTGGAGAACATTCTCGAAAATATTTAAAGAAGAGAGAAAAATTTTTCAAAGTGTGGAATATGCAAAAGAACCAGTCACAAGGAGAATGATTACTAGTAAAAAGGGAAAACACCAACACTCATTCAATGCAAGTACTGTTATAAAAATGGGCACATTAAGGATTATATAGGTTGAAGAAGCAAGAGAAAAATATGCAAAAGGAAAATGTTATTGAAACAAAAGATGATGAAGAATTTTTGTTCATGGCCAAGACTACAAGGAGTGGCCAAGACTACAAGGAGTTTGGAGGATGATGACATTTTATTTACTGATAGTGGTTACTCAACACATGACAAGCAAACAAGAATTTTTCTCATGGCTGAAACCTGCTGGAGGATCTGTGACACCCTTCTACCTCGAATACTTAAATTGTCTTAATAAAATAAATAAAATGAAGACAGTGTAATAGTTAAAACCAAAAAGCACAATTTGTATTAAGGATAAAAGGTTCAAAAGGTAGGCACAAAGTTTTCAAGGAGATTTTAGATCTAAACATTATAATTGAGAAAACTAAAGTCATCATCATCTTTAAAATAAGTCATTCGAACATCAAGGCATAGAGCAACTATTCTAACTCCTAGAACCCCGATGTCACACTAATCAGAACAAGACCTCGCCTTTTCAAAACTTGGCACCATGAGTGCCCTCAACCTTACCTAAAAGAAAACAACAAGAGAAAGTACGGTGAGAAATCGCATTCAATCATATATAAAGGCAGATAATGCCCCAAATCCCACTCATTACCGTACTCAATTACTAACAGTTAACAGATGCTCATATATCAATCACATTTCATTCATTCAAAATCAATCACAGTTCATTCATGTTTACAAAATGCACATGCTCGCACAATGCATATGCTCATCACCACACCTAAGAGTCTCGAGTCGAAACTCCACACCATGGGCGAACCTCCTCAATCCCCTTAGTTATCACTAATGATGGACACACCGTTAAACACCCCGTATGGGCCGGTGTGTCGCACAGTTAAACACCACCTATGGCCCGTGCGAAGACATTTCACACAACCGTTAAACACCACCTATGGCCCGGCGTGCAGCATGGTTAAACACCACCTGTGGCCCATGCATATGATTGTCCCCATCATTATTCCCCCTGTTAAACACCACATATGGCCAAGGTATTATAGCCACGTCTGACTTCTCATACATCTCATGCCTCTCATGTCCATGCTCAATGCATTCTCATCCACACTCTTATTCTCATGATTTATTTATACATCATTCGCACAATCCACACTCATACCCAACCATATTAATTTAACCATCATTATTATAAATCATTCATCAGAAAGCACAAAAACGCACATAAAACACCATTGAATTTCACCCAGTTTCATCATTGCACATAAGAGCCTCAAATCATGAACAGCCATAAACAACACAAGAATCAAGTAATTAGGGAAATTAATCATACAGTTTCCCAACAAAAGTCACATTAGGACAAGACGTTAATCAGACCACAAAGCATATTGACAAATCTTTTCTACCGATTAAAATATTTTTAAAACATAATAATCAAACGAAATTGAGAATTTAGATCCTAGAGGGACTTAGGGATTGCCCTCACTACCCGTACACTCCCGCATTCATATATGATCAAACCGATCTCCCCCGTACCTTAGATGCGAAGAACAGTGATGATCTGATGCGGCTCTAGGACGGTCTGAATACCCTAGCTCCTCTTCCTTGCAGGTTGGCGTTCTCTCTCCTCTAGGGCTGGTTGTGTGACGCGTAAAACACCAATTAGGGTAAACTAATTACCCCTGTCTAATATTCTAGCTGGGTCAAGTCAACCCCGACCCGACCCGCCCGTCAGCCTCCCCCGTTAATTCAATTAATTAAATTAATAAATGAAAATAATTTAGATAAAGTCTCATCAATTTATAAAATCATTAATCCCACTATTAAAATAAAATTGATAATAATAATAATAATGTAATTAATTTCTAAAAATAGTTAAATAAATTTTAGGATGTTACAGGATCGGTAAAGATTGGAAATGGAGATATAGTTGCTATCACTTGTAAAGGAACTATGGGAATTCATACTTCAACAATAGGTATTAAATACATTTCTAATGTTTTTTTTAGTGCTTGAACTTGATCAAAACTTGTTAAGTAGGTCATGAATTATTTAGAGTAGAGACGAGAAAAAGAAGTGTTTGAAAAATTAGTAAAGCTGAACTTAATTCTAAGTTGTTATGGCACAAGAGGTTTGGTCACTATAATTTGAAATTCATTCAGTTTGCTCATAAACAAGAGTTGGTCAAAGACTTTCCTAACATTCAAATATGTTCAAAAGTATGTGAAAGTTGTCAACTTGGTAAGCAACATTGATTGTGGACCTATAAAAATTATTCCCTAAATGGCAAGTACTTTATTCTCTTTATAGATGATTTTCTATTTTTAAGAAGTTTAAAGTTCTGGTTGAAGCTTAAAGTGGTTGAAATTTTGAAGAAGCTTAGAACTGACAATTGGAAAGAGTATACTTTTGTAGAATTTAATGTATTCTGTGATGATTTGGGAGTTGAGCACCAACTTATAGTGCGCTATTCACCCCCAACAAAACGAGGTTGCTGAGAAAAAAAATAGATTAGTCCTTAAGATGGGTAGATGCATGATTTTTGAGAAGAAATTGCCAAAGTCCTTTTAGACAGAGGTTGTAAACACTGTTGTGTACCTTCAAAATAAACTTCCTACTAAGGCAGTAAATGGATGACACCTATTGAGTCTTAGGGAGGCATCAAGCCATTTATTAATCATCTAAGGGTGTTTGGTTCACTTTGCTACACTCATGTACCAGATGTGAAAAGAAGCAAATTGGATGAAAAGGCTGAAAGGGGGATATCAATAGGCTATAGCCAAAATCTAAGGGTTATAAAGTTTATAGCATTAATTTAGAAAAATTTTCTATTAGTATAGATGTTAAGGTGGATGGAGATACTTATTAGAATTGGGAGACAACTCAAGTTGATAGGCATTTAGTTTTGCCTTCTCTTGAAAGTACAAATGAAGACCAAGAAGAAGTTGATGATAACTTTGCTATAAGAGTTACCAAACCTCTTTCAAATATTTATCTTAGATGTAACATTGTTGTATTTGAACCTACCAACTTTGAAGATGCTAGTAAGGTTGAGGAGTGGAACCAAGCCATGAAAAAGGAAATGACCACTAGAAAACAATAAGACATGGCACTTTTGTAATTATTTTAATCACTTTTGAATGAATTTGAATTTGTGCTTAGCACTTTGAAAAGTTTTCTCTCTTCTTTTGTTTTGAACAAGAAACCTAATTCTCATCAAGCTTTCATGATGCTTGTGAGGAATCTCTACAATCTCTTATCTAATTCAATGAATTAATGGCGAGTCATTCTTCCTTCTTCCATTTTATCCATTTCTTCTTCCTAATTTTCAGTCACCTTGTTTGCAAAGGATTTTCGGATTTTCTTGTGCGTAGGTCATAATTGTGGATCTAAGATTTCATCATTAGGCATATTATTCTTCCAACACCAAATAGAATGTACTCAAAATTACTCTCTTTGTAGTCAATAGAGGTGTCAATGAACAGGATCCCTTACTATCTCTATCATTGTCCAATCTATGGTAGTTGTTGATGCTCACCTCCAACTACAAAGATATTCTAAAAAACAATTATCAGTTATGTGAGTAATTGTCATAAATGCGAGAATCAAATATTCATCTAATAAGACATATTATCCTTACCTCAATTACATCCTTGATGTTGTTAATAGTTAAACAAATATCCTGGTTGTCACCTTAATCATCTTGAAATTTTAGGAAAACACCTACCACATCTTCCTCGGCTTCACCTTGGCCTTCTTTAGCTTTTAACTTGCATCTTTATCTTAAGTGATGGTGTTTTCCAGTATTTGATCAATTTTTAGATGCAATCTCTCAAGCTTAGGCCTCAAACCGTTGACAAGTTGAAGCCATGTAGCAAAAGGAAATAAATCTCCTATGTTAAAACCTCCTATAATTTTGAATAAATTAATGTATGCATATGTATATATCATACTTATGTATGTACAGGTTTTATAACGCTATTACATTCATTCAATTTCATTGATGTGGATACATTATTTGATTTCATAAAATTATATAAATTGTTTATCAGGTAACACTGGTAAAAAATTAAACCAAAGTTTTAAATATTTGTGTTGTCAAATTCTATGATATAGTATGGTATATATTATTCACCATTTCTAAGTCAAGTATGGGTGGGAACTAATATATTTCTCTTTCCACCAAATCTCTCTCATAAGATACTTGAAGTAGTACTTAAGGTTTCAAATTTCTTTTAAAAAAAATTATTTGTTATTTCCTATTTTTTTTGAAATTTAAAAATCTTATTTGATATATTCTAAGTAGATGAGTGTAGTCCTAATTCTAATAGCAGTTATTACAATAAAAATAAAAATTAAGGTGTTACATTAATTATATCTTGTCAATAAAATAAAAATAATAATTTATTATAGACTTAAATGATGGGAAAAAGCCACTCTAATGATGGGAAGGTAATACGATACTGGAAACAGCAATAAGGCACCACTAATGTGGTGACACAACGTAGCGGATAAAAATTCCCCTAACTTGCAAGAATCTCTAAGGAGTAACCACAAATAAGAATGATAGTAACAGTGAGAAGAATCACACAAAAGAGACCAATATTTTTAACGTGGAAAAACCCCCTCAATGTGAGAAGTAAAAACCACGAATCGTTCAGACCAAAGAAATCAATCCACTATAATAAAATAAAGATACAAGAGTGTTCAGGTCAAGAACAATATTTGTTCCTACAACCAACTAGCACAAGCAAGCAAGCAAAACTTGTAGATGAAGAATAAGATGAAAGAAAAAAAATCACAAAATTGAGCTACCGTGCGAGCACAATTTCTCACACTTCTACTCTTTTCTCTTTCATTTTTCTTTCTTCTCTCTTTTGCCTTGTGAAAATCCACTTTCTCTCAATCTCTTGTGTCTCTCTAATATCTCCTCCTCAATCTGACATCTTCTCCTCTTCCTTCTCCTCTTGTAAAGAGAGACCTAGTGGGTTTGAGAGTATTAGGCTTTTACCCACATAGTTGGAAGCCTAAAAATAACTCACTATTAAATATGTTTTAGTACCTATAAAAATTTTATTATTATTTTGAATCCTATAAAATTTTATTTTATTATTTTAATTATTATTACTATTTATCCGTTACATTGGATAACAGACATGATGTTTCTTACATAATACATACTAAAATAAATATCTTTTAATATAAAAACATTAATATAAAAAATTTACAATTTTTAATAACTAAAAAAATATCAATAAAAATTAAAATTGTAAAATGAATTTTGACAGAAACCAAAACCATTAAAAAGTATACAAACTAAAACCATAGAACAAATATATTATTGAGAATAGAAATATATTTGAACCTCTATTATATCTATCTTTGTTGTCAAACGACATTAAGTTTGGTGAGGAAGGAAAATGATTAAATCATTTTAGTTGGACGATCAGGTTAAGCCTTACGTGGTAAAGGCCCATTAGTTGCAATATTTGACAGATATTAAATTTGTTAGATGAGCTACTAGACACATGACAATTAAATTTAAATGTGTGGATGTATAATTTGATCCAACTTTTACCGAAAAAACTCGTTTTTATCTCCGTTATTTTCAGGTTCAGTAATATAACCCTGTTCGCACCCTGTTACATATTTTATATGTATATATATTAGAGTTAAGGTTTTTTATCATACTTTATTTTCGCAATTATTAAAAATATACATTAATTGATTTAAATTATAATAATAATTGAAAAACATTAAAATTATATATTAATTTAAAATATAATTTAATTCTTAAATAGTTTATTTTTTATTTCTTTACTATTTATTAAATTTTATATATTATTTAAATAGAATATAATTAATAATTTAATGTATAATTTATTTAAAAATACATATAAATTAATTAAAATTTTAAAAAAATTGTGAGACGGATTTTCCTGAACCTGTTAAAACTTGACATAATCCCAGATGAGAACGGGAAAATTCATACCCACTCCATTACCGTACCTAGATATGGTTGTCCATTGACATCACCAGAACATGTGTATTCACATGCAAACAACAAACTCCAACCCACATTATTACACAAACGAAATTGGGACACAAAAATACAAAAAAAATAAATTAATTTTTTTAATAATTAAAATTAATTTAAGCGTAAAAAGAAGTTCTCCTAGATTTTCAAAAAATAAAAAAAATTTTACAAATTAATTTATATAAATTAATTTTATTTTCTGAGAACTTTATTTAATTTTTACTTCCCATTTTTCTTTCTCATAAGTACCATAGAAGTTTACACTTAAGCAAACAAACCTTAATATTTCGTAAAGGAAAGTATTTACAGGTTGTTGTCTTTTTGTTCGTAGTTGCTAATATTTGTGAAATGAAATAAACCGAAAGATTCTTTACAGTGAAGTATGCAGCAAAATGGAAGCCCTATAAACGGCAAACAAATTCCTCATCTACATCAGGACTTTTAAGAACTCGCTTTACTGGTCTCTGTTGTCACCATGGATTCTGAAGTACTTAATATGTTGGCCCTTATCATGTCATTTTTTCTCTTCACCATTGTGGCACTCAAAATACAGAGAAATCTGAAGAAAACTGAGTCATCTCCAAACATACCCCCAGGACCATGGAAGGTACCTATTATAGGAAATATACATCATCTTGTCACATCTACACCACACCGTAAATTAAGAGACTTGGCCAAAATATATGGACCCTTGATGCATCTCCAACTTGGGGAGGTCTTCACAATCATTGTTTCCTCACCACACTATGCTAAGGAGATCATGAAAACCCATGACGTCATCTTTGCATCCAGACCTAGAATTCTAGCTTCAGATATATTGTTCTATGAATCCACAAATATTAGCTTTTCATCTTCTGGAAATTATTGGAAACAGCTACGAAAAATATGCACGGCGGAGCTTTTCACCCAAAAACGTGTCAACTCATTCCAACCAATAAGAGAAGAAGAGCTCACCAATCTCCTTAAAATGGTTGCTTCACATGAAGGATTACCCATCAACCTCACTGAAGCAGTACTTTCATCAATTTATAATATTATTGCAAGAGCTGCGTTTGGCATGAAATGCAAAGACCAAGAAGAATTCATATCAGTGGTAAAAGAAGTACTAACAGTTACAACAGGTTTTCACATAGGAGATCTGTTTCCTTCTGCCAAATGGCTTCAACATGTTACAAGTTTGAGGCCTAAACTTGAGAGGCTGCATCTGCAAATTGATCGGATTATGGAAAACATCATCAATGAACACAAAGAGGCAAAGTCAAAAGCCAAAGAAGGCCAGGGTGAAGCAGAGGAAGATTTGGTAGATGTTCTTCTAAAATTCCAGGATGGTAATGATGGAAACCAGGACATTTGCTTAACTATTAACAATATCAAGGCTGTAATCATGGTAAGGATAACAACATCTTGTAAATCCTTTCTTTTATTAAGATAATCTCGCTCTTTTTTATAGAACTTAGATGAATATTAAATTCTTACACCAGAATATCTCACACATGAGCCCTTTAAAATTATGAATTATGTGGTAATTCCGTGTGTTGTATTATTGGATGCCTTCTGCATATACATTTTGAATTCGACTCCTTCAAAATGAAGGGTGCCTTTTAGAGGATTACTGCAAAGTTATAACTACTAATGGGAAAATCAATTGTTGATATATTTTAACAACTTCATAGTTTATTATACATGTGTAATTTTTCAGATCTAAACAGTTGATCTTCCAATCAAAAGTTGTAACTGCACTTTATATTTTAATAATTTACTTTGCAGGACGTCTTTACTGCTGGAGGTGAGACATCATCAACTACCATAAATTGGGTAATGGCAGAGATGGTAAAGAATCCAAGAGTAATGAAGAAGGCACAAGTTGAAGTGAGAGAGGTATTCAATATGAAAGGAAGGGTTGATGAAATTTGCATCAATGAACTCAAATATTTGAAATCAGTCGTCAAAGAGACCCTAAGGTTACACCCACCTGTTCCTCTTTTACTTCCAAGAGAATGTGGACAGACATGTGAGATTAATGGGTATCATATACCAGTCAAAAGTAAGGTCATTGTCAATGCTTGGGCAATTGGTAGAGATCCAAACTATTGGACTGAAGCAGAGAGGTTTAATCCAGAGAGATTCATTGATAGCTTTATTGACTACAAAGGGTGTAATTTTGAGTATATTCCATTTGGTGCTGGAAGAAGAATATGCCCGGGAAGCACCTTAGGTTTAGTAAATGTGGAGCTGACTCTTGCATTTTTGTTGTATCACTTTGATTGGAAGCTTCCAAATGGAATGAAAAGTGAGGACTTGGACATGGCTGAGGAATTTGGAGTGACTGTTAGAAGAAAAGAAAACCTATACTTAATACCTAACCTGTCACTTCTATGTAGCTAGCTTATGGATCCTGGTTCTTAATATTTAGAAAATAAAAATAAAATAAAATAAACTGCCCTGTTCCCTGGGTTTCTACTTATGATTCTCTAATTTTCCCTGTATTGCCGCCATTACAAACTGATAATGGAAAGAATTGAGAATTTGTATCTTGCTGTTGGAACTATTCAAATTATTTTTTGTATGCCTATCTTGAAATTTCACCTTCAAAATTCTTGTGTTTGAAATTACATCCCATCCATCATCTACTTCATGCTTTGAAGAAATATGAAATATCAATCCCAATAACGTGATAGAATAGGGTATACCTAAATCGGGCATCACATCAAATAATAACTTAATGAACTTCGGTTTTTGAACAAACTAATAACAATTAAAAAACTATTTATCAAAATAAAAATAAAAATAAAGTATTTACTAAACCGGTGCTAGACACTGTAGACAAGTGGGATCTAGGATATGTAGGAGGTGTAAGACTAACTCGTACATCGTGTGTGCGTATGCAGTGTAGGCGTCTCATGTTATGTGAGTTATGTGTAGGAGGTGTGAGACTAACTCATACCTCATCAAGTATGTTTGTGTTAGTGTAGTGTGTGATGGGACTATGCTTGCATGGGAAAGGGTATGAGTGAGGAAGGTGGGAGGAGTACAAGGAAGATGCGAAAAATATTGATATTGAGAACAACGTGGGTTATTAAGTATAGAAAGTTTATATTTTATAGGAAAGAGTGAAAATTTGAATTTAAAATTTAAAATTTTGAGTGTTTTGAAGAGTTTTTGAATGAGGTTTGTGGTTATAAATAATTGTGTGTTAAAAAGTTTTTTGGATTAATTAAAGATTTTTTTGTGTGAGTAGAATTATTATTTTTGAGTGATAGAGTAGTTGAGAATATTTAATTTTGAGTTAAGGAACTTTATTCCTAAATTACAAAGTAGTTAAAGTAGTTATAATTTTGGTTAGACTTTTTATTTTTAAATTTTATAATTATTAAATTTGGTTATTGTTATTTATTATATTTTTTTAATTTTACGGAGAATAATATAATTTATTGGTATTTTTAGTTTAGCTTATAATTTTTCTTTTTATTATTACTATTAACTTTGTGTACTATTTTTTATTATATTTGTAATTTTTAGGTAGAATATAGTCTCGTTTTTATTTTTACAACTTTTAATAATTAAGATCCGTTCCTGTTATTCATTTTTAATTTTAGGTAGAATTTCTAATATAATTTTTTTTTGTTGTTCTTAGTTTAGTTTATAATTTTTATTTTTATTATTATTAAATTTTTGTACATTTTTTTATTATATCTATTATTTTTAGATAGACTCTTGTTGTGTATAGTTTAGTTTTTATTTTAAAAAAATTTAATAATTAATTTTTGTTACTTTTATTTATTTTTTTTAATTTTAGCTAGAATTTCTAACATAATTTATTGCTGTTGTTAGTTTAGTTTATAATTTTTATTTTTATTATTATTCAATTTGCGTACTGTTTTTTTTATATTTTTCATTTTTAGGTAGAATATTATAATCTCTTGTGTATACTTTAGTTTTTATTTTTAAAATTTTTAATATTTAATTTTCGCTATTGTTATTTATTTTTTAATTTTGGTATAATTTTTAATATAATTTTTTGTTGTTCTTAGTTTAGTTTATAATTTTATTTTTATTATTATTAAATTTGTATAAAATTTTTTATTATATTTATCATTTTTAGGTAGAATATTATGATTTCTTGACGTGGATAATTTAGTTTTTATTTTTAAAATTTTTAATAGTTAATTGTCATTACTGATAAATTTTGTTTTCTATTATATTTTGTATATGTTGTTATTAAATATAATTTATATGTTTTATAGGTATTCATAAAATGTGAAAATTCGTATTATGCACCTAGGTTCATGCAATATCTCTTTGTTTTTGTTATAGTACGTGCATGTTTTACAAAGAATTTGAAATGGTAAACAAAATCGAATTCTAAGAGTGCGATGAACACAAAATCTCATTTTACAGGATATAGAACTCCTATTGCCAAAGAATTTTTAAGACAAGATGGGTTTTTAGAAGTTTCGAAAAAAAAAATTCATTAGACCATGCATATCACTATTGAAAGTAAAAGAAATTTTGTATTGATTAAATAATATAATTTTTAATCTCCTTTTATACGGTAAAGACTACTTAAAGATAATATGAATAACAGAAAATTAAAGATAAACATTGTAGATAAACTACGATGTTTACGATCTCTTAATGAGATATTTAGATATTCGTAATATTTTAATGAGTTACGTATCATATCCTATCAAATATCTATAATATCTTCAACACTCTCCCTCAAGTTGAAGCTTAATAAGCCTTCAATTTGTTACAAGAAGAAAAATTTATTTCCTGATAAAAATTGAGTTTTCAAATAATAATTTGAAAGGCAACTCAGATATGCTGGAAAAGTCAAAGAACATGTTGGAAAAGTTGGAGAAAGTTGATAGAAATATAGCTTAGCCAAAATAGTTGGAATGTTCATCGGCCAAAGAGAAATTTCTTGACAAGCAAAGTCCACCTTTCTAAAAAATCGCATTTTGAAGCTTCAAAAGAGTCACCACCAAAACAATATTAATAAGAGAGAAGTCACACCTAATATAATTCATATATGAAAAAAGAGTCTTTATCGGAATGAACGTTGGTAGGAAATAAGTCATCACTAATAGGATTCATATGTAAGAAAATATCCATAGCTAATTAGCAAAAGCTTAACCATTAAGCAAAAGTCACAACTCAAGACTTAACCACTTAACAAAAGCAAACATGTTTAACCACCTAAACAGACAGAAGCAAACCAAGAACAAATGTTTAACCACCATAAAACAGAAGCAACAAAGCTTAACCATTAAGAGTAGAAGTTATGCTTGACCACTTAAACAGGCAGAAGCAAACCAAGAACAAATGTGTAACCACCATAAAGCATAAGCAACAAAGCTTAACCATAAAGAATAGAAGTCAAACACAATACTTAACCACTCAAGAAACAAGCCAAACATATCAATGTGTAATCATCTTTGGTAGAAGCTTAAACCAATGCTTAACCACCATATAGAGAAGCTTTCATCAAAGAAAATTGCAAGAAACCATTGCAATATGAATTTGTCTTAAAAAAAAATTCACAAGCACCACATGAACAATGTAGAAACCACAACCACAACTTAGCAAACAGACTATAAACACATTAGCAAATTATTCATTTGTCAATATTGAACTCACACCATCACATTTCATCTATCTTTTTCTATTGGTCCTATTAGTCTTATTTGTCCTTGTCATTACAGCTCTTATCCTTCTACAATTGAGATAGTTAATGATTGTGATGTTAGGAATGGATTCTTCTAATATTACATAAAGTGGACTCATGTGGTGAGATGAGTTTAATATGCAATTGTATATGAATACATACAGTTTTTGGTTTGTTCTCTTCAATTTTGATATAAACAAAAGTCATGTATGGAAGATGCGTTTAATTTATCTCTCTTATAAATTTAATAATAAATTTATCTAATTAATCTTTTATTATGATTAATTAATTTTCTATTATAGTTAATTAATTTTATGAATTAAACAAACTACTCTTGAAAGATTAATTCATCATGTTTTTAAATTTTGCCTAACGATTTATAATATAAACATAGAATATATATGGAAAAATACATGATTGGACAAATAGACAAGGTAAAAGACACTCAAAGAGTATCATGGAGCTGGGATAGAACAACACGACAGCAACACAAAAGAGAGAAAAGAAAAAAGAAATACTGAAATTGTTTCATATTATAAGTAATTTTTATTTGCAAAAACAAACTAACCTTATTAGTTTATTTTCCCAGCCTGCTACCTTCTACGGCCTGCTACCTGGGTTTTGGTTGTTGTGAGCTTCCATTGTGGTTGATATCTATTTAAGCTGTCCCTCCAAATACTTAATTCCAATTGAATATAGTCTCATGAAGAACTTCCTAATCATTTAAGTTGATAAATTTTGGTATCTGAAATAATTGTTTCACATAAATTTTAGAATTAAAATTTAAAATTTTTCATTTTAATGCATTATTTAAAAAAAGTAACTGGAGTTTAAAATTTAATAATGTTTACTTTGTGTACTATAATGGACATATTTTACTATTATTACATGTCATAATCTTCATGTATTTTTATTTTGATTTTCAGACGTTAAAATATTAATAATTATGTTACTTAATTATCCAAAGAGTTATGCCATTTAATACGATTAAAAAGTGCATAAAATATAACATGTATGGCTGATGTTTTTTAAATAAAATTTAATTAATAAAAATTTAAAGATAAACAATGTGATTTAATAAAAACCATGGTTCATTTCTTTTGACGAAAAAATCTCCCTACCATTTATATTTTTTATCTAAAGATGGCATATAATTTTGGTATTTTTAGATTAAGTTAGCAACAAAGCTTATCAATTGTACATTTATATAATAATTAATAAAAAATTAAATCAACAACAAAAGTAAACTTAGAATATTAAGTAAGAATGTATCTTTTCTTTTACTTGGTCAGTGTATCAATTTATTATTATATAAACAAGTCATGTTATAATATGCGTATATATTAGTAGTATGTGTATAGATTAGTAGTATTTCATATGCAAAAGGATAGAGAATACAATCTATACATCAATTTTAGATGTTTAACTTTAATTTCATCCATGTTTCTGTGATTACATTCAATTAAAGTGGTTCCTTCATTTGTTTATTATATATATATATATATATATATATATATATATATATATATATATATATATATATATATATATATAATTTATTATTTCAAAATTTTATAACATACCTAAAAACGAATATTACCGTTCGAATGCACGAATAGTGTAGTGGTTAAAGAAAAATCAAAAGTTGAGCATGCAGTGTTTGGGCCTATTACTAAGATAAGAATTGCGATGCCGGTGACCATATAAAAAATTTTAATGAAAAAAACAACTGTTATTTTCTTTTTTACTATTTTCTCTTAAACAACACAATTTTTTGTATGCTTCTTTTTTATTTTCTGATTCGAAATATTAGTAACGATATTCATAAAAAAAAAAAAAAGACATTGTGAACACTACCTATATTCTATTATGACCTACTTTACCCTTTTCAAAGCACATTAAAATTTGTGCAAAAACCATTTCCCTTAGCTTCATATAAAAATGTACTGCGCACTGTTGCTTTTTCCCGTCCAACAAAATATAGAAAAATAAGAACAGTGACAGTTATTTGAACCCATAAACAGTCAGATTTTTAGTGCACTAACATTAACAACAAAACATTGTTTGTACTCCTATACAAGCAAAAGATATTATACCAACAGACATCACACAACAAAAATGTATGAAAAACAATGTCAACCCCAAACGCTTAAATATGACATGAACAATACCAGGTATTTTTTCTGAATAATATTATCCCTTTTCTTACTGAATGCACCATATCATTGTTTGGGAGAAACTGAACAGAGGAAAAACCAGTTATTTTGTTGGTTTATTCCATGAATTGCCTTTCAAACTTTCTTGGCAACATAATAGTTCATTTTTCCCACATTCGAAGGTCCTAAATTCTACTAATCAAACTGTCTACAATAGAACTCAATCAACTCTAGTTGATTTTGTAGGACGATAACATATTCAGATTTGATACAAATGGCACATTAGGATGCAAGAAAAGAAAAAGATAACAAAATACAAATATAAATGTATTTTGTCAAAGGTGTTAAGAAAAGAGAAACAATTGATTTTCAAAAACAAAAATCCAAATTTTTTTCTCTCAATTCAATTTTTAAAATTCTCTTTACCATATCAAACAGACTATAAACCCTAGAAAGAAAACATGGGAAAAGAATAAAAAAATAAAAAATTGAATTGAAGAGAAAGTAAAACAAAAAAGAAGTTAATTTTAATCTTCCTTCTCCTTTTATTTTTTCTATAATCAAACAGAATAAAATGCATCATTATATATGTTTTCTCTCCTCTCTATTTTCTTTCATCTCAACCAAATATACCATAAAAGTCCGGTCAATGACTCCTTCCCCTTAGAAAAGGAACAAATCAAATATGGTAAGACAATAGAAAATTCAGCTGTTACAAGAGGTAATCTAACGAAAACGGGAACATACTGCTCTGTACATCTGTCCGGCATTATCTTGGTTTTCAGGAACCTAAACTGCTGCACTGTGTATTATATCAGATGATCATAAACCTTGTTCCTTCCTAACTGATTGGTGAAGAACTGCTTTTTCCTAAAATAAGAAATTTGGTTGGACAATCCCATGAAAAACCTGTTAGTCACACCCTGCCTAGTACCTAGCTAAATTGTCCTTTGGGAATTAAGAGTTTTGGAGGAGAAAAGAGGAGAGAACAAATATTTTATTTTTAAATTTAAGAGTTATATAATATTTATAAAAGAAGTTTGCACTAATCTATCATTTAAAAAAATATATCAAATTAGAAAAAAAAAATTATTAGAAATAAAAAGTTTGTCCTCCCTTCCCTTTCCAAACCCAAACTTCAAACATACCCTAAAACAATTGGAGTACGCATAAATTGATGGACTGGTTAAACTTAAATTTAGAGAAATAATAGTTTATTTTTCAAAAACTCTCTCTAGAAGCCAAAAGAAATATGCCATCATTTCTCCTAAATAAGTTAAACCAACCATCCACTAAGCCATGATGTCACCTAACAGTTTGGAGAGCTCAAACACCACCATAGCCCAAGTGGCAAAAATTCCACGATAACAAACCAGATGTTGCTCATCTTAGTGGTCTCATATTTGTACAGTATTTAGCACTTGGATTCATCAAAAACATTTCTTCAAAACATGCTTCTATATACCTATAGTGCTGTAAAGACAACAAAGAAAGCACGTTATAAAATTCACAGGTGGACCAGCCTAAATTGGCATGTGAAGAAAAGGATTCCAATCTCAAATGCAAATGTTTAAAAAAAAATAACTAATAATAGAAACATGCAATCTTACAAGAGGCAATTCAAACCCCAACTTCGTTAATCTTTGAATTGCAATTCCTACATCTCAAGAACATCAGCTGCACAACCAATCCCCCTAGTACCTAGCCTACACGGGGAAAAACATGCATGTAAACATCTTGATATCATTCATCTGAACAAGGAATAAAATACAGACAATAAAGAAAGAAAAAGCGAGAAAATAACTATTAATGATAGATTTGGCTAAAAAGTGCCCAAGACACTTGTTAAAGTATCGAAATTGAAAAATTAAAACAATAGTTTATAGATTTTTAAGTTCAAAATATATCACATGCTTTACTTTTTCATTTAATGTTTTCAACTTTTTATGTCACGACTATCCTTAGAACATATGTTAATTAACATATTTAACATATAGCTGCCACTAGCACACTTGGTAGCAATTCATTGGTGGCTTGCATGGGTATAGCCAAGTGCAGCATTTTTAGAAGAGAAATGTGACAGAAACTAGCTCAAAACTATAAAAAGAAAGCTTCTATTAACAGAAAATAGTACAAATGATTCCCATGACTTTCGAGAGTCCCAGACTCTCCCACCACAATAGGAACTCCTCTTAATAACCAAATAAAATCTCCCTCTCAACCCCTTTTCTTATTTATAGGCAACATGCTTTGTTTCTCTAATTATCTCGACCCCAACTAATTACCTAACTCTAATTATTCTAGTAACACACTTTCATTTATTGGCTAAAATTTGTCGAAAATCACATAATTATATAGGTCTCAGTCCATGGTAGTTGAATCGAGATACAAATTGTGAATCGAAAAACCTATTTCCCGAATCGTGTATCGAATCATAAGATTCATCATCAATAATAGTATATGTATACAAGACATAAAACTACAAATTCATTATCAATAACTAAAAAAATATAATTATAGGAAACATTTTAAGATAAAGAAACATGAAAATAAAAACACACATATATATATGTATATATATTAGCATTTTGAAGTCAAATAAGCTAACAAAGTGACATATAAGCTTCAAAGCAAACAAATATACACATAATGACAGCCACAAGGCTAAAAAAGTGGCTGCTGCCTGCTGCTACACAAATTCAGCAGCAGCAATCCAGCAGCAAAAAACCAGCAGGACAATCCAACAGTAAAAAACCAGCAAGTCAGCAACAACAAACCAGCAGCAAAAAAACTGGGGAGAACTGGAGAAGACAAACAGCAGCAACGAACTACCAGCAAAAAAACAACAAAACAGTGCAGCACACCCACTACGTTCCAGCAACAGAGTCGCAAACGAAGAACAGAAGAACACAGCGCACCCACCACGTTCCAGCTACAGAGTCACAAACAAAGAACAGAAGAACACAGCAACAGAGGAAGAACAGAAGAACGAAGAACAGAAGATGAGGAGGAGAAAGAAAAAATCGTGTTACAGAGGAAGGGATAGCATGGGTCCATACAGAGAGTGTAGATCAGCTTGTTTCCCATGTTTTTGCCTCACTTTTCGAAAAAAGAAAAAAACATTTTTTTAGGGTTTTCTAAAACCGGGTCGCACGCAACCCGAACAAACCTAGAATCACATGATTCTCTTATGAATCGTGATTCATGCGATTCTAGAGCAATTCCTGCGATTCATTTTGCAATTCAAATGCACAAACAATTCACCCCACGATTTGTATTGTTTTCCCTGTGAATCGTATCGAATCGCATGAATCGTATTAAGATTCATGCGATTCTAACTACACTGGGTCTCACTACTTATTTAATCAACATTGTTTGTGATTTTGTAGTTTTCAACAAATTTTAACCAATAAGAGAGAGTGTTAAGCCGTGTGCTACAATCACTCATCATTTTAGAAATAATGTATATATTATTTAAATAATATGATATATTGAAATACTATTCAAAATTAAAACAATTCTCATTAAAGAATAGAAGGAAAAAAACCAGAGAATCAGAAGTATTGTTACAGGTACAGAAAAGAAAAGCTGAAGAACTCGAGGAGGAGGAGGAGAAGAAAGGTAGAGAAATGAAGGAAGAACAGAGTATCACAGATCACAGGAATACGAGAATATTTTGGTTTTGGGCCTCTTGATCTTAAGCATGAAAAGGAGAGAAAGCATTGAATCTAAAACAACCAGAAAGAATATCCAACCAAGGAAGAATGCACATTAATAGAGAAGAAAAATCAGCAATTATCACTTATTGGCGTATGCAGTAGAAATTTGAAACATGGCGGAATGATCAGTATGCACTTATTGCACAGCAAGGAGAGCAAAATGACAACAGTGTCACCCAACCCCAAAGTCACAGACATAGTCGTGGCCACACTTCAAAAATGGTCAAATGTTCTAACTTCTAACTGCATAACTTTGAACCAAATGCAAGCTGAAATTCAGTCTATAAAGGATGTCCTAATTTACTATCACACTAAGAAGTGGTAAAACTAAGAAGTATTCCAGTGAGAATTGTTTCATGGCTCAGCCCCAAAGCTTGCCCTAATTTGTCATCAAAACACATGGATATCTACAATCCTATTCCTACTTAGCTTAACATTTAGCACAACAAGGGCAACAACAAAATAAAAAAGACAATGTAGGCAGAGCAACAACTCAGTACTCAAAATTTATCAATCAGGGTTGAAACCCTTTGATCCAAAACTCAAACCAGAAATAGACCAAATTAGTAAAACAACACATAAAAGCCTCTAACTAAAGCACTAATTCAGTTTGAATTTATCAAAATTACTTATCCAACCAACAGAGTTGACTTTACTTTACCAGCACACCTTCAATTACACACAGAAACACCCAAAACCCTTCAAATAGCGGCAAAAGAAAAACAATGTCCCACCAGAAAAAAAAAAAAAAGAAACTTAACTAGCATTTGTGGCAAATTAACTATCCAACAACGGAGTCAATAAAAAAAGAATAAAGAACATTATAACTTTCATCTTTAAGGATCCTACTCGGCCCCTTGTTCTTCATACTAAGTATTAACCTCATTCCCTCCCCCAACACCAATGTAGCTATCATAAAAGTTAGAATCAGGCCATATCATTCAGCAGAAACATGACAAGCTAGCATATTCAATATAGTTAATTCCCAATTCATCATACCCAAAAGCCGAAACAGCAAAAAATAAATACAGTACAGAACAGCCCCAAACTAATTAAATTCTGCAATCTCAGAAAACACACAACATCAAAATCTCCTAAAAGTTTCCATTGTTTGTCCATCAAAACACCACAAGAGAAAGAGAAATCAATTACCGTAAGTACAACACAGCTGTGAGAGTCAGAGGGCTCATTATTAGCACTGCCACCAAGGCACATTATTAGCACTGCCACCAAGGCACATTCACATGCGAGTAAACCACCAATTTCATCATTGCAGTGTTACCCTATTTCCTAAATCGTCCCTAAACTAATAAAAAAAACTATTCAAGTAGTAGTCCCCAAATATTAAAAACCCTTCAAATTAGTCTATGAACTTTCCTAAAATACATCAACTTAGATACTAAAGTGATAAATATACAATACTTCAGAAATTACTTAAACAATTGTATTACCCAACATAATAGAAAACCTTTCAAATTAGTCTTTGAACATTTCTGAAATACATAAACTCAGACTAAAGTGATAGATGTTAATACTTCAGAAATTACTTAAATGGTTTTACTATCCCACATATTAGAAAAACGCTTTAAATAAATTAGTCTCTAATTTTCTTAAAATACATCAACTTAGGAACTAAAGTGATAGATACTCAATACCTGAGAGATTACTTAAATAATTTTATTACTTCAGGAACCACTCAAGATTCAGGGTAATAGTACCAGGATGAAATTGATGATTTATTCTTGGCATGCAAAACAACAATAAATCATCCCTTCTCCTCCCTCTCCCGGTTCCACTGCTCGATCCTTGCACGCCGCTCCTCGCTCCCTTCCCTGGGCGGACTCCCATGTCTCCTTCGTCCACTGCCGTCTCTCTCCCTAAAATCCCTCTCTCTGCTAGATCTCCTTCCGCGAGAATCCCTCTCCCTTCTCTCCCTGCGTTGTCTGGGACTGGCACTGCGACTGCGACTCCGGCTCCGGCTGCGGCTAACGTGGTAGGTCCCACCGGATCCGCGGTGGTGGCGGCCGAAGAGCCTCCGGCGGAGGTCCCTCCCGATGAGCTTGACGTGCATGAAATTGCAGTAGCCACCGCGGTTGCAGCTGTTTTCCTCGAACTGGCGACAGGTGGCCTCGCGGAAGTCGGTGACGGGAGAGAAGTCGGCGATGATGGGGCGGCCAGAGTAGAAGCGGCCGTGGAGGGCGTGGAGGGCCTTGGCAGCCTGGTCCTCCTCACGGAACTGGACGTAGACGTTGCCGATCATGTGGTCGGCGAGGTTGTCGCAGACGTTGAGGCTCTCGATTTCGCCAAACTTGGCCAGCTCGGTGAAGATGTCCTCGTAGAAGTCCTCGAAGTGCTGCTGGATCTTGCGCGGGTCCAGAGGCTGCCCCTGCGGGTCCACCCCCGGGGTGATCATGTCCGGCCGCTGGTACATGTTCGACAGGAGCAGCGTCGGCGAGATGCTCGGCCGGTTGTGCAGACGCGAGCACCTGTCGCCGTGGCGGCACGCGCCGATCTTGAAGTAGAATGGGCAGTTCACACGGTCCTTCTCCGTCCCGAAAATCGATGCAAGGTGCTCCGCCATACTCCGCTGCGCACAATTGGATGGATTTCGTTTTGCTGATTGATTTGAATCTGCGCTTGCTCTGCTGTGGTTAAGTCTTGTAGGGTTTGCCAAACCCTAATGATAAGGGTGATGCGATGCTGAACAATTAACGGATCGAGCTCTTATGGAGGTCGCTAACCACTTCGCTTTAATTCATTTATGTTCGCATGCCCAATTCTTCTATCTATCTATCCTTATTAAATTCACATATATCTATCACCTTGTCATCAAACTTTTACTAATCTTTACAGGCTGAATTTTTTTTATTATTTTATTGTCAAAATATATTTTTTTTAAAACAAATATTTTGAATTTGGATGGGATAAAATTGCACTTTAGAAAATTGAATATAATAATAATTAAATAAAAAAGTAACAATTAAAATTATCATTGATTTTATTTTTATCAAAAATATCAATTTAATTGACCATTGTCATTATATTTTATTCTCTACGTTATAAATCTTTATTTTAGAAGAGTTAAATTTTTAGTTTTTAGTTTTTTGGTTTTTCTAAAATAAGACTAGCTTTTTAGATTTTTTTTTAATTATGTGAGCCTCACTTTTTATATTTTTTAAATATTTATAAGATTATATTTTATATCATTTTTATCTTATTTATAATAAAATAATTATATATAAAGAGATATTGGTATAACACTAATTAAAAAAATGATACAAAATTAAATTAGGTGGTTATGACACATAAAAAGGGTTATTGAAGGAGAATAGATTGGATAATTTTTAATCTAGTAAAAGAAAAAAGAAAAGAAAATCAAGACAAATATAAGAAGGATAATGTAATCTTTACATAAAAAAATAATCACAAAATTCTAAAGGATTTATTCATGTAATGTGCAACCCTCTCAAGATACATGTTTTTTTTTTTTATGAATAACAAAATATCAAACTAGCCAGCAAAAAAATTGTGAATGACCTAAAAAATGCAAAGAAGGAGAAGAAAGAGAAGTTTTGAATTTCAAAAAAATTGTCATGTATTTATTTCGACCAAGTGCATATATTAAAATCTCATATTAACGTTAATTAAACAAATATTAATATTAATTGAAAACCAGGTATTAATATAAATAAAACAAGTATCAATACTAATTAAAATAAGACAATACTGTAACTGTTACGATTTCAGAAATAATACAAGTTAATTAAAAGACACGTTTTCATTTTATCTTAAAACAAATATTTTTTATCCTAAAATTGTAGGAAATCAAGAATACATTGTCTTTCCTCATTTAGTTCTCAAAACCAAAATCACCATGTGCTATCATAAATTGCATTTTCTACTTAGATCCTACCTCTAAAATTATTTTCCAAAAATTTTCTTTCATAAGTATCTCTTATCCTACTTGTAGTGCATAAGCAGTTATTATATTGATGGTATCATGTACTCACAATTTTCTTTTAACTTTTATGAAGTACCAAAGTTTAAATTTTTTAACGTTTACTAAGTACCAAAGTTTAAATTTTATAGTACCTAGCTCCTTAGCTTTTTTTTCCGACCTTTGTTCTCTTGTAGGAACGTAATGTCAGTTCTCTAAATTATGGTTCGAAGGGTCTAGTTCGATATTTTTTACAATCCAGCAATGTTTAAATAGGAAGAAAAAAATAATAAATGTTTTACTTGCATTGAAATGTTAGTTTTCTGCTATGTCGAAATTTTATAATTGGGAGGACTAGTATTGCAAAATGGGATTTCAAAGAAAGAAAAAAATATCAATCATGTTCGATTGGTATTTTCATCATCTAGTGTATAGCACATGTAGAACAGGAAACCTTTGCAATAAACTTTCAGGGTTTATTTTTGGGGGTGAAGAATATACTGGCAATTTTACAAATATTAGTTTTGCAAAAACAAATGAACAGAACTGAATTGAAGTAATTATTATGTTGTCTTTTAATTTTAACATTACAAATTTCTTAAATTCTCCGTCCAAACACACTATTCGTACAACATCAACTAATCAAACAAGCTTTCTAGGGGGAAAGCTGAGCCACAAATTATTGAAGAAATGATGGTATTATTATCTTGGGAGGCTGTTCTGAGGAAAGTTGCGTAGTGGATTCTTCCTTAGTAGCTCTGTTTCCCTGAAAGCAACAACAATACGGATATGTGTCAATTCATGAGGACCTTCCTCAATTAACGGTACCAGAAATTGTCACGTGAATCGTGATTACCTTTTCAATTCCTTGTCGTCCTCCTGCCTAATCTTCAAACTTGAGGATTTACCACCCTCTGCTTTCAAACTTTGTGAACTGTTGTAACATTTAATTAGTTCACCAGTATAATACAACAACAACAACAAAAAACCTTATCCTCCTAGGTAGTTTCATCAGTATAAATCTAGAAAAGAAATCCAACATAGAAGGGTACGATGCAATATGTATCAATGTTGACCAGAAGCACACAGAAAAGGCTAAGCTGAAGTTTTGTGCACTCTAAATTGTGGCTATCCCATTTCCAGTCACAACTCAAAGTTGAAGTTTTGTACACTCTAAAAATTGAGAGCAATTAAAATAATTTAGGGCTTTCACCCCATTTTAGGTAAACGAAATTTGAAAGAGCAAAACTGAGTAGGTGCAATTTCGGAAATATCTCTATGTAAACCTGACAGCCAAACTGACAAAGGGGGTGATTCCACTTACTCTTGACACTCTTCATCAACAAACACTGGGATACAGGCACTTGCAGTTGCAGTTGCAGTAGCCCCTCCAGCTCTAGTCCCAGGTCGCTGTGGAATCTGAAATCATTCAGTAACTTGGACATTAAATGAATGTAGAACACAAACCCAAACAGAAAGTAGTACAGTTTTGTAAGATATATTATGATCAATCTGAAAAGTCAGGCAAAAAAAAAAAAGTCTGTGGAAATTAGCACCTTATAGGACTTCCACTTGCCAGGAATTGCATTGTTTTCCTTATTTCTGTCAGCTCGAGCTCCAAGTGTGTGCCAAGAGTGCGACAGTTCTGGCTGGTGAGGACCAGTATCACCAGTGGCAGCTGAATCTTTATAAATGGAAAGTTGAGCTGCTCGAGTCCTACACGAAGAGAGGGCAATTCATCAAAAATTCTGAACAAAAATATTCATGGGAGCTGAGAAAACCCTTCACATTCAAAATGCCTAGGGAGGAATGTTGCATGAGTTTGGAGTTAACATTTCATATATTTCTCTACAAGACAACCCTATATAATGTGAAATTTGAATAAGTATTTTATGATACAAAAATACCAAAGAAAGGAAATGAAGGGAAGAACCACCAGATAGCCCAACTCCAACTAAACAAAGCCAAAGAAACAGCCCGATTACCTATCATTCCTAGCAGAAGGATCACATTTCACATTCAAAGAGGACAGGGATGCACCTGCAACCACAGGAAAGATGCTCAGAATTCATATTCATAAATTTGAGACAAAAGATAATGCACAAAAAAGTAAACGGACTCACGATTTTCTCCCTTGGCAAGAACAGTTCCAAAGCTTCGCGTGGGTGCCAATTTTTCTACTGAATCCTAGACAGCAGAAGAATCGTAGATAGATCAATAGATCATATTATAGAATATAGATATAACAGTTTCGAACAGGCACTCAACATGAACACCACATACATCTACAGCTTTTGGCCTTGCCATTGAGCGTGCAAGAAATTTTCTATAAGCAGCCTTCAATTTATCAACCGGTTGAGCATTCCTGCAAAATGGACCAATCAAATGAGGGATAGCAACATCTAAGTATAAGATAAAATACCACCAGGACATAAACACACGTACACACACTTGTGAATCACAAACTCCAAATCTCAAGGCAACAAAAGGGAGGGAAAACACCAACATTTCCAAATTTGTTTGAAATGAAATCACATGGACAAGCACTTGGTGTAGCCAATAGGAGAATATGGAGTTATTCAACTGTTATATATAACTAACACATCAAACAAAGAAAAGATTTCATTCACAAGCTCCTAGAGATTAGAGTCACTACCTAGATATTCCAAGCTCGAATGTCTGGTTAGCAGCTTTAAACTTGTTCTTAGATTCCAAGTGCAAAGCATATGAAATGTAGAAATTGGAATGAGTTTTTCCAATTTCATTTGCATCCAGAAAAGCATAAATAACTTCTGCATCATAGCAATTATCAGCCTGCAACAGTAAATCTTCTTAAGTTGTCACGAATGATTGAAGCAAGCAACATTAGCTAACAAGTGTGTGTGATAAGAAGAACACCCACATATTCAAGCCACACTTTGAGGTAGCGCAAATCATCCTTGTAGCGCTCCGAGTGCCAAAAAGCACGCACACACTGCTCGTAAATCACCACCAGCCCCGAACTGTCTCCACCAGGAGGAAACGCCTCCTGAATCCACTTGATACACCTTCAATATCAAGAAAATTAAATAAATAAATAGCAAAAGGGTTAGTTCTTAGTAGCACATTGACTAAATAATCAGATATCATATAAAAAATTCTTAACACTTTGATATTGGCATTTGATTGAAGAGAAAAATGAAAAAGAAAAATGGACAAAAATAACTATAAACAATAAAATTCAAAATTTTCTCTCAAACATTTTTTTTCAATTCAAATGTCCAGCTTTTCTCTCCATTCAAACAAATAGATGGTTAGTGAGTATACTTATAACACATCAGAACATTAAAATAACCTCAGTGGCAACATTTTCCTCTTTTTTATTATTACTTTGATACATCTTAAATTTTTAATTAACTGTATCTATAAATACTGTTCTCATACTGATGCAAAAATTGCTCCCTTTTTTTTTTCAGGTGAATCCATAGTATCTCTAATCAAAAGTAAGATACTAATTTCTCAAGGTAATACAATTCATTTAAGAGGTTGATCTCTCTCAAGCCACAGACTCAAGAATTACACCTCTAACCACATACTTAAGAAGACATGACTGGTTGTCAACCATACAATAACATGTTACAAAAATTGTTCTGCGGATCATATTAGTTAAAGGATGGAAAAAAAAAAAAAAAAACCTAACTCTAGGGTTCGAAGTGTGGTGTGTACTTTGGTTAAACTTTAGGGTTCATGTTGGAGAATTTACTTATGACAAGTTTGGGAAAATTTATTAAGTTCACAGTAAGATAATTGATAAACCAGCTTCTTTTTGAAAATAAGCTAAGCTGGAGGCGCACTTATATGATTAGACTACACCAATTAAACATATATTTTTCCATATACACAACCTGAGAAGGTTATCTAGCAACCATGTGACGCAGTGTTGGTTGAATTAGAAGAATATGATTGAACTAATTTGGCCATTTTTCTTGAAAAAAAGAAAAGTGAGTAAAAAAAGGAGGGGGATACTGACTGTAGCCAGGGGAGAAGAGGGTCGTGGCCTTGGTATTGATCGATGGCTTGGATGAGTTTCCTGCAGGAGGGAAGAGAGATGAGAAAACGAAAGAGAAATAATTGAGAGTGAAAGGAGTGAAGAGAAGGAAGGAAGGTACGTTCGGTGTTGAAGGAGGGATTTCTTGAGGTGGTTGTGGGTGTGGGAGTTGAGGGCGTGGTTCAACAGATTCACGTTGCGGCCTCTCTTGAGTGGCCTAACATTCTCCTTGAAGGTTTCCCACTCGTTCCCGCTCGTTCTCTTCGACGCTAGAAACTCCGTCTCTGGGTCTATCTTCTGGATCTCACCCTCCGCCATTTTGTTGCTGCGTTCAACTGCTCTCCGCTCTCTCAACCAAAGAAACAAAGAAAGAGAAATCAGGAATTTGAGGCAAAGTCGGAGCCTTGTCCGCTTTTGTCATTCAAATTTTGAAAATATAATATTCTACTCGACTAGCCGTTACCTCTCGCTCCAATTCAACCCTATTAAGATTAAAAAAAAATACGTTTAATTGTAACTTTGATGATATAGATTTTTTTGTTTTTTAATGTTTGATTTTGATCTATGCAAGCATAATTTTAGTCTCCTATCATATTAATTACTCCATTTTATCTACACATATTAATTATTTGACTTTATCTATATATTTAAAAAATAAATGGTTAATTTTAATTTTATTAATATGAAAAATTTAATCAATTATTTTAAATTAGACTAACTATGATACATAAATATTTTATGTTATTTTAATTATTTAATTATGAGGATTAAAATGATTCATTTTCTAAATGTAAATTGAAATCAAATAATTAAAACTATGAAAATAAAAATGGCTCACACATTAAACTAGAAAATCAAAAGTATAATTAAATTTATAAAATACGAGAGCGAGAAATTGAATAAGGAAGGCAACAACAAAAATAGGCTTAATTATACATTATGCTTCTTATGTATCATCTTAAAATCCATAATTAGACTCTTAAAAATTAATGTATAATTTTCAAGTTTAATAGTGATTAGATGTTTTATATTAACTTAAGATCATTTAAATAATGTAAGGTAAATTTAGTTTTAGGTCCTGTTTTGATTGTGTGGGTCGTTAATATAATTGTATATTTTAATAGAAACATAATATTATATATATATATATAAAAGTTTAGTAGAAACATAAAATATTTATTATATAGAATTTTATAGTTTTTTTTTTCATATGCAACTAATAATTTATTATTTAAATAATTCTAATTTAGATAATATATATAAGACATAATAAATATGTTAAAGACACAAGATTTTTGTTATATGTGTGTGTGTATATATATATATATATAACAATATGTAAAAGGGATATTTCTATATTCTATAAAATTGCAACATATTTTTGTTCCTTAATTCATACCATAACTTTCATAATTCATATTTAACTTCCTCCTTTATCATATAACTTTCATTGTTTTTTATTTTATTTTTAAAGTGCCTCTTTTTCTCTAATATTTGAAAATAATATTTTATATATTTAAAGTAATAAAATGAGGGTATAATGTGTTGTTGATTATAGGAGAAAAAAAGAGAAAAGGAAATTACTTTCACAATTAGAAAACCTAGCTTAGAAGCGAAAGGGAGAGCTAGAGAAATTTAGGAGATTTCATGGCGCTAAACAAACAACTCTTTAACATTTCTTCAAGGTAAGTAGAACAACATCTTTCTAAACTTTCATGATGTGCATTTTTTATATGTGATTTCTTTGGAATTCTGGTTAAGAAAATTTTAAGAATTTTTCCGTAACTTAATTGTTGTGTTTGATTTAATACATTTTAGGGAATATTTTAATTGTGGTAAGGGGTTAATCTAATTGCCAGTAAATAGGGATGAAAGTTTTATTATCATTGGGAGTTGATCATGATCTTTCGGGAAGGAATGACGGTATACATCTTATTCTGGAAATAGGATGAAGATATCATCATTCGTGATGAAATATTTATTTATTATACATATCTACGTTTGGAATGAGACATAAGATACCTTCATCTAGAATGGAGAAGGTGATCAAACGCTATTGCATAAATATGAGCTCATAGTCTTTAGAAAATATGGATTCACAATAAGTTAGGGACTCATACTAGTTTTAGAAACCAAAATGATAAGTAAATTTATGATTCACATTGGTTCTAAGAACCAAAACGATAAGTAAATTTGATATTTACATCAGTTCTAGGAACCAATAAGTCAAGTAGGGTGATTATAAGAATCACCAAGTCTTTGAGATATAAAGATGGTTATGAACATTATAAATTTATGATTCGCATGTAGTGTTTGTCTTACACTTGATTTAAAAAAAAATGTTATTTATGAAGTATATTTTGATAAATGAGATACATTTATCCGAGATGGAGAAGGTGAATATCATCATCTGGGATGAGATACCTTACTCTATTACATATCTGTATCTAGGATGAGTTATGTGATACCTTCATCTCAGTGGAGAAGATGAATATGAAATTCACAATGATTACATGAATCAAAGAATAAAGTCAAATGATTATAATTAAATGTTTTTGGTTAAGATTTTTTTGTTATAAAATCTTTTATATTTAGTACATATGTGAGAGAATGTTTATATTTGATCTATAAATTATTCCTTTATAAGTTTAATTCGCGGGTACCATGGGTGAGTTTTTGGTTGCCGCACTAGCTGAGAACAAATACTATTTGCGAACTCTTTTTGAATTTGTTTCTATTTACTAAGATTATATTTCATTAAGAGTGATGTTTTTAGAATACTATGACGAAAATTGTTGAAATTGAAGAAACTTGGAAGACTTAAATATTTATCTATTTAATTTTCCTTTAGACTAACTAATGTTTAATTGAATGAAGGTCGCTTGTGATTAAATAAATTTATGTGTTTATTGTTCAAAAATGTTAGCAACACACAATATTAGGTACCTTAATATAACTTGTATAAAAAATTATTAAGTTTGAGTATAATATTTTTATTTCAAGGAAAAGATTCATTATTTTTTGTCATTTTATTATGATTAAAATACTATTTTAGACCTTTCTAACTTTTTAAATTTAAATTTCCACTGCGCCCGTCATATTTTTATTATGGACTATTATTATAATAAATGGCGTTTCATCTTACTTTTACAATTTCATAAATTTTATCATTATATTTTTTTTTTATATTTTTCTCTATTTTTTAAATATCATAAATTTTGTTCATCAATTTGTTGAATGTTTACTATCATTAGATGACTCTGGTAATGCTAATTGTAGACATGATATTCTAAATCCAGCGTGGCAATACACTATTTACCTTTTTCTTCCTTACTACCACCAAGAGTATTTCCAATTCAACATTCTTTTTTTATACTTTTTACGCATCTTAAGTTACATTATTAAACATCACTATTTTTTTTTTTTACTTTTTTACGACTTAAGCAATTATTCTCTCAAATCCATAAATTTTAAAAATTTTATTAAATGGATCTTACAAATTAACTCAACATCCTCACATTTTTTATTACATTCATTTTTATTAGTTATTTTTAAAAAAAATTTAAGGATACTTTTTAAATATTATTGTTATGTATTTGGTAAAAAAAAATCATGTCCCTAGCTTAAGAAGTGCTTAATAAGCACAAGCTCCAACAGCAAATTCTTCTTAATCAAAGGTGCTTAATAAGAAAATTCAATATAAAAACTTTAATAAGTAGCCTAGAGTCACTAAATTAGTTGACTTATTTAAGTTTATAAAAAGTATTATATATATTATTACTATATTTGTTAATTAAATTGGATCCTCTTTGATTTCAACCTCTATAGAAAAGAGAAATAAAAAAAAAAAAAGAGAGAAGTGAAGAGTGTAAGCTTCAAATTGGAATAAAAAAAAAAGAGAGATAGAAAGGTTTCAGAGAGCTGAAAGGAGATTTTGCTGCAAAGATCCATATCCTTTGTTAATTGTAGTTTTGTTCTTTCACAATATTTGCATAGTATGATTATTGTGTAAATTTAATTTTTATTTAATATTAAATTTTATTATTTTAATTTAAAAATATAATTACGTATAAAAAGTAAATAATTTATAAAAAAAATTAATTTAAAATAATATATCCTTATAAAAGATTTGAAATTTCAATGACCGTTACTCTTAAAATAAACCATTTTTTTCTAAAAAGTATTTTTTTAAAGCAGAAACAAACAAGCTCTATTTTTATTGTATAAAAAATATTAAAATTTAAGATGATAAATTTATTTATTAAATATTTTTATTTTAATTAGATACATTTATTTATTACTTAAATTATACAAAATCCTATATATTTATTTATTAAATACTTTTATTTTTAAATAACTATCCTGCAAATAAAAAAAGTAAAATAGTTTTACATTTGATGATGAATGTGGAAAATGATGTAAACAAGAGAAAAAAAAAAAATAGTTGCAAACCTCTAATTTAATATTTTGTAATAAGGGCTCAATTTTTTTTGTTAGTCTTACAAATATTTTGTTTCTTCCCTCATTTCAATCTCAAACAAAGGGTGAAAGAGAACTAGTTTCATTTTTCTTTCTTCCTTCCAAGAAAGAGTTTATTACTCGTTGTAACCTTGTTTGAAGGAATTTTTTGTAATGTTTCTTCATTATTATAACAACTTATAATAAATATATTTTAAAAATATTTACAACTATAATTTTAAACAAGTAAAATAATCTGAAATAATATTTCAATAATATTAAAATAGCAACAATAAATAAATGAAAATATTATTCTTAAATTTAAAAATAAAAAATAAACAAAGTAAATAATAAAAATAATAACTTAAGTAGTAATAATCGATTCTTTATATATAAAAAAAATTAACCAACCTAAAAATCAAAAGTAACTAGGAAAATGCTAAATCTTTAATCTTCTTCGATCCTAATTATGTTCTCCTCTTAGTCTAAAAACAATGATTCTAATGAGATGTAATAATAGTGAATAAAATTAATGAGGTCTAATAATTCAAGACATAACTTTTAGTCAATTAAAGAAAAAGGCATGCCATTCATTGGGTCATGCAATTGAATCCATTTAGCATCAGTATCATGCTTAGCTATTTTACTTTCTGCAAGAAAAACATAAGGCATTGTCGCCATATGATCTTACCATCACAGCTGACTGCAGAGCAAAATGCCTAAGGAACCAAGCTTTGTCACGAGACTAGTAAAGTTTTATGTATAACAGTAGAACCAAACATTTGAAAAATGATATCTAGTAGAATATTCATAAGTAATCTGATTATAATATTTGTCCCAAATTATCTAATAAAAAACCTTAAAAATTATATCCCACAAGAATTATACCATGCCGCACGCAACTTATATTAAACCACTTATATTAATAACATTCGATAACAAATAAATAATTATTTTTAATTTTAAAATGTTACATTTATGACACGTTTGTTTTTAAAAAATTATACCCAATGATTTGAGAATGGATTTAGGTTATAGTTAATTCGTTACAACTTAATCTAATTAAGATATTTATGAAATCTTTTTATTTTTATTATTTATTAATTGAATTATAATATATTATAAATTTATTTTTTAAATATTTTCATTAGCCAGATTTAATAAAATTTTATGAGGTGTAATATTTAAGATAAGAAAATTTTAGTTTTTGTCCTTATAAAATATTTTTATTTAATTTTCATTCCTCTAATAATTGAAATAACTATTTTTAGTCCATAATTTTTATTTTAAAATAGATAAATAACATTTATTTTAAGGATCTAAATTTTTGAAAAATGTCATATGTTAACATGATATCACATACATTAATGTGTGTAACCTCTGATGGCCACTTCACCTTCCGTTGAATGCATGAGTAACTAACAAGTATCACATAATAGTAAAGATTAAAAACAATTATTCAAAATTTAGAGGATGAAATTTATCAAAAAATTTTATAAGGACTAAAATAAAAACTTGTTTATTTTATGGGGACTAAAGACATATTTAAACTTAAATAATTTTATATAATTTAATAAACAAAAGTATAATTAACAAATGTAGTAATAGTATATATAAAATATATTTGATTTAAAAATCAAATAAGTCAAATGGCTTTGTAGTGTTAGTAGTAATAAAGAATTAAGAGGAAAAGGTTCCCAACTTTAGACATTAAAAAATGTTAGTAGTCCTAATAAATATATATATATATATATATATATATATAAAAAGGACCAAGTTACTCTATAAGTAACTCTAAGACTCTCCATCTTTCATTTTATGGTAATCTAACAATTAAAAGTGAGTTACTAATAATTAGATTAAGAGAAAATGAAAAGTGTGGATGAGGAGTAGCTCTCTTAAAATTACTCTTGTTTTATTTTTAAGTTACTAAAATATTTATATTTAATTAATATATTCATATAATTGTTAATATAATTTTTAATAAAATAATTTTTATTTGAAATCATTTGTATTGCATTACCTTTTTTACACTTTCTATAATTGAAACCTATGTCAACTAAAATAGGCAACAACTTAACACACATTGTATTTTAGTTCTCTACCAAGATATGTTGTCATCACACACCTTTTCTGACACTATTCACCTTTGCACGACTCCATAGATGTTGCAACTTGCACCTCTACAAATGTTGTGTAACTTTTGATTCTTTAGAAAAATTGAACATGAACTACAATAGAAGCATAACCGTAGAGCACAAATGACAAATTAATGACCTGAACCCTAAACCCCTCACCATACAAAAACATCATCTTCATCGTAGGTGAGTTTGGTTTTCATCTATCAAACTGGTGACCTAGTTCATTGGCCTTTTAAGCTTAAAAACCTATTGGTTTGTTTATAAACCTTATTTAAAACATACTACTAAAAACCTATTAGGCTAGGCTAAACCTTAAAATAGGCTTAGGCTTAATAGTTACGATGTAGGTTAGGCTTAGGCCTGCCAAAGTTTGCAATGACCCGACCTATTTTCTCTCCTAACTTAACATCAATACATCAATGTTAGCAATCTATGTTAATGACATGTGTATTATCATGTCAGCATTAGAGTGTCAGCATTAGAGAGAGAGATTTAAAAGAGTCATGTGAATTTTATTAAGAAAAAACTCATGTAACTTATATATTTTAATCTTAATCATTCATGATAAAATTTAATGATTAATATTTATATGCATTATTTTCATATAAAAAAAACATTCTCACTATATACATATCTATATATATAATGACATGATTTTCTTAATAACTAGAGCCAATATATAAATTCAAAAACAAAAAACTTTACTACTCACATAATAATTTTATCCAGTTTAAAACTTGAAATAAAATTAATTAAGTACATGTAATTCGTACACAAAAAAAAAGACATTCATATATAATTATTTAAATCAGATTTATTCAACTTACTCTCGTGTAAAATATTAGATTCGTACCAAATTAATTGAGGTCCAAGTACTTTTTGCATTTTAAAAGCAAAAACAACTTGCTGGAAAACGTGATACCAAATTTCACAGGTCCATTTAAGTTGTGGGCCAAGTTGGTCTAGCAGTTTATAGAGGGAGCATTGCCCATTCCTCATAGGACTTTTTGTATACCAACCTATAAACTTATGTGTTAGTGATGTTATTAAAAAGAGTTTGACTTCGTAAGTTATCAAAGTCAAATAAATTTAAATGATATTAAATATATAAATAATCGATTAACGTTTAATTTTGGTACTTTATTAATATATATTTTTATCTTATAACAATTAATTAAAAATCAGTTTAAATACAAGTTTATATTTAAAGTAATTATTATGAAAGAAAATAATTTTCAATTATATGACCTTTATAATTAGATGACAATATAATTTTTTATACTATTAATATATCTCAACTAAATTTAATTAAGGTTTAAATATGTTCAAGTAAAATAAGCGAATTTTTATTTTAGTCTCTGTAAAAAATTTTAATCGATTTTCATCTTCAAAAATTTGTAATTACTGATTTTGGTCCAATAAAATGAGTAAATTTTTGGTTTTGGTCTCTTTAAAATATTTTTATTTGATTTTCATCCCTCTAAAATTTGAAATATCTATTTTTAGTTCCTAATTTTCATTTTAAGATAGATAAGTAAAATTTATTTTAGGGATCTATTTTTTTTTTGTAAGATGTCATCTACTACATGATACCACATACACTAGTGTTAATGTATAATCTATGATGGTCACTTAACTTTTATTTGAAAGTACATGTTACTAACAAGTGTCACATAATAATAAAGATCAAAAATAAAAAATTCAAATTTTAGAGATATGAAAATTGATCAAAAAATTTCTTAGAAACTAAAATAAAAAATCACTTATTTTATAGGGACCGAAAATATATTTAAGTTTTTAATTAATTACTTAAAAATAGTATATCATTAAAAGTGTTTAGTTTTTTATGATTATATTATTATATAAGTATATCTTATATGCAAGATTAATTAGAAATTATGGTCAACATACTTTTTAAAATAAATATTTGAAAATTTTACACTTGGATAGTTTATGTGAATTTATGATTCAATAACTATATGTGTATATGGTATTCGTCTATTAAATAATGCACGAATATATGATTAAATATCTTCGCAACCGATGTTTCTGTTTAACAATATTTGATTGAATAACCTAAGAAACGTTCATACTTTTCTCTCCTTCTGTATACCACATGATGCCACTGCCATGACAACCAAAAACAGAGTACAATGAGTTGTATGAGTGGCGCATGTGCACGTAGTACCATTTGGATAGAATACGACAACGATGACATTTTAAAAGTTTTATATTTTAACATACATGATGCTTACTTGCAAGTTGCGCCACTACGCGGTAAGCCAAATCTGGATTACGTGTTGGACTATCAGAGTTTTGGTATGTTCAGGTCTACATGACTTACTATGAAGTTCTCAATTTCCCACTTTTTTTTGGTACCCTAGCTTAGCTGGAATCTAGCTTGTGTTGTTGCACCAACGGAAGCAATGAAGCATAGGCATATTTGATTCAAGAGTAATCAAGGATTAGCTATCGATTTGTTTCTTAGTCTTATTTGCACCAACACACTCACCATAAATTATTAGGTATGTAGCCATTAATGTGTACATGATTTGGATTAATTTTTATAAAATACAGAATATAATTTTTACTAATATTTTATTATAAAAATCTTATCAATATTTTTTTAATAATATTTTTTTTATATTTTTAGTAACATTTTAATGATGCTAATGACATTTTATGATATTGCTTAGATACAATGTTTATTAAAATATTATGTTACCAAAGCTGTTAGGTAACTTTTTTTATATTTTTTTAATATTTTTTAAACGTTAAAAATTCATATATGTAATAGTATATATTTAGTTTTTTAATTTATAAAAAATAATTAATTCTATTTAATTATGTATTATGTGAAGATTTGTAGAAATTATAATAGTCCTTAATAAAGATGACAAAATGGATTGGATATACCGAATTACTACAAATTTGACTAAAAAATTAAGGATTTGAGTTTTAAATTTTGAGTTCAAATTAAATGTTGGGCTTTCCATGAAACCCGTGTCATAATCAAACTTAAGTCTAGCTAGCCTAATCAAATTTGGGTTACTTGTTTTTTTTTTAATTTTATTAAAATTAAAAAGTGAAACATAAGAGACTAAAAAAAATCAATTCATGAATACCTTATTTTTCATTGCTTTTATGCTATGTTGATGTAGACGGTAGATTGTACTGCACAAACCACAAATAAGATCCTCTTTCACGTATGGAATCTTGAGTTGTAGAAGCAATTTAAGAAAATATGGATATTAATTCTATAAAAGATATTAATGATGTTAATTGATAAATATTGAAAATCATACGAAAAAATATTCAAATTGATCTTACTAATGTACTAGAGGGAATAAAAACTTCTCAATTAAAAGTCAAAAAGCATAACACCTTAACCTCTGGGAAACTATTTTATTAAAACTAGTATTAGCATATATGAAAAAGAAAAATATAAATATAAGGGATGTAAAAAAGATAGATGATATTATCTTATAATATATTTCATATTAAATTTCAATCTTTTTTCTAAATGTACTAATAGAATAACATAATTATCTTATTTTATTTATTACATTAGAATAAATATATCAATAAAAGAATTATCATAGTAACCATCAATCTTGATTTTTAGAAGAGAAAAAATAAAATATACTAGACTGACCTGAAAAGTCCTCAATTTGCATAAGGTTGGGCTTGAGTATTAATTTAGAGGTATGTATTTAATCCAAACTTTTTAGGCCAGTTACCTGTAACTCGCAACTCGCACTCGGTCGGTTCACAATAGACTAAGTAACCTGTTTTGTTGACTCTAATTCTTGATCATCTATTTCTTTATATTTTGATTGACACTTTAGTTTTAAAAAAGTCTAATTTTTATTGTCGTTTGCTAATATCAATAAAGATTAAATATATTTTTCTTATTTATATTCTTAACCATTGTGAAATGAAAAAATATAGATAAGAGAATCTAATTAATATATTAAGAAATTGAATAATAATTTTTATAAAATATTAATTGCATTTCTTAATTTCAATATCAAAAACTTTAAAGCTCAAACAATATGGGATAAGTGAGTAATAAAATTACAAAATTTTGTGGATTTTATTACTTATTTAATTTAATGAGTATCTCCTAATTTTTTAGTTTTCAATAAATTTTAATCAATTATAAAATGTATGTCAGGAAGAATGTGTTGCTGGTATTTTTTGATTTTGTAGTTTTTAATAAATTTTAATTATTAGTAAAGTGTATGTTAGAAATAGGGTGTTAAACAAAATATTGCTAGCATTTTCTTTAATTTTATAATTTTTAGTAAATTTTAATTAATAATAAAGTTTCGTTAGAAAGATTGTATTGAAAATTTAATTGTAACATTTCTCTTTGATTAAATGTCATGTTCTAGAACTAGTATTTTAATAAATATTTATTTTATATAAATAAAATTTATAATAAATAAATATTTTGAATATATAAATTATATTATAATTAAGTTTTATAATAAATAAATAATTTTTAACATAAAGATTATATTTAAATATATAATAAATAATTTATATTGTGATATAATATTTATTTAATTAATGATAATTTCTTTTGAAAATTTTATGAATAATTTTTAAAAAGTATTAAAATTTAATTCAAAACTAAAGATATTAAAAATAAAAATAATAGATTAAAAGAGAAAAAAAAATAAAAACTATCTTATTGAATAATGAAAATTATAAATACTCTCGTTTAATATACAAAGAGAAACCGATGGAAATCATATGAAGAAAAAGGATGACTAAAGTAGAAACAAGAATATAGATTTTTATCATGTACAATGGTTACTATTTATAATTAAGTATCCCTTGATTGAACAAGAGTCAGAACAGCTAGGTCGTGGAATATTTCATTTGCTTGGTCCATTTGAGCTTCTACCTCTCTCATACTCTCTTCTCTTTCTTCAATCATGGCTTCATTGGAGGAAACTTTTCATTCTCCATAGAATATTATCTCTTGCCTGCAACTGAAAACAGGATCATACATAAAGAGTAATTCGTAGAACTTTCATAAATCAATAAATAAATAAATAAATGAAAAATAAACTATTCATTTGTGTAAGGTTGCATAGTGTTTAAATATATAATGATAAGATAAAGTAGTTGATAAGTCTACGAGTGAAAATGATATTTTTAATGATTTTTTTACCAGTAAATTTAATAAATTTAACTATTAAATCATATCATTAATGCTAACGTGATGATTATTTATATAAATTTTATTTTATTATTCATGAAAACTGGATAGTAGAAAACAATTCTTCATAGTTTCATAAATCAAGAAATAAAAAAAAAATTACTCGACTCCAAAGTTGCATATTGTTTAAAGGTATGATCATACTGTAAAAGATTAAAATAGTTCTGAAATTTAACAAAAGTTTTCAGAGTTACATCTTCTGGCCTCCCAGAAAAGGTCGATTTTCTTGGTCTTTTCAAACTGTCATTTCATTAGAAATGATAGAGAACTAAAAAATTTTAATAAAATAACATGAGGTAGAGGCAAATATGAGGCTGACCCTTATACATCTAAACTTTTTTAATAGAATGTTCCTTACTTTGCGGCCAATCACGGTGGAAAGAGAAAGTGAGAATAACAACTACAAATTGTCTAATATTCAAGTCAGTAATAGCAATATATTAGAACAAAAAATTAAATTACACTTAATTACTTTATTTGCGTAAGTTACTCTTAATTAAAAAAAATTGTTGCAGACTACTTACTTTTAGTCAAATAGTATTATCTTATCATAGAAATTAGTATAATCAATAATTGTCTTAAAATATATTTATTATCTTCAACAACAAATATAATATTACTAAATGTATCTTGGCATGATATTTTTTAATTTATTTAGTCTCAAATTCGAGGTAAGTATGTAGATGGATTAAATGTTTAGATATATAGAGAAATTTTAATTATAAATCTTATAATTCTATTATTTGAGTCACGTTTTTGTTATTTATAGTAATTTTACTCGACTTAAATATAATTATCTATCTTAAAAATATACGTGGTTTATAAAGAAAATGACATACAATGAGACAAAAAGTAACTATTAAATAACAGAAGGTTTAAATATGTTTTTTATTTTTTAAATTCAGGTTAATTTTGTTTTTTATCTCCCAAATTTAAAATTGATTTTTTAGTCCATACATTTAAAAAAAATCCAGTTTAAATCCCTCATTTTATGCGATAAACTAATATAATTCATCATTTATTATACATAGTCAAAAATCGAAACATTAAATGAAAAACTATAGGATTAATAGTTTTCTTTAATTTTTTATTATACATGTGACAAATGATAACTTGTACTCTATTTGTCATGTAAGGGAAATGATAAGAAAATAAAAATTATATATGAGACTATATTAATATTTAAATTACATGGTAATTATTTTCATGTGTGACATCCATGTGAGAGAATACATCCAAATTATTTTCACTTGTAATAAATATATAATCATGCAATTCAATGGACATTCTTGAATTAAATTAAACATATTGTTATGCTTGTATTGTACAATTCTAAAACTAATCATTTGTTTTATTTAAGTATAGATAATAGGTTAAAACAATTATAATATACTAAAATATTAATCGAAAAAGAAAATACAATATAATCATTCAAAGATACAAGTCAAGTAAAACAAACATTTTTTTTTGTTTTTTTACACACCAAGTGTATGTTACTCTACCAAACTAATTAGATAAAACATTAGGAAATCATCGTGGAGTCTAAATATATATTAGAACCAAATGCTAGTGTACAAATATAATCATACATATACACTAAATTTGATCATATAATGAATCAAATCAATAATAAATTTATACCAAATAACAATTTTAAATCAAATATCGATTATAATAACTTGCTTGATAATTATAAAATTTTAAAAAATTTATACAAATGAATGAAAAGACATACTAATAAGATGATAACTAGTAATATAAGTTCAAACTCTAAAGACTTATCTTCAAATTCCAAATGTTTTTGCTAGTCAGTTACACTTGATAGTCTATACTTGATTTTTATACGACTCCACGTATATTCTTTAACGTAACTATATATGAGTAAGGTAGTTTTTCTACTTCCAACGCACTAACATACCTAAGTCAAAGAGATACATCATCAAGGCCATACAATTGTGGAGTCCATGTGCATATTAAAAGATAAATAAAAAATGACATAAGAACAAAAGATATCAAAAGATTTTTACTATCTTATTTTTATGGACAATCAAAAGAGTCATAAAATTGTTATTTACCATTTAAATCTATCTCCAAAAATTAGATATTATAAAATTTAAAAAAAGATAAAGAAAGAGATAAATAATACATAAGATGAGAGAATAAAGTAATATAAGAAAAAATAATTTTTTAAAAAGAAGATAATATTTGGATATATAGCAATCAAGAAAAGTAGAGATAAAGATCGTAGGAGATAAAGATAAGATGTCATTTATTTATGAGATTTTATTAAATTAGATTTTTAAATAAATTTTGTTGATATGATGAGATTTTAAAGAAAAATAGAAGAAAAAAGAATTTGATTTATAAGGAAAGAGTTTAGTATACTGTTCAAAGAGAGTGTAATATTTAAATAAGAATGGATGTGAGGAAGAATGGGTAGAGTGAACCTCTTTAGAGCTAGATAAATAAATAAATAAATAAATAAATAAATAAATATATATATATATATATATATATATATATATATATATATATATATATATATATATATATATATATATATATATATATATACACTAAGATTTAATTAGATCTAAGATTGTTTAATTTTAAATTGAAATGGATAAGTGATTAAGAAAATTAAGTATACTAATAATTAGAGAATGAGAATTTCATTCTTCAAATTATATATTATAATGTATAGTATAAGAGAAAATAAATTTTACTTTCTTTATTTTTACTCTTAATACTTTAATTTGTCATTTCTCATTTTTTTTAATATTACACTATTTATTACAATAAATTTAAAATTTATAATAAATAAAATATTTTAACATATAATGTATATTTTAGATTTATGATATATAATTTATATTTGTGATTTTTTTATCTTCTATATATTCTTTCCTATATAAATTATAATAACTATATTGAACGGAAACATTTTAGTTGTTATTCTTAGCATTTTTAGCTATTTTTCTTATTCAGAGTGTTTTAAAAACATTTCTTCACCTCTTATCTCTCTCCATCCATCATTTTTAATATTTTTAGTTCTAAATATATTTTAATTTTTTAAAATAAATTATCAATAGTTAAAAATAATATTGTACATTGTAAACTTAAGCTATAATTTATATGTTATTACAGATTTTAATTATAATACTTTTTGTAGTTGGAGAAAACAAAAGGAGAGGAAAAACAAAGAATTATATATTAGGGAACAAGACTCCTAAAGAATTTAGCAATAGGCTACTCATTCACGTAAAAAAATATAATAAATTTTGAAGTACTATTGAGAGTAGGCTCCCATCTTTGCAAGGGTATTAGTGCACTAGTTTTCTCTGATAATTTGTGAATCATCTTGATTATCCATTGTCAAGCAATAAGACTCTTTAGTGTAGTTAAAATATGAGCATCGATTAACTTTAGAGTATCTCTTAAATCAGAGTAAGCAATAAATGTTCCATGGCCAAGGTTCCATGTAAGAAGCAAATCTTATAACATTGTTTTCAAAAGGACGTTGGAAATGTAAATATTTTATTAAAAATATTTATTTATTATAAATTTTATTTATGAAACATATATTTATTCTGTACAATTCACGTGTTAAAATATACTAGTACAAATTAGAATAATTATCTTGAACAAGAACATTTTCAACTATCATTATACATTAAGAGTGCTTTTACTTGTTTATCTTCAATGAAAATGTTTTTAGAATTTTTTTAGTGTCATATCTCTTTCAATTTATGATTTTCAATATCTTTAATTCTAAATTACAACTTAATATTTTAGAACAAAAATGATCAATAATTAAAAATAACATTTTATTACTATATAGATTATTTATCATAAATTTAAAATATAAATTGTTTATCATATCATCATTTATTTTCTTATATTATAATTATCATAAACGAGTTACTCGTTGAAACTGTTAAATTAAAAAAATAAAATGATAAAGATGAAAAATACATCTTTTAAAATTACTCGTAGAGGAACTTATCCCTCCTTATAAAAGAAAATAAAGGATAAAAATAGAGAGACTATCTTTTAAAATTACTCTAGAAGTAATTTGATCTCTTATTATTTATATGCTAAAAATAATTATTATTATAAATTTTAATCATTATATAATTTATATATTTAAAAATATTTATTTATTATAAATTTTAGTTATATAAAATAAATATTTAGTATGTACCATGTATATGTTAAAATATTAGTTAAAATTCAATATAAAAATAATATATTGAATTAGATATATGCAATTAAAAAATATAATAAAGATAAAAAAAATAATTTGAGATGATTGAGAAATAATTTTTGAACTAATTATTAAATTAAATTAAATTTATAATTAAATTAAAAATATATTAAAAATATTAAAAAAATACTAAATACTCAATATATTAAATTAAGATAAGATACGTAACTCAATAAGAATAAGAATAATTTTTAAAAATATTTCCATTCAAGCAAAACTCTTAAAAAGATAATTTTATTCAAGAATAACTTTTAAAATATCCGTTCATCGAAATGTATAATATGAAGGTAAATTTAATCTTCTTAATCATCTATTTCTTTCGGTTTATTATTTTTATTTATATTTTTCAATTAAATTTAAGATTAATTATTAATAATTAAAATAATTTTATATTATAATTTAAATTATTTATTATAAATTTAAAATTGATTATTTATTATAGTATAGAAATCGAAGTAGAAATATAACATGTTTGAAAATTTGTTAAAATTAAAAAATTATATCTAATATATAAAATTATAATTATTAGCTTCTTAAAATCACGTGAAAAATTAATATAAAACTAAACACACTTGTAGTTTGTTGAAAAAAAAAGTGACAAATTAGTGTAAAAGTTTATTTGCGTTCATAAAGAACTCTTCCGTTGCTGGAATTCATGGATTCTGTTTTTTAACATGGAATGGTGAAAAGTTAATTAACATGGATTCTGTTTTTAGTCGCTGAGCTATGGAGTATGGAGAGATGAGAAAGTCAAAGTATATGCAATTATATTTCAATAAAAATAAGTACAAGCACATTTTAGTAATTCAAAAATATATAAGAAATGAATTGAAATAAATTAAACGAGCTGAGAATAAGTCAAATTCTTTAAAATTTTAAAAGTGCGAATCATCATTAATCCAACGAGTTAAGCTACCAAGTCAAAACTAATTCTATTTAACAAAAATTTAAAACCAATCACATCAATTCCAACTTGCCGTGCAACTACTTCAATATTTAAATACTTTTCATTTTAATAAGATAATTATCTCTTTATTTTTACATTTTATCAAGATAATTATCTCAAGATATTTTCAAAATTTTCACTGTTTATATTTTTAAATTTACTAATTATTATTTTTATGTATAATAATAACAACAATGTTTTTTTAGTAGGAATAATAACAACACTATAATGATAGTATACACCCGTTTGTACAAAATATTAATACTAATAATATACAACTAACCTATAATAATGGGAGATTTTAAACTAACCTATAATAGTCTATTTTTTCGCTTGAACTAACCTATAATAATGGAGTCTTAAGAAAACAATCCTAATGAGAGATTTTAAAGTTAATTATAAAGGTCTTATTAAATAATACTTATTAAGAAAGTAATAATAATTTTTTTAAAAAAATACATTAAAAATAAATTAAAAATCACAATGAAACGTGTTAATAATATTTTTAATATTTTCTATTTTTAATTATTTTAACCAATAATTTAGTTCATGTATTGTGGGAGTCAAGCTTAATATCTAAATTTTGTTGTTAATTTATAATTAATTATTATAAAAATATAAAATATTAATATTATATAATTAAAATAAATAATGGTCAATATAACACATATCAAAGTCATAATTGGTATTGTCACAACCTAACGCGGTCGACAAAAAATAAATGTTTCTAATCCAAATTCCTTTTGAGAAAGAAACAAGGAAGAAAGGAGTCGTCATCGACATTTTTAAGGAAAATACCAGGAAACCATAGGTTAGATAAGATAAGTCTGAAAATCAAAGTTCAGGTTCAGGAATCGGTTACGCATGGGGAATACTAGAATCCCAATACGTCTATCATAAGGTAGTCACCCTAACTAGATGCATGAAATAAAATGACTTCTATATTATGGTTTATGCTTTTCTAATAGAAGATATTTGTAAGGGATGGATGGAGAATGTCTTTGGTTTTGGGTTGAATAACTTGACAAAAGTTGTCTCTTGCTCCTACGTATCTCCTACTGCAATGCAGAAATCAAAGTTTACGTAGTTTTGAGGTTAAAGGTGATTAGAAAACTAGCATCCAAAGGTGATTTAAAAAAAATGGACTGTCTAGAGGGTTGGATGGGATGAACTATCAGTTGGCGTCCAAAGTGTTGGATGTTGAGATAAGTATTTTATCAATGAACTTGACAGGAATTGTTTCCTGCTGACTTTGAGTCCTCCTGTTAACTTTGAGTCCTCCTGCCAGCTCTGAGTCTTCCTACCGCCTTTGAGTTCTCTTGTCGAGTTCGACTCTGAGTCCTCCTACCGAGTTCAACTCTGAGTCCTTTTGCCGAGTCCGACTATAAATCCTCCTGTCGAGTCTGACTTTGAGTTCTCTTGACGAGTCCGACTATGAGTCCTCCTGTCGATTATGAGTTCTCCTACCGACTGGATGACTTAACAAAAAGGAGCTGCTAGAAACGCTAGATGTCAACTACCCAATTGGGTGATTTGGTCGATTGTCCACAACCTAGATTTAAAAAGGAAAAAGGGGAGAACCACGTACTAGCCCTCCCTAACAACAAGCAGGGATTTCACATGGAAATCGATACGATAACAACTATGTCTTGTGTGTGATTGGGCAAGTAAAACTTACCTGGTAACAGCTTTCTATTGATAGGGATTTTTTCCTTTCTTCTAATGTTGCCTACTCACTTCCTCAGTTTTCAGAGCGTCCTATCTTCCTTCTCGTGCTCCTTTTATCAACATTTTCCTCCTCGAAATATTTCAGCAGCATCTCTCCTCCCACCAGGAAATTTCACAGCCCCCATTTTCTTTCCCTCAAAATTTCAAGACCTTGCCAAAAGATCCCCCCTCTCCGTTCAAGCGTAGGTCCTTTTATAAGCACACCTCTCATCCTTGGATCACCATCATGAATCTTCAAGAAGATCTCCCTATTAATGCGTTGACATTGACTTCCTCGACTTTCGTCCCAAAGCTACTTCTGTATCTCTGCTTTTCTGTACAATGGCAAAGTTGATGGTGACCTCTTGTAAAAATCAACGTCTACTATCTCCTCTGCTCTTCCTACCTTTTTGCTTTTTTCCTATTGCATCCGCCTACTTTTTTTTTCGTGACTAGACAAAATGGGGTACAACAAGTATAAAATAACAATTTCAGAAGATAAAAAATACAAAAAAAATTCACTATCTTATTTTTATAACTAAATGAAAGAAAGGAAAATATATTACCAATTCTTTTAAAACTTGTAAAAAGATAAAAAAAAAATAAAGTAAGAATGATTAATAATGTATAAAATAAGAGAAGAATAAAAAAATAGAGATAAAAATTGATAATTTTTTCTAATCTTACAAAAAGAATAAATAAAGTGTCATTTTTGTGCAAAATTTCATTAAATTTTGGGATGATACAAAATTTTGGGATGATACAAAATTTTGAATAAGAGAAGAAAAAAAAGTTAACATGCATAAGGGATCCATAAAGAGTATAAGTGCAAAATGATAAAATATTTTTGTTCATAATTCTTATACACCTGTTAAATCAAATGAGTCAGAATTCACCGAGTAAAAAAGAAAAAAATTTTAAATAAAAATAAATGTAAAAAAGACTGGAGTTTTTAGAAAGTAAATAATTTTTTTATTTATATATGCAAGGTGATTTTTATTTTTTATGTGAGGAAAAATGAAGTAGTTAGAGAGCAACTAACTTTTCTCATCTATAAAGAATTTTTTTTTTTAAGATTACTAATTAATGTTTAATAATAATAATAATAATAATAATAATAATAATAATAATAATAATAATAATAATAATAATAATAATAATAATAATAATAATAATAATAATAATAATAATAATAATAATAATAATAATAATAATAATAATAATAATAATAATAATAATAATAATAATAATAATAATAATAATAATAGTAATAATAATAATAATAATAATAATAATAATAATAATAATAATAATAATAATAATAGTAATAATAATAATAATAATAATAATAATAATAATAATAATAATAATAATAATAATAATAATAATAATAATAATAATAATAATAATAAATAATAATAATAATAATAATAATAATAATAATAATAATAATAATAATAATAATAATAATAATAATAATAATAATAATAATAATAATAATAATAATAATAATAATAATGTAATGTTGTACAATTAAATGTAGACCATAAATAACTCATTAAAATCCGCATAACTTTAAGTAAAGATCCTAATTTTAAATACCATTATCATCATTGTAGTGGAAAAAAATCGTAAACAATAAATTATTATAAGTCTTAAAAAAACGAAGAGACGGAAAAGTGGATATCGATCTTATCATAATTTGTGTTTGGTTTGACGTGAAAGATTTGAAATAGCATTTTTTTTAATTTATATTTTAATTTTCAAGGGTTTGTCTTCTGCAATTTATTCACTTTTACTTTTATTTTTAAATTTAAATTTAATATTTTAAAAATATTAATAATTAAAATAAAATAAATCATACGTATATTATATTTTTGTTTAATTATAAATTATCGTATAATTCTATTAATTTTTATAATAATTATTTTAAAATTATATTAAATTTATTAATTGTGTAAAATATGTTTATTAGAATTTAAAAATAACTATATATTATAACATAATTTATATATTTAAAAATATTTATTCCTTATAAATTTTAATTACATTAAATAAATATTTATCTTATATAATTTACCAATTAAAATATTGGTTTTATTAAAACTAAATTAAAAAAACATTTCAATTGTAAATAATATATAAATTGATTATAAAAATAATTTTATATTATTATTTAATTGTAACTAATTATACGATAAATATGTTGAATTTTAGTTTATTTTGGGTGTAATTTTTTAATATTAATTTTGTATAGAAATTAAATTTTATATTATTATTTAATTATAACTAATTATAGGATAAACATGTTGAATTTTAGTTTATCTTAGGTGTAATTTTATATTATTATTTTTGAATTTTAGTTTATCTTGGGTGTAATTTTTTAATATTAATTTTGTATAAAAATTAAATTTTATATTATTATTCAATTGTAATTAATTATACAATAAATATGTTGAATTTTAGTTTATCTTGGGTGTAATTTTTTTAATATTAATTTTGTATAAAAATTAAATTTTATATTATTATTTAATTATAACTAATTATATGATATATATATATATATATATATATATTAAATTTTAGTTTATCTTAAATGTAATTTTATATTATTATTCAATTGTAACTAATTATTCGATAAATATATTAAATTTTACTTTATCTTGAATGTAATTTTTTAATATTAACTTTGTATAGAAATTAAATTTTATATTATTATTCAGTTGTAACTAATTATACGATAAATATGTTGAATTTTAGTTTATCTTGAGTGTAATTCAATTGTAACTAATTATATGATAAATATGTTGAATTTTAGTTGATCTTGAGTGTAATTTTTTAATATTAATTTTGTATAGAAATTAAATTTTATATTATTATTTAATTGTAATTAATTATACGATAAATATATTGAATATTAGTTTATCTTGAATGTAATTTTATATTATTATTCAATTGTAACTAATTATACGATAAATATATTAATTTTACTTTTTCTTGAGTGTAATTTTTTTAATATTAATTTTGTATAGAAATTAAATTTTATATTATTATTCAGTTGTAACTAATTATATGATAAATATGTTGAATTTTATTTTATCTTGGGTGTAATTCAATTGTAACTAATTATATGATAAATATAGTGAATTTTAGTTTATCTTGGTGTAAATTTTTAATATTAATTTTGTATAGAAATTAAATTTTATATTATTATTTAATTGTAACTAATTATGCGATAAATATATTGAATTTTAGTTTTTTTTAATGTAATTTTATATTATTATTCAATTGTAACTAATTATACTATAAATATATTAAATTTTACTTTATCTTGTGTGTAATTTTTTAATATTAATTTTGTATAGAAATTAAATTTTATATTATTATTCAATTGTAACCAATTATACAGTAAATATGTTGAATTTTAGTTTATCTTGGCTGTAATTTTTTTAATATTAATTTTGTATAAAAATTAAATTTTATCTTATTATTTAATTATAACTAATTATATGATATATATATATATATATATATATATATATATATATATATTTATTTATTGAATTTTAGTTTATCTTAAATGTAATTTTATATTATTATTCAATTGTAACTAATTATACGATAAATATATTAAATTTTACTTTATCTTGAATGTAATTTTTTAATATTAATTTTGTATAGAAATTAAATTTTATATTATTATTCAGTTGTAACTAATTATACGATAAATATGTTGAATTTTAGTTTATCTTGAGTGTAATTCAATTGTAACTAATTATATGATAAATATGTTGAATTTTAGTTGATCTTGAGTGTAATTTTTTAATATTAATTTTGTATAGAAATTAAATTTTATATTATTATTTAATTGTAATTAATTATACGTTAAAAATATTGATCATTAGTTTATCTTGAATGTAATTTTATATTATTATTCAATTGTAACTAATTATACAATAAATATATTAATTTTAATTTTTCTTGAGTGTAATTTTTTTAATATTAATTTTGTATAGAAATTAAATTTTATATTATTATTCAGTTGTAACTAATTATATGATAAATATGTTGAATTTTATTTTATCTTGGGTGTAATTCAATTGTAACTAATTATATGATAAATATAGTGAATTTTAGTTTATCTTGGGTGTAATTTTTTAATATTAATTTTGTATAGAAATTAAATTTTATATTATTATTTAATTGTAACTAATTATGTGATAAATATATTGAATTTTAGTTTTTTTTTAATGTAATTTTATATTATTATTCAATTGTAACTAATTATACGATAAATATATTAAATTTTACTTTATCTTGTGTGTAATTTTTTTAATATTAATTTTGTATAGAAATTAAATTTTATATTATTATTCAATTGTAACTAATTATACGATAAATATGTTGAATTTTAGTTTATTTTGGGTGTTATTCAATTGTAACTAATTATATGATAAATATGTTGAATTTTAGTTATCTTGAGTGTAATTTTTTAATATTAATTTTGTATAGAAATTAAATTTTATATTATTATTTAATTGTAACTAATTATACGATAAATATATTGAATTTTAGTTTATCTTGAATGTAATTTTATATTATTATTTAATTGTAACTAACTATATGCTAAATATATTAAATTTTATTTTATCTTGATTGTAATTTTTTTAATATTAATTTTATATAGAAATTAAATCTTATATCATTATTCAGTTGTAACTAATTATACGATAAATATGTTGAATTTTAGTTTATCTTGGGTGTAATCCAATTGTAACTAATTATATGATAAATATGTTGAATTTTAGTTTATCTTGATATAATTTTTTAATATTAATTTTGTATAGAAATTAAATTTTATCATTAATAATTTTTTACTTTAATTCTTTTATTTTAAAAATGCTAATTAACATCTTCTTAATTATAATTATTATATTAATTGTATTAAATAGTTAATATAGTAAACGGATACAATGAATGAGTATGTTTTGTAGTTGAGAAAAAGTAGTAGCAATCGCTTCATAATTTGTTTGATTTGATAAAAGATCATGCATCTAGTCTAAAGTCCAAAATAATTTCAAATTCGAAATATAAAGACAAATCCACGAACTAAAATAATTAGAAACCGAGTAGAAGACTACCATTACCTTTCTTATTTTATTCGTTTTTTTTTTTTTTTTCACTTTCTTCGGTGTCGGCTATATATCTGATCTGTATCTGAATCTCTCACTGTTCTCACCTAAGGCTTTAGCTTCGTTTCTCATTTTCTTCAACAAATTTTTGATCTGCATTTTCGATCTGTTCGCTCGCGCCTGATCCGTCTCTGCATCTCTGTAAGCCAATTCGATTCCGCCATTGTGATTTGATCCGCGTTGGATCCATGTGTTTTTGCACAATTTGACGTGTTAGTGTTTCTGGTGTTTTGAATTTTGATTTTGATGTTAATGTCGCAGGGAGCACAATGACGGAGGAGCAGGTGGTGAATGTGCGCGGCGAAGACGGCAATTCCGGCGGCGATCACCGCAGCGTCAAAGCCAACGGTGTTGCTCATGATGTCGGTGGCGCGTTGGATCTCGTCGCCGACAACAACGGTGCAGCGTCGGAGGAGATGGAGAAAAATTGCAAGGATGCAGTATCTAACGGTGCGGCTGAGGAAGGCTCCAAAACGGCGACGGTTGATGTCGTTTTGCGGGAAGGTGAATCAGAATACGTAGATAGTCAAAACGGCGCGGGATCCGTTCGAAACGGCGTCGTGGAGAATGAGATTCGTGATGGCAGTGGTAATGCTGTTGCGGAGGAGTTAGTTACGGATCATGATGAATACGTAGTTGTCGGTGCTTCGGATGTTCAAAACGGTGTCGCGGTGGAGGGCGAGGTTGGCGGTGATGTGAATGCGAGTGTGAACGGAGTTGAGGAATGCGAAATTTCGGGAGATGAAAACGGTGTCGTTGTGACTGTTGAGGAAGATGCGGATGTGAATCAAAGTGATCGTGAATTCGAATGTGTTGATGTTCACAATGGTGTGGTTGTGGACAGAGCTGAGGAAGAAGTGATTGCTACTACTGATGAGAACGATGGGAATGACGTTCAGGTAAGAAAGGAATAACAGTGCATTCAAAATTTTTTAAATTTTAATTTTTTGCTTCTATAGCTTAATTTTGTTTAGTCCTTGAAGTTAATCTCTGAAATTACAAAAAATGTCAATTATAGCCCCTAAGTTAGTTTAAGTCCCTAATTAGTCTGAAATTAGTGTGTGATATAGTTGAAGTCCCTAAGTTGACTAGACACGGAAGTCAGTTTAGTTGTTGAAATCATGAAAAAACGATTAAAATTAATATATATTTTTTATTTTTAATTTCAAGGACTAATCGACTAAATTAAATGATTCAGGCATTAATTTTGTTAATTTTAGTCTCTGTTTTCTTCTATCGTGCAGGGAAGAAGTGAGTCTATCTCTGATAAAGATGTGGATAAAAGTGGGGAAAGCGAAAATGTTGTTAGTGCAGATATTTCAGATGAGAAGGACATTGTGACTGATGAAAATCATGATGGGGATGAAGTTGTTGAGAAGAATGAGGTTGCTGTTGATGTTGATGGCGTCTCTGCTACTATATATGTGAAGGAATGTGAACCCGAAGATTCTCGAAAGAGTTTAGAGAAGGGACAGGTTGAGCCTGTCTCTGATGTTAGTGTGGGTGTTCAAACTGGTTTGGCACAGCCAGAGCCAAGTCCCAGCGAATGCACTGAGGAGAATGAGTTTGCTGTTGAAGGTGAAACAGGCAGTAAGTTAGAGAGGTCTGAGGAGGAATCAGGAAGTAAACTAGTTCCTGAAGGAGAAAATTTAACAGCCATAAACAGCACAGATGTGATTGGAGATGATGTTGCGACAGACATTGCTGTGCAGAGCAAAGTTGAACCTTCTGTTGATGTTTGTGAGATGACAAATGGGGCAGTGGATAGCAAAGCTGAACCTTCAAATGGTGCAGTACAGAGTGAAAGTAAACCTTCTGCTGTGTCTGAGATGAAAAACAATGCAGAGGAAAGTGAAGCTGAACCTTCTGTTGATGTGTGTCAGATGAAAAACAATGTGGTGGAGAGTGAAGCTGAACCATCATATGGAGCAGTCGAGAGAGAAGCTGAACCATCAAATGGTGCAGTGGAGAGAGAAGCTGAACCTTCAAATGGTGCAGTGGAGAGTGAAGCTGAACCTTCAAACAGTGCAGTTGAGAGTGTAGCTGAACCTTCAAACAGTGCAGTAGAGAGTGAAGCTGAACCTTCGAACAGTGCAGTGGAGAGTGAAGCTGAACCTTCAAACAGTGCAGTTGAGAGTAAAGCTGAACCTTCAAACAGTGCAGTTGAGAGTAAAGCTGAACCTTCAAACAGTGCAGTGGAGAATGAAGCTGAACCTTCAAACAGTGCAGTTGAGAGTGTAGCTGAACCTTCAAACAGTGCAGTAGAGAGTGAAGCTGAACCTTCAAACAGTGCAGTAGAGAGTGAAGCTGAACCTTCAAACAGTGCAGTTGAGAGTAAAGCTGAACCTTCAAACGGTGCAGCGGAGAGTGAAGCTGAACCTTCAAACAGTGCAGTTGAGAGTAAAGCTGAACCTTCAAATGGTGCAGCGGAGAGTGAAACTAAACCTTCAAATGTTGCAGTTGAGAGTGAAGCTGAACCTTCAAATGGTGAAGTGGAGAGTGAAGCTGAACCTTCAGATGGTGCAGTGGAGAGTGAACCTAAACCTTCAAATGGTGCAGTGGAGAGTGAACCTGAACCTTCAAATGGTGCAGTGGAGAGAGAAGCTGAACCTTCAAATGGTGCAGTGGAGAGAGAAGCTGAACCTTCAAATGGTGCAGTGGAGAGAGAAGCTGAACCTTCAAATGGTGCAGTGGAGAGAGAAGCTGAACCTTCAAATGGTGCAGTTGCGAGTGAAGCTGTACCTTCGAATGGTGCAGTGAAGAGTGAAGCTGAACCATCAAATGGTGCAGTGGAGAGTGAAGCTGAACCTTCAGATGGTGTAATACAGAGTGAAAGTGGACCTTCTGTTGATGTGGATGAGATGAAAAACAATGCAGTGGAGAGTAAAAGTGAACCTTCTGTTCATGTGTATGAGATAAAAAACAATGCAGTGAATAGTGAAGCTGAACCTTCAAGTGGTGCAGTGCAGAGTGAAAGTGAATCTTCTGTTGTGTCTGAGATAAAAAACAATACAGTGGAGAGTGAAACTGAACCTTCTGTTGACGTGTCTGACAAGAAAACTGATGCAGTGGAGAGTGAAGCTGAACCTTCAGTTGAAGGTGGACCTTCTGTTGAAGGTGAAGGTAGCAATCAAGGAGATGAAGACTCGAGACCTGCTTCTGATGCTTTGGATGGACAGAATATGGGTTCAGAGGTAGTAAAAAAGCCATTCTACTATTTGATCAGGGTTCCCAGATATGATGATGATGAGAAAATAAAAGATCAGATAACAAATGCTCTTCACCAAGTAGAGGAGAAGACTAAAATTCGAGATGATATTCGAGCAGAAAGCCAGACTATAAAGGTAAATATTATTTTGAAGGCAACATAAAAGAAACTTTTCTGTATTCTGTTTAGTCTGAGATCAATCTTAATAATTATTTTGAATGCTACTATGAGCAGGCCAGTTGTAAGGATTATAACGATGAGGTTAAGGCTGCAATAACAGCTGATAGAGCTGCCAGGGACTTGCTCAAATCCAAACGCCAGGAAATGGATTTAGTTCAATCTACATTGAACAGATTAAACAATGCAATTTCTGTTGGGGATATAGATGGCAAAGTATGCCCTTCAATTTTTTTTCTGGTGTTCTATAAGGATTTGATTCTTCTTCCTATTTTGTTGTGTTTACTTCTCTAGATATGATTTATTGGCAGATAAGAAACATGGAACACATGATCCAGCATGAAACACTGCCTCTAAATGAAGAAAAGCAATTGATACGCCAGATCAAACAATTGAAGCAGAATCGTGAGGAGTTGTCTTCTAATATGAGAAAGCAGGATCAATCACAACAATCCTTAGACCCCAAGGACAATATTGAAGAGCACTTTAAGGTACCATATGCAGGCTTCCTGAATTAAATACCTGATTGCATTTCCCAGGCACTATTGATATCAAATATAGGTGCTTATTTTTAGGGGATTTCTAATATCTTTGACAAGGTATCAATATTTCACTATTTTCAGCATTTACAGCTTTTGAAGAAGGAAATGGAAGTGCTTAGAAATAATGTTCTGAAGTCAGATGCAGCAACTAAAGCTGCAAAGAAGAAATATAGTGATGAATGTGATAAACTAAATGAGTTGTTAGCAAGGTTTAAGGCTGCTGATGTCATTCGACAAGAGACATATGTTAAGTTACAGACTTTGAAAAAACAATTGCATGAGAAGGTTTGATTTTTCTTTTCTTTCCACTTCATTCCTTTTCTTTTTGGTTTTTTCTCTTTGATAAAACAATTGCAAATGCCATGCACAAATATCAACCCTATTTTTTTTACTGATACTGCAGAGCAAAAATTTCTGGGAATATAGAAATGCTGCAAATAAAGCGCAGGAACTAGCAGCAGGAGGGAGAAAAGAGGAGCTGCAATGCTTCTGTGTTGATCAGGTGATCCTTTTAGACATTGAACAAGTAGAGAGATTATCTTTTTCTTTCATGCACTGTATTAGGCAAATAAATTGAATTCAGCACTTACCATTAAGCAATTTAGGCTGAGAGAATTATGGAGCTATGGAACAAAAATGATGACTTCAGAAGGGACTATGTCCGATGCAACACTAGGAGTACACTGAGGAGACTGCAAACCCTGGACGGCCGATCACTTGGTCCTGATGAAGAGCCCCCTGTAATTCCCAATGCCATAATTGAAAGAGCTTCCAAAAACATTTCCACGGTCTCGCAGTCAACTCTGGAACAAGAAAAGAAATCAACATCAACAGAATCTGTTAATATAAAGAATGAATCTGTTTTGAACGTTGCTGTACAAAGAACTGAAAGAAGTCAGACAACTAAAGCTAAAAAGCCTACAAAACCTGCTCTCTTAGAGAAGTCATTGGCTCATTGGGGTGATGAGTCTGATGAAGATAAAAAAGAAGAACCTGTGAGAACAAAGGAGGAAGAGGAGCTCGTATTGAAGGCTGAGAAGGCAAGGAAGGAGGAAGAAGAGGCAAGGTTGAAGGAAGAAGAGGCAAAGTTGAAGGAAAAGCGGAGGCAAGAGGAGATTGAGAAAGCTAAGGAGGCATTGCAGAGGAAAAAGCGTAATGCAGAGAAGGCCCAACAAAGGGCTGCCTTAAAGGCACAAAAAGAAGCTGAACAGAAAGAGAAGGTAACTGTAACATGATTTAAGACTTAAAAGACTGAAATAAAAGGGAATGGAATATAATGGTATTGTGTTCTATTCCATCATAGAAATGTTGTTTTATTTCATTATAACATATCTAAACAATGGAATAGAAGTTTGATTCCATTATGTTCCATCTTTGCATCAATTCAAACATAGCCTTATATATTTATCTGTTATTCTTCAACTATATAACCGCAAATATTTGGTGCAGGCAAGGGAGAAGAGAGCAAAGAAGAAGGAAAGAAGAAAGGCAGCTTCTACTGCTGACACTGCAGAGAATACAGAACAAGAATCTGCTCCTATCTCAGAAACTCTAACAAGAAGTATGGAAGAATTTGATCAAAGTGAGAACCCAGCTGAGGTAACAAAAAAGCCGCAGAAACCATCTCAATTCGCGAGGCAGACCAAGACAAAATCTATACCCCTGGCTCTTCGCAACCGGGGGAAGAGACGAATTCAGCCATGGATGTGGATTCTAGTTGCAGTTATAGTTGCTGTTGCCTTGTTTTATGTGGGCAATAGCAGCACTTTGAGATCTTCGCTTGAAGGCTTTGGTTTCTGAGGACACTCGGAAGTAATCATCACTAGGCGTTTGTCGGGGAAGTTACCCCTACATATTTATTACATACATACATATAGATGCAATTCTTTCTTGCCCTTGCAATTTTTTCCTGCTAGTTTTGGTCTATAGTAATTATTTTCTTCATATTGAGATTGGTTACTTTGGGATGTGATATGACTGATATGACAATAAATTATTGTGATTTGCCTTTTTTTTGTTATTTACGATTTATTGTTCCGGCTAAATAAATATTTTATCTGCAGATAGAGACTTTCACATCTTACTGTTAAATATTTGAAGTTCTAACGTTTGGTTTTTTTAACCTACTAAAAAACAAAACATTTTAAGTTTGCAGTTCCCACATGATGTTTGGATTAAGCATAATGCGACGAGTTAGTTTGTCTTTGCAGCACCTTTAAGAACTTGGATCGGTAGGATTACTTATAATTTAGGGTCAACCAGTATTGTTATGACGAAACTCTAGGTTATTCTTAGTACCTTGAATATAGCTTGGGATCAAACTTTGGCTCAAGAGTGTGACTCATTGTTAGTAGTTCACCATGTTTCCAATCGGATTATTCGGGAATACCATGGCTATAGTCCAAGTTAGGCCAAACTCGCAAAGCTAATTAAGCCGGTTATCTAGAGGATAATCCCTCCCAAATCATGGTAATATTATAGTGTGAGATAGTGTTGAATTATGATTGAATTGAATAACAAGTCACACGTCGGGTAAATAAACAAAAATAAAAATGTGTATAAAGTAAAAAAGTAAAGATTAATAGATTTAAATCTTTTATACAACATTTTTTTTTCTAGTTTAACTCATGTTTCCACCACGGAGAACAACTCCTCTTTTTTCTTTATTATTCCAAAAAAATAATGATTTTAATTCATCAATAAAATTTCAAAGTTAATTTTGTGTTTTCACATTTTGACTTTTCTAGCTCAACGATAGTCCAAAGTCAATTTGAAGTTGTCAATTCTCTAGTTTTACACTACTCATACTACCAAGTATCACTTTTCTCAAACTATTTCATCATTGTTTTCCCTTTCACCCAATCTTTCTTAGTCATTGCTATAAACCATGGGACATGTATGACTTGGTGTTCAAATCATGGTAGACTATGGTCAGTTGAGTCAAACCAAGTTTGACTCAAATTTAAGTGAATGTTTGATTTGGTGGTCAAACCATGGTGACCATGGTTAGTTGACTCAAAACAAGTTTGACTTAAAATTAAGTTGATGCTTGATTTGGTGGCCAAACTATGTTGAACCATGGTTAGTTGAGTCAAACTTAGTTTGACTCAAAATTAAGATGTTGAGTTTCTTTCTTTAAGTGTTTCTATAATGGGCACATGTTCTAGTTATTTTAAATTTTATATATATATATATATAACATTAAGGGACTTTTTAATTATTATATAATAATTTACTTAACTATGCTTTATGTGGTCTTTCATGCAAGGTCATGTCAATTTATTAAAAAATATTATTATAAGATCAAACTATGATCTATGCAGTCATTCATGTAAGGTCATACCAATTTATTAAACAATGTAATCATACAAGACTCAATTATGTTCTGTCATCATTCATGCAAGGTCATGGTAATTTATTAAAAATATCATCATACAATTGGTCCAACAATGCTCTATATGATCATTTAAGGAAGTTTATATATACCAATTTGTTCAACAAAATATACATTAGATAAGGCCTAAATATGCTATTTTTGATTATTTATGCAACCACACAATACATTAAACACGTCTTACTATCTGAATTAAAAAAAATAAAAATAAAACTTGAATAACAAGAATGTGACTGGCCTAAGGAGATAGATAAAGAAATACAAAGATACCTACAAATAAAGGCACAAATAGAGAAAGTTTAAAATTCCATGAAATAAAATTAAAAAATAATAGGTGGGAGGAAATGAACATGACTGCCATGACGAATACAACCACAACCATTTTTAATGATCTAGTGGCGACGACGACTATAGCAAAAAAATATCAAAGTGGTGAATGGTCTAGTGTGACGAAAGTGGCGGGCTAGTGGCTGGATGAAAACAACAACTACTATGGCAAACACAGTGTAGTGGCAGTGGTGTTATGGCAAAAAAAAATAACAGTGCATTGGCGGTGGCAAAGGAAAACAAACTTTATTACAGCAACGAGAGAACAATGTGTGGGGTTGTTTACAATGGAGGCGGCTAAAGTGATGACAAGAGAGAACAATATATGAGAATGCTTGCAATGGGGCGACGAAAGTGGCAGCATGGGTAAGGAAGAAGATAAACAAGGTTTAATATGAAAACAAAAGATGCATTCTAGTTATATAAACTAGCATTTTACATCGGTTAGAATGTCAATTGATGTAAAAAAACACTTTTTACTTCAATTATATTGTAATCGATATAAAAAGTCACTTTTTACATAGATTTGAATTCAATTTATGTAAATATATTTATAAAAACATCACCATAATTTTATTTACATCATTCTTTTGTGGATCATATAAACAAGTTCAATGTGGAAGCTTAATGTTGTACTAGTAAGAGTCAAACTCAAAAAACTATTATATTAAATAAGAGAATTCCATAATTTAAATTTCATATTAAATTTTTTTTTCTGTCCAATATATAATTCCAATATAAAATTATTTGAATCAAGATCATAATCACCTCAGTAAGATGATTATTAATATTATGACATAACATGATAGGATGTATGAAATTTAAAAGGATACATAATTTCAACAACTGGTATCAAAATCATCATTAATATTAGATTATTATGTTTCATAATTGTTGATTCCTATAATGCCAATATAAAATTTCTTGATTGATGTATTTTTTTTTTCGATTTATATGACCCCTAACATAATTTGGAATTTGGGAAACTTGCTTAATTAATAAAGAAATGTATGATTCTCCAGCAACTTTCGTAACCGTTTATGTTATACACATGAAGAAACCTTTTTTTTTTTTTTTGATATGTGAAAAGGTTTCAATATGTGCTGCTCCTTTAATTAAAATGTCATGCATTTGTTTTTTTGGATCCAGTGGATATGTTTTCTAGTAGGGCGTATATGTATTTGGATAATAATAATAAAATATTGGATGCGATTTGCAATTGCGTTTATTTTCTGAAGTTCGTGCTAGATTTTGTGGATCCTAATGCGTTTTGTTTTACATTCATATAATGTGTAATGGGTTGTTTCTGTAAAGCCGCAATTTGTGTAATGCATTCATTTGCATTTTTTTTTTATTTTTATTTCTTGTGGAAGTTAGTTTTTTTTTTTTTTTTTTTTTAATTCCTGCATTCCTTTGCCACGCCTGGTGAAGTCCACCGTTCCATAAAAGTTTCGTTTAAATAAAGCATCCGTAAGCATGCCTTTTGTGTTTTCTTAAATAAAAAACTATATGTATTTAGGTTAACGTTTATGTGTATACTTAATTTGAGTAATATTAGACCATTTTTATTTGATAATTTTTAAATTAAATTAGTTGAAATAATATATTGTCAAAGTAAATTCTATTATGTAAATTGATATAATTAAAATTACATTAGATGTATGAAAGTGCAAAATTATTTATGTGAATTGTACTTGACCCGAAGGAAGACACAATTTAGTCAAATAATAATATAATTATAATAATAAATATATGATAATTATAAAAATTTTAATTTTTATGTGAATAATATTCGTTTCAAAGAAAAACTATTATTTAAGAGAACTAATGATCAATATTTGATTATTTCACTAAGTATTGCTTATAAATTAATTTTTCTGTTCAAAGATTAAAAGTGTTAGGTATCTTATAATAGGTCTATTATGTGAATTATCTACATATGTCTTGCTGTATATTTTATATGACTTTTTTAAAAAAAAACATATTATTAATTTTTGTTTTCTATCTAGTTACTATTACTAGCGTTGTCAAATTTTCTACTCAGATAAATAGTATCCTGATGCTTATTAAGACAAATTTTAAGGTCTGGAAGGAAACCATATGGATAGTTATCAGCTGTGTGGATTTAGATCTAGCATTCTGGATAGAGAAACTCATTTGTACTCTAGAAAAACTTGGAGAGGTTTAATGAAAAATAGGAACACTTTAATCGAATATGTTTCATGATAATCATGAAATGCTCAATTCCATAAGTGTTATTGAACAATTATTTGCCAAAAATGAAAAGACAAAGATAAATAACCTTTTGGTTAAACTCATCTTTGTGTAGTATAAAGGTAAATGAAATATAATAAAGTACACAATGGAGATGTCTAATCTTGCATCAAAACTCAAGTCACTCAAGCTAGAGTTTAGTGAAGAATTGCTCATGCACTTGGTTTTGATCTCACTTCTTGCACACTATAGGGAATTCAAAGTGAGATGTAATACTTAAAAGGACAAATTGTCTCTCAATGAGCTTATACATCGCTATGTGCAACAGGAACGGAGGTTGCATAGAGAAAAGGCTAAAATTGCTCACTTTGTTTTGACCCCTCAGAATAAGAAGAGAAAGAACACTAAGGGTGTTATGGAAGAGTCTTCTCAGCAAAAGAAAGCAAACAAGGATAAGGATTTTACTTGTTACTTTTTTAAGAAGTAAGGACACATGCAGAAACAATGCCTTAAGTACACCATATGACGGGTAAAGAAAGGTAAATTTATTACTCTAGTTTGTTCTGAAGTTAATTTAATTTTTGTATTTAAGGATATTAGGTGGATGGATTCTGGTGCTACTACTCACATAAGTGTGACTATGTAGTTGACCGCCAAGTGATGATGAAAGATTCATTTTTGTCTCTCAATGAGCTTATACATCGCTATGTGCAACAGGAACGGAGGTTGCATAGAGAAAAGGCTAAAATTGCTCACTTTGTTTTGACCCCTCAGAATAAGAAGAGAAAGAACACTAAGGGTGTTATGGAAGAGTCTTCTCAGCAAAAGAAAGCAAACAAGGATAAGGATTTTACTTGTTACTTTTTTAAGAAGTAAGGACACATGCAGAAACAATGCCTTAAGTACACCATATGACGGGTAAAGAAAGGTAAATTTATTACTCTAGTTTGTTCTGAAGTTAATTTAATTTTTGTATTTAAGGATATTAGGTGGATGGATTCTGGTGCTACTACTCACATAAGTGTGACTATGTAGTTGACCGCCAAGTGATGATGAAAGATTCATTTTTGTGGGCAATGATAATAAAATTGTAGTAGAATTGAAACTTTTAGATTATAGTTGAAAATTGGGTTTTGTTTGGATTTGTTTAAGACTTTTATAGTTTCCTTTTAGGAAGAATTTAATTTCTACTTTTAGCTTGGACAAATTTGGATTTTCTTGTTCTTTTAGAAATAATAAAGTTTGTCTCAACCAAAATTAAAATGTTGTTGGTTCTAGTTCTTTAATTGATAGTTTAAACATGCTTGATGTTATTAATTCCCATAACGAAATACCGCAAACAAGTTCTCAAGGTACAAAGCGAAAATTAAATGAGAATTCAACCACTTTATGACACAAGCATTTAGGTCATATCTCTAAACAAAGAATTCAAATACTTGTGTAAGATAAAATTCTTAAACCCTTGGATTTGCCAAACTTTGAAGTCTGTGTGGAATGCATCAAAGAAACACGAACAAACATAAGAAAATTAGGTGTCAAAGAGTTAAGAATGTTTTAAAACTAATGCATACAGACATTTGTGGTCCTTTACCTACAACTTCATAAAATAGACAATAATATTTTATTATGTTCATAGATTATTACTCTAGGTACAGTTATCTATATTTGACACATAAGAAGTCTCAGTCTTTAAATATTTTCAAGTTTTTCAAGGCTGAAGTTGAACTTCAACTTGGAAAGTAAATTAAAGTCGTCAAATTTTATCGTGGTGGTGAATACTATGGTAGATATGAAGGATCAAAAGAACAATGTCCAAAGCCTTTTGCACATTCGCTATGTTGAATACTCTCAAGGCTATAAGTTTTACAATCCCACATCAAGATCCTCTCTTTAAATAGGAAATATGAGGTTTCTTAAGGAAGTTTAGTTTGAGAAGGAAGAGAACATAAGAAATGTTGTCTTTGAGGAAGAATCTATTAATGAAATTGGTCAAGCCCTTATACTTATTACTGTTAAAAAAACAATTCTAGTAATAGAAGACAATATTCAAACTATTGTTCATAACATTGTTCCAAAACAAGATTATGATAAAGTTATCCCTCAAACACTTATAGAGCTCAAGAAGTGCCATTGAGGAGATCCATTAGAGAAAGTGGAAATGCAATTCTAGACAATTACATCTCTTTCTCCAAGAACATGAGGATGATATTGGTTTAACAAAAGATTATCCAATTAACTTCTTTCAAGCTATGCGTTGTTCCAACTCTCAGAAATGGATTGATGCCATGAAAGGTGAGATGAATTATATACAAGATAATGATGTTTGGTATCTCGTTGATTTACCTGAAGGTGTGAAAGTTGTAAATGGATATTTAAAACCAAGAATGATTCTAAGGATAATATTGAGAGATATAATGTTTGTCTAGTGGCTAAAGACTTTACTTAGAAGGAAGGTATTGACTACAAAGAAATCTTTTCTCTAGTATCTTCAAAGGATTCTTTTAGAACAATAATAATAATAGTAGCTCATTTTGATTTAGAACTCCATCAAATGGATGTTAAGATTGCATTTCTCAGTACTTATGTTTCTTTGTATATAATAATTGTGTTACATTTAAAAAGTTTGGATTTATATCATTAAAGACCGAAGAAGGACCAATTAGAAATAAGTATGTTCGATATCACATTGCATATAATTTTCATGTTATTCATCCATATTTGGTATGTCAATACGTATATTAAAATGGTGATCCTTGTGATCTAGTCATGCTTGATTGTGATGAAAGTTGTAATGATTTCATTGTTATTGTATAAGATGGATCAAATTGTATTAAGAAAAAGTTTAAAGACAAATAAAATACAAATGCACGTCTAATAATTTTATAATATAATTGAATATGAAGTCCAAATAAGAAATTATTAAAAATTTATTAATTAAATAATGTAATAGACTTTTTAAAAAAATAATATAAGTTTGATGAATGAATATTCATTTTGTCTCGTTAAAACATAAAGAGAATTCTATATAAATTAATATATCATAAATACTTATTCTATATATATATATATCAATCATGTGCTTAGAGTGGCCAATCATTCCTGTTCACTCTCTTGGAAAACAATCACATCTCATCCACCTCCTTCACCGTTGGAGCTTGTATTGTTACACCATAGTATTGGCACTATCATACCTCCTGGCATGAAGTTGGGTCAATTTGTTCTGTTTCTTTTCTTTTGTTTTCTCACTCACCAAATAATATGTATATTATTTTTTGTTTTTCGGTTTTTTTATTGAATGAAGTAAAATATATTAAAATTAATCTTTTTTTTAATTGTATGCGTAACTATTGTTTGTTTCACGTTACGATTGAAATTAAAGAAATTAATACATAAGCATAATATATTTTAATGAAAACTATTTAAATTAAAGAAATAAGTTTACTAATATGATTTTCAAATAAACTGAATGTTGGAGATTCAAAATAAATAATGATTACAAGTATATGATTTTATGTTCTTATAATTTTATTTTAAACTCGTATTGAGGATTGTGAAAGATCGAGTTCAATTGCTGAGAACTTTGTTGTTTTTTGGAATAAAAATCAATTTTATTTTATTTCAGTAATTTAAATACGCAATGGAAATCAACGTTAAAATTAATATTATTTATCGAAGAAAAATATAATTTTAATAAAAAAATAATATAAAAACAATTAATTACGCTGTTATACTTCATGTTTTTTTTCCTACACTTATGATGTAGATTTCAGAAGTATACTTGAGAATGATTGAAAGTCGCAATAGTAATTATTAGAAAGAAAGAGCGTTTTCACATGTGTTAATTATTTAAAATACACATGTCAAAATAAAATCACCAAAGACAAATGCAAGACAACTATTGCTAAGAATAATAATAGATTAAAAGTTTTCTTTATTTTGAATGATTTGTTTATTGATCTTACAATTTCATTATCATAGCTAGATCGAAGATATTTTTTTGGCTCCAACCTTGAGTGTAATGTTTCATTTTCTATAGATATACTTCAAATTTTGAGAATTGTTTTGTCGTGTATGCCTTAGTAAAGGGTGCATCAATGCACCTTTACTTTTTGGGATGTATATAATGGTAATCAATGAATCATTGTGACATATACCCTTGTTTTCAACCTTTGGTTTCTAACATGCTCATCCTGTGCTTTTGAACATCCATGTTTTCCATTTTCACTTGTTATTTATACATGGGCTAAAATTTTTAATTGTGATGCAAAAATTAATATTGCAAGTTTTCATTTTTTTATAAAAATTTATCATTTAAAATACTTTTATATAGAGATGAAGGATAAATTTATCATTTAAAAAATTACTTTTCATCTTTATCATTAAAAAAAATTTAAAAGTAACTTTTAAAATATTATACTTTATCAACATCATTCATTTTTTAATTTAATAGTAAAAATTGAATTATTCGTTAGAATTTAAAAAATAAAAAGTAATATTTTAAAACTACTTTTAGAATAATTTGATTCTTCCGTAAGTGTTCTTACCTAGAATTTCATCCTAAGAGTCATAACCGACCTCTGATTTCTCCTTACTGACCTTTGTGTTCTACTTGCCGACCTCCGAGCTATCCTCGTGGATCTCCAACTTGTCCCACCCAGAGTGTGGTGTGAGGTACCTGCAGAAACATTCTAACACTCAAGTCAACTATCTCTCATAGGGATCTTTCTCTATGTTAGTGAACATACCTGGTGCTTGACTCTCGAGTTCCTTTTTATAGCGTGCCAAGGGCTTTGGACGTGCTATCTATAGTGGCTGAGCCTTCGAGGCACGCTTTGTATCTAGCAGTGGGGATCTCAACAGGTGCTTGGGCATGGGATGCATTAGAGGGGCCGGACTCTTAGGTCAACTGAGTGTCCAAGGTTGGGCAGAGTGTCCAAGGTGTGCCCTGAGTACAAATGTCCCCCAAGTCTCGAGTTTGGCGTGAGAGAATGTGGAGACTTAATCTTTGGAGTGAGGTGGCATCGTTAGGTCTAAGGTGAGGTTATGTGAGCGGAAGTGGTGTCGTTTCGGGTGGAGAAGGTGCCCATTGGCTCAAGGTGAGGTATGCCTTGGGAGTCACACATGTTGACGTGCCGTCTTTGGTCGTGTCTGTGAGGAAGTGCTTGGGGTTTTGTGCTAATAAATACAGGTGACCGTTGGTGTGTTGCAACACTTGGGTTTGCATGCCGGAGTCGTTAGGTATTCGCCAATCAAGGCATGTAACCCTTGGCATGCCAGCCCCTATATAAAAGGGGTGGTGATCTGCGAGGAAGGCACCACCCCCACTCTCTGTCTTCATTACTTCGCTTCTAATATTCCCTATCGACTTTCCTAACCCCATTCTCCAAACTTCCGAACTCCTCCCCTTGAGGTACGTAGCTTCCTTCTTACTATGAGTTCTGACGAGTCATTCGTTAGGGTTGGCCAAATGGTAGAGGTTGATGTGCACTTGATAGGTACCTCGTTGTTGAGCGAGACGTTGAGTTCAAGTCCCGTCAATGTCAACTAATTGAAGATCACCTCCATGGGTGGTTCTTCTATTAGGCGTGCTGATGGTGGCGATGTCGATCTTCTCTCCTTTACCGATGTGTGCTAGGTCACGACTATGCATGCCTAAGGAGCCAGTGGTCATCGTTCCTCTGTAATGGGTCCCTCTATAGAAGAGGAAGTTCCCTTCGGTCGACGTGTCTGAGTATGAGTGGCTGAGTGGCGAGGTAGAGAGGTACCCCTCGAGGTTTACCACCCCAATGGTCATGGCATGGCTGCTCAAGTAGGTGTCCATCACTTCGCTCGGTGAGGCCGAGGTGTATTTGGTATTGCCATGTTCGGTGGAGGAAAGGGTCTTTTTGAGGCCGCAAAGGAGGGAAGCAGACTACATTACTGTCTTTCATGACTTGGGCGTGACTCTTCCTTTCGACGGGTTTGAGGTCGAGGTGTTGCACACCCTGAATGTTGCCCCCAGCCAACCACATTCGAATGGGTGGGCGGCCATGCAGGCATTCTGAATGGTGTGCCACTGCTTGAGGATGGAGTCGACCGTCGCGAAGTTTTTGCACCATTATGTGGTGTGTTTGGGGCAGAAGACCAGCCGGGTGTTGCTCACTAGTGCACCCAAGTCATGTCTCTTTAATGCGTAGTGTGCCTTCTACAAAGGGTTCAAGGGAGACTTTTGCAAAATTAGAGTTAAGGACGAGATCCCTTCGAGGGTGTTCGCTATGGTCAGGCAGGAGTTCCCTTTGCACTGGAGGTGGCCCAACAAATTCAATGGGTGGCTATAGGAGAACATGTCAACGTCTGACCTGGCAGATCTTGACGACCTGTTCAAGTTGCCACAAGGTCTCAATTGTTGGGAGGTTGTCCAGATATGTTTTTCACGTACCTTTATTCGAGATATAACGAGTGAGTGTTTAATCATTTTGACGTGTGAGAGCTCGAGCATGGCTGTGTCTTGATGTGTTTGTTTTTGTACAAGCTTGATGGGCAAGTTCAACTTTTGAGTTGTGCACGTCGAGCGAAGTGGGTAACCGTTGTCGACTTTTGTTGAGCTTGTGATGCCAACTCCTATTGAGCTCGAGGTATTAGCTTCTCCTTCACCCACCATGGGGCTTACTCCCGATGTGGGGACCATGGAGGGTCCTTCGAAGAACCCTAAGAGGAAGGCATCGATTATTGGTTCCAATAGGTCGTAACCTAAGAGGAATCTAAGTCCCTTGCCAATGGTCCCCAAGGGCTACTCTCGTTTGATTGACCCTCAAAGTCGACTGCTTCGGTTGTCGCATGTGACCCTTGAGCCAGGGTGTCAATCACTTTGGTGGCGAGACTCAAACTCTGATAGGGTCTAACTTCTTGTTTGAAGTAGATAGACGGCTGGCAAGGAGGACAAGCCTCATTGTTGCTATGAAGATAATCTCGGTGGCACAAGCGAGGTTGTGGGCCTTGGCTCAATTTTAGGTTAAGGAGTACAAGCATGCCTATGATCAAAGTGTGGCTTAGGATGCGGCGAATGCCGAATTGGAGAGGGGTCGAGTTGAGGTGGAGGCGTTGAAAACCGAGGTGGCCAGTGTGCGGAGGACCTCAGATGAGTTGTTGAAGGAGAGCTATCAGTTTGGCATTGAATGCCTATTCTAGTAGTGCGACCCTACTCATGGTGAGAGGGGGGTGTGAAGACTTTGTACTTGGGCCTTCGTGGCTCCTGCTCTTTGCCTTTCTTGTTTGTCGAGTGAGTTGTGATTTTGTTCTCCTTTCTACGGCTTGTCCTAGCCTAGAGCTCGACTCAGACTCTATCTTAGTACTTCACCATCTCTTTCATCTGGATATAGCCGGAGGTTCGGGCTCTCAGCTCGTCCATAGGGGTTGGAGGCTTTTTGCACAGGTTGTTTGAGAACATGCCGGACTTCAATGCCATGATCATTGAGTGGAGGGCGACCTCTAGGTTCAGGTCCCTAATCTTCACGATTACAGTTGCGAAACGCTCCATGAAGGAGTGGAAAGATTCGTCCTCCTCTTGTTTGAGGTTCACCAGCGCCACTAACATTAAGTGATGGGGTCTGCATGTCACGTATTGGGCTTTGAACTTTTCCACAAGCATCTTGAATGAATCAACTAACCTGGGTAGCAGGCCGTGTGTCCGGTTCAAGACATCTCCTTTCAGGGACGTCGAGAACACTCTGTATAGGATGACATCCTTGTTAGTATATAGGTTCACTTGAGTCACGTAGGTGTTGATGTGCTTGGCGGGATCTGTAGTCCCATCGTACTTATCGAGGGACAAGTTCTTCCATCCTGCTGGTAGGGGGTGTTAATGATGTCGTTCACGAAGGGTGTTTCCATATCTCATTCTCCTCGAACTCCATCTCGACTTCTGAGCATGTGTTCGTCCCCCTGTGACCTAGCGTCTTGGTTGTCAACATCCTCGATCTTTGCTTGCTGGGGGAGGATGTGTTTATCGCCTCAGTCCATCGATGCTAGAATCGAAGTGTGTTGTTCTCCCTCCGTAATGCCTCAATTTCCTCGACATTTCGTTTCCTCATCTTGGTTTCTTTTGTGTTCTTCTTCAGCGTCCTCACCATCTCTTTTCTCATGGCCACTATCGCTTGGAGCACGAACGACCCCCTGCCAAAGCTTGGGGGTTGCGTTCTTCAGTGACTCTTCGTTCATGTTCTCCATAGACGATGTCAAATATTCTTGCCTGAGATTTCACCCTAAGAGTCAGCCAACCTCCAATCTCTTCTTGTCGATGTTTGTGCTCTACTTGCCGACTTCCAAGCTTTCCTCATGAATCTCCGAGTTGTCCCACCTCACTGTAGTGTGGGGTGGTGTATCTACAGAAGCACTCTGACGCTCAAGTCAACTATCTCTCCTAAGGATCTTTCTTTGGGTTAGTGAACATACTTGATACTTGGCTCTCGGGTTTTCTTTTAGAATGCCAAGGGCTTTGGTATTGTATCTAATGACGGGGATCTCGACCATTATTTCGGTAGGTACTTGGGGTGCAAAATGAGCTGAAGGGATTGAACTCTCAGGTTGGCCGGGTGTCCAAGGTTGGGTCTGAGTGTTCGAGATGTGTCCCGAGTATAATAAAAAAAATAAAAATTATAATATATAAATTATTAAATTATATTAAATAGTGAAATTTTAAAAAAATACACTCTAGTTTTTTTTATATAATCACATCACTATCGAATAATTTTTAATTTTAACTAATCTTACCTGATTTATTATATATATATATATTAAATTGTCCCCAAGTTTTTTTAAATTTACGTAAAGGCATTTGGAGGTGGTGGGGTGGCTTATGATGCATGTATCGATCGAGTCTGAGGTGGTGATCAACAACTTTGTGTTTAGGTCGCAGCTATGTGGTGTTTTCAAGAAAGCAGACACTTTGAGTTGGTAATAATGATACCATAGTTGTTTCACTTGTAAGTAGAAAGAAGAGGTGAGAAACAAAAAATGGATGATTGAGGTGATTCATGTGTCCCTGTTTGGAGCATTTTGGAGCGTCTTCACCTAGGCATCACATGTCACTCTACTTCTGCTAAAACTTCTCACCATTTTTACAACCTTTTCTTTTCAGTAATACGTAAAATTAATTTCTAATTAAATTATGAATAATGGTCAACATAATTTTTTTAAATGTCATTTTAATCTTTACAATTACTAAATGTTGGTTATTTTAGTCCTATTTTAATAGTTTTACAGACTAAAAAATACGTCAAATACCAAAATAATTGTCACTAGTTTCAAAAATTAAAACGAGATCTTTATAATTTTAAAATAAAGACTAAATTAACTTATACTCATAATTTTAAGCACTAATTTAGCATATTATTCTTTTTATTTTGTAGTGTACTTGATTACGTTTCCCTCTATTTTCATAATACTTAAGCACCTTCCGTAAAAAAAAATATTCATAATTAATACTAAAAAAAAATACTGCTATTGCTTTATAATGTTTTTTTTTTCCAATTATGGCTTCAAAGTTTATTTGCTGTGAAACTGGTAGAATCTAATTCAGGATTAAACAAGTGTTCAATTATCTGGAGAAGGACATTTTATGCAGCAAAAATTTCTGTAACAAATTTGTTGTTATTCTAAATCATTATATAAGAAAATCACTTTCCAACAGAAAATCTTTTGAATGGATATATGGTACCTTAACAGTACAAGTTGAAGCTTCTTGTTCATCAAGTGGGTAACCACGTCCAAAACACCTACCAGCAGTAGTACCCTACCACGTCATTTTCATACATCTTTGTTTTCCAATCCTATTGCTTATAGTGGTTTCACTCCAAGTTCAATCTCAACTGTGGAATCTTTCAAAATGATATTGTATGAATGGATTTAATGCAGATATAGAAAATATAAAAGTAAAATAATGAATTGGAAATGCAACACGGAAGAGATAATAGGAAAACATTACCAATTGCGTGTTTGGTCACGTATCAAAGGATTGGATTTGCATCAAATCAAAATATATTCTGTAGCTTCTATGTTTTTTATTGATTGAAGGTGAAAATATTACCCGGATATATATATATATATATATATAACCTCTACAATTGAAAAATAACTGTAGGTAGTGTACTTAAATCTTTCACCCTACATTTTTTTAATTTTTTATTAATATTTTTAATAATATACATCAATGATTGAGAATAAGAATGAGTAATTTTTGTTTTTATCCGATGTAAAATTATATATTTAAATTAAATTCGACTTAAAAGATATAAAATAAGATTAGATCAATTTAATTTTTTAATATATTGATATTAACATTACATGTAATTAAGTTGTAGAATAAAAAAATATATAATTTAAATTTAGGTTATTCTATAATATATATTTTAAAATAAATAATATCATTATAAATAGAATATTATATTTTATAAAATATTATCTATTAAATAAAAATATTTTTACTAATACATTTTTTATAAAATTATATTTTTAAGAAAATATTAAATACTAAATTAATTAGAACGACCTATAACATAGTCGGAACTCATTATAAAAATATATACTGATTTCAAAAACTAAGTTCGTCAAAACAACATTAAGTTGAAGTGGATTTGCGAACTAGATTAGATCATCTTCGTCGCTAATTGAAATTTTGATTTGCAAAGATCTTGATCAAATATTATCATAGTTGCGTTAAAAATGTCACCCCAAATACGCGCAGAGAAGGGAATTTTTATTTTTACATTTAGGTATATAAAATAAATTATTTATTTTATGGGTTATGTTTGAAATATTTAAAAACCTTCCACCTAAACTCCTTTAACAAGGTAAAAAAAAAAGTTAAAGAGAGAGGTGTTGTATTATTCGGCATAAAAATAATTTAATATAAAAATAATTAGCAGAACTCAGAGGTCATTAAACTTAGGTTAAATTATAACTTGATGGATAAAAATTCGTTTTGTTTTTTACTCTAAAATTTAAGTTAATGTTCTTATTTAAAAAAAATTAATTTTAAACTATTTTTAATTGATTTAAAATGTGAAATTTATTCTATTAAATTTATTTATATGATAATTATATGAGTGAATTAAAGTTCGAAAAAAAAAGTTATAAACATAATAAAATTTGCATAAAAGGTGAGTTTAATGAGCATTCAAAAAGAATTCAATATGAAAAATTTTAGTTTTTTATTGTTCGTGAAACTTATTTTTCACACAATTTTCATTTTATTTATAATTTTTTTGTCTGAACATTAGTTGACTTTTATAATTTTCATGCAAATGAATATAATCAAACAAGTGTTATGTCTTGAATCAATAAAAAATAGTTCAAAGTTATGCTCCAAAATAAAATAATAATAAATTTTTTTCGAAAGAACAACATTGACTAAAATTTAATAGTTAAATTACCAAAATAAAAATTTTAAAAGATAAAGAGCAAAACAAATTTTTACCATAAAATAAAGGAGCAACGTTGTAATTTATCCTTAAACTTATACTTGTCCATTTTTTCATTGAGTAAATATTGTATGCATGGACAATTTAAAGGGATTTTATCCAATAATTATAAACAAACATGTATCATAAGTTTGTTGATTTTTACAACAATCACCTTAAAAATCATATTAATAATAATATCTTATGAATAAACAACAAAATTTTACAGTGCATAAAAGTTAAACTTTTTTTATTAACATATCAAATGCAATTTTTCAAGAGACTAATTAAAATATTTTGACAATATAATTTTTTGTTTACACTAGTATTTAATCATACACTATTATTATTATGTATAATAAATTTATTGAAATTTTTAATAATTACTTTACCTAAACTAATATCTAATTAATTAACCATATAAATACTTTTGCATTCATAAAAGTGCATTAAAGCAAGTACAAATTTATGGATGCATGCATGCATAGGCCTTTAAACCACCATCATCACCCCTCAAGCTTTTTCTTTTTAACACATATAGGAAGTCTGACATATGAGAATGACCTTCTTAGGTGAGAATAAAATGGTTAATCTCAACCCTTAAATTATAATAGAATACTTAAATTAAAAGATACCCTTAAAACCACGATGTCACCACCATAACCACTATTGCTATCATCATATCATTGTTGTCAATGTAATCACCATCATCGTCCCTACCATCATTGTTGTCACCTCTACTACCATCACCACCATCATTGTCACTGCTACTACAACTACCATCATTGGCAATCTCATGACTCCACTATGAAGTCACCCATCCACCCATCCTCTAGTCCCACAACCACTTTTTATCTAAGAAGACATGCATACTTGCAACATTGCTACAACTATGAACATATGCATAACTCATGTACGTCATACCATATTAACATCAATCAATTATGATCTATGGGTCACATATTAATACTTAACTTCCTTGTGGTTTGAGATACAATAACTTTGCACTCTCCATCTCGATATGGCTTGCCTCAAGGTACAAAGTATCAACATCCACAACAAGGTAGATGTTTAATAACCAATTATACAACATAGGGGTCATAGACACACCCTATGTCAAACATATTTATTCATCAACTATTATCATGAGATGCTAATTACTTATGTTTTATGAGAATAAGTTATTGATATTCCACTTAAATTATTTTATATGTTTCTCTTATTAATATTGTTCTAAGACTTATTTAAGTTTTAGGGTTTTCAACAAGAATAATTTAATTCCTTAGATCAAAACATCTCACTTAGGATAAAGGTTCATTTTCTTCTCAATGCCTAAATCTTAGGTTTTGTTCTCATTCTTGCTTAGCGAGTCTTGAAGTCACTTAGCGCCACTCTAAATTAGCCATATTAGGATTCACTACATCACATAGCAAGAGTATATAATCTCTTAACAAACCTACCCACAAAAAAGTAGTTGTTCATAAATTCAACTTAAAGCTCTTAGCGAAATACCTTTTCGCTTAGCAAGTTAGACCATAGAGAAGTTTCAACTTCTTAGTTCTTATTAAGGCACTTAGTCAATGGTTTATTTGCTCAACGAGCCTAACCACAAAGAAAATTGTTCCTTTGCTTTTTATTGGAGCACTTAGCAAAGGGTCATTCACTTAGCCACAAAGATGTGCCATTTCCCAATTCTCTTGGGACACCTAATGAATACATGACTCGCTTAATGAATCTTGGTAGGAGTTTTGAATGTCTATGAGTTTGTGTAGGCACTTAGCAAGTTTGATACTTTCTTAGCAAAACTATAAGTTTGTGGGCTTTAGGGTCCTCACTTAATGGACACTCATGTCACTTAGCAATGTTCATCTCGTTTTTTATTTTTCTTACTAAATTCTTTAGTGCACTTAGCGAGATACACCTCTCACTTAGCAAGCAACTAAGCACTCATAGAATTTATGGGATTATGATCCTTGCTCAATGAACACTCATGTCATTTAATGGTGTTCATCATTTTCTAGATTTTTAAACATTTGCTTTCATGGCGCTCAGTGGGCTTTTTTTTTTTTGCTTAGCAAAATAACACAAACAGTTAAAAACGCAAAACATAATTTTCGTCCAAAATCAACTTAAATCACCATGTAATAGTCCCAAATATTCTAGAACAACATAATATAATCATAAAGACCCATTACACTCACAAGAAACATCATACTAACAAAGAGTCAAATATATCATACATCTACATATATAGTCCATAATATTAAATAAACACAACTACAAATCACATCTTAGTATGTTATAAAACATCTAATACGTTTAACAATATTTTTAAGCATCATATAACATATTCTAAACATTAAAACACAGAGAGGGGAGGTAAACTTCCCTTACCTAGAGTGAAGTCTATGAATGAAAACTTTAGAGAAGGAAGAGGAGCTTCAATAATAGAGGTTTTCAAAGCCAAAATAAACATAAGAGACCATAGAAGAGTGAAGAGGCTCTAGGTTTAAGCTTATTAAAGTATTTAAATGGAGATTAATGCAATCATTAATCCAAGGGTTAAGAGGGGCTTGACTATCCAATGGATTTAAGTCAAGAGTGAAAAAAAAATGATTTACTAAAGTGGTAAATGATTAGGTGAAGACAACTTGTCACATTTGAGTCAATTTGCTTTTATATTTTATCCCATAAATGATAAGGTACTTATAAATAATAGGATAAGTTTTTGCCAAAAAAATAAAAAGTCAACAGATGATTAGACTCAATTAACCTACCAATTATATAAGAGAAACATGTCAATAATACTATGTTATTGACTCCAAAAATATACCTTGATTCGAGTACTTACTCTTTCGGTATGTACTCTTACGTAGATAAACATGCATTAAATAATTTTGATTTAAACCAAAACTGTTATTTAAAAAATATACAATATAGTTAACTAAATTATTTTACTAAAATTAAATTAAATTTTATTTTATAATTATTTCTATCACTTAATTAAGTAGAACAAACATGGTATTACAAAAGTGATAGTATATTTCCATGCCTAGTAAAATGTGTATCAATCCATCATCTAAAGATAAGACAATTATTTTGTTTTGGACTAATAGAAGACCTATTAGCGAGACATGGCCTTGAAACTATCATGAGGTTTAAAAGGCATGCCGATCCAACGTCAAAAGCATAGGAGGCACACCCTAGAATATTAGACGCGGGGAATAATGAATAACTATTTAAACCAAGTAAATATCAACCCTCATTCTTTCAAACATTTTTGGAAATCGATCAATCAAAATTTAATAGTTAAACATAAGTGAACAGTGTTATTCGATCAAAAGATAAAATAAAAAAAGTTTAAATGTTAAATTCATAAAAAATATTTTATTATTTTTTATAAAACAAAAAAATCATATATATTAATAAAAGACATAACATATAATTACCTCATTTAGAATAAATATATATTTTAAAATATACTTTAAACCCTACCAACTGTTGAGTCGACTCTGCACTTTCATTCTATCTATCTTTACGTATGTACTCTCCACATACTTGACTTCAACCAAAAGTCAAATAGAATCTCTACTAAATACAAGAAAATCACCATTAAATACCGAATTGTTAGAAAGCTAGTAACCACTTCATAAAATGAGAGGAAAACAAGCCTTAGCCAATAACAATGGACTTGGGTGGATTTGCCCAAGTCTCTCCAATCACTTCTTACAAGTTAGGTTGTCCTATATTTCAAGTTATCTTTAACCCAACTCATATCCAGCTAACTACGTCCTCACCTCTATCATACTTGAAACACATTTAGAAATCTAGATAACGTTAATAAAAAATTCACAATGTTACAATTTTTCGTGCCATCAGTATCTAATATTAAACCCGTAAAACTTTTTGCCTACATTATTTTTCATTTACTCTATTTTATTTTTTATTTTGATTTCCACTACAAATCTAAACCAACTATACGAGTTGTGAATTATAATCAATATTTTTAACCGATCAGTTAAGACATTGATTTAAAATTTGATGGTTCAGATCGAATTGTATTAATAAAATAATAATAAATTATATTAAATAAGTATAATATTATAAATTTATAATACTAAAAAAGTAAAAACATCATTTTATAGAGTTTTAACTTTTAAAATATACGTAAAAATTTAAATTAAATATATCGTAATATTTAAGTTTAAGTTTAATAAAATACCATAGTATTCTTAATAATAACAAGCTTACGTATAGAATAAAAAAATGATAAATTAATATAATATATAATTATAAAAATTAAAAATAAAAGTTTATACATTAATATAAATGACTAAATTATATGTTTTGTAAAAAAATAATAATAATTAGTAAAATAATTTATATTCATTTTGTAATTCCTATTAAATATTTAAATTTATTTATTTTAAATTAAATTAAAAAATTAATTTTTTTTTAAAAACTGACTTGTTCAAATAGATTTTTAACCGATTTTAAACCACTTTATCCGATGCTAAAAAAATTAATTTTGTACAGAGTAAATATAATTATAGTAATGAAACTGATAATTGATTAAATCAGTCAAACTAGTGAATCTAATCTGATTTTCAAAACTATAATTATAATTCAACCTACATATTTAAGAATAAAGACTAATTTTTATTTATTTATTTGGCATACTAGATATATCTTTTGTATAGAATAATTTTACTAAACCTTGTATAAGATAATCTTATTTAAATTGGATAGAATAATTGCATACAACAAAATTTCGCTTAAAAACATTAGTTTTAATTAGAAATAAAAAATTGGTAATTAAAATGAAATAATAATGTATGAATTAATGTAGGAGGTGCGATAAATACTGGCATTAAAAAGAAAATACCGTACAGGCCAAAGCATTTGAAGTTTCAACGCGTGATTAGATCGAGTTTGAACCATTTATTTCCATCATACACACTAGCTAGCTGCTTTATATGTACGGCATGCTCAAAGATAGTTTGATAAATTGATAATCGTGGCCAAACTAAACCGAACCAAAAGCGAAGGAAGCCGTGAGGGAGTATTGTATTATTATTATTATTATTATTATTATTATTATTATTATTATTGACGAAGATGATGGGATAGCGATACGGCAGAGAAATAATAAGAGCAGTGGAATTCCCATCACATCCCTCCCTCTTAAAAGTGGTGCCACTGTTACCTTACAGACCCCTTTACCAGAAAAGTAAAACCCAAAGCACTCGTACGGAACCACAAGTGGGGACCACACTGCCAAACGAAACCTCTTGGATTCTTCTATAGTCGGCTCCTTCCCAATCCCCCCCTCAAAACTCTCTCTATTTACCATCCCTGCCACTCACACCGCACTAACAAAGACTCAACCCAAAGAAACCACAACACAACACAATACAACCCTTGCAAGAACGCAAACCTAACAAACTCACTCACTCTCTCTCAGATCTGAGTTCCAGAAAGATAAATCCCCATGGAGATTTTTCATTCTCGCTAACCCCTTCCCTTTGATTTAATTAAAGATAAATCGAAGATCCTTTATATTATTTTTATTATTTATTTCTTTTTTCGGAAATGGAAAAAGTGGCTACGCCTCCGATTCTGATGCACAGGAAGCGCGATCTGTCGTACGGCGTCGTTTCGCCGAGCGAGAGCTGGAAGTGGGACTGGGACAGCGTGCGGTTCGCGGGAAAACCGCCACCGTCGTCCTCGAACGATGACGTCGTTTTCGAGGAGGAGAGTGCGCCTTTGCAGCTAAACCTCGGCGGGAGGGTGAACAAGCGGGTGCGCTCGGGGTCGCCCGGAACGGCGTCGTATCCGATGTGTCAGGTTGATAACTGCAGAGAGGATCTGTCCAAGGCGAAGGACTATCACCGGAGGCACAAGGTGTGTGAGGCTCACAGCAAAGCCTCCAAGGCGCTTCTCGCCAATCAAATGCAACGCTTCTGCCAGCAGTGTAGCAGGTTTCACCCCTTGTCGGAGTTTGACGAGGGCAAGCGGAGCTGTCGCCGGAGACTCGCCGGACACAATCGTCGCCGGAGGAAGACGCAGCCGGAGGATGTTACTTCCTCCACGCCCGCACCCGCCGCGGCCAATTTGGAAATCTTCAACTTGTTGACTGCTATAGCTGGAGCTTCTCAGGGTAAGACTTTTTTTTTTTTTTAGAAATAAAATAATTAAGTTTTTAAATGCTTTTTGTTTTAAATAAGTTAATTCTAGTTCAATTCAATTCGAATAATTGTACATATTAAAGGCGTATTTATTTCATATATATTTAAATTTATCAAGATGCTATAATAAGTAAATAGGATAAAATGCTCCATTTTCTGCCAAAATTGGTCTTGGTCCTCTACTCCTCTACATAATTTCTTTGTAATTTGTGAATTTCGTCCCTTTTCAATCTTCATGGAATTTAGGATCCTATGGTGAAGGACGAAATTCACCAATTATCAGAAAAACAAAAATACACGGACCAAAATCATCGTGCATATAGTGTAGAGACTAAGAACAGTTTTGATAGATAAAAAAAAAGAGAGATCTAAAACACACTGTACTCTGCAAATAATTATATTTTCGGAATAAAAGCTGATTAATCTGAAAATCGCTAAATAATCGTTTCGAATTGTTTTTGGAGAGTTAGCTATAAAGAAAAAAAACAGTCGATTTTCCTTTATCTTTTTAAATCTAAGCTCTATTAATTGAGAGAAAGAAAAGTTTTTTTTTTAATTTTTTTTTATATTAAACTGATGTAAAAATTATTTTAAAAAAATTATTTTTAACTTTTTGCAAGAACTTCTACAAAAAAGAGAGATTATTTGTAGAAAATAATGGCTTGTTAGTTATGGTTTTTTTGTTTCTAATGTAAAACAAGCATACGCCTAAGTTTGTTTGTTGTAATGGTTATTGTCATGTGTAGGAAAATTTGAGGAAAGAAGGTCACAAGTTCCAGATAGAGAACAGCTTGTTCAGATTCTCAATAGGATACCTTTGCCTGCCGATCTTGCAACCAAGTTGCTGGATGCTGGTAATGTCAATGGAAAAAAAGATCATGTGCAATTGCAAACACCATCTTCCTATCATCGTCATGGTCATGACCAACGGAACGACACAACCCCATCTGCCCCATTAACTATGGACTTGCTTGCTGTTCTTTCCACCACTCTTTCTGGGTCTGCCCCTGATGCCATTGCATCGCCCTCTCAAAATCGCAGCTGTAGTAGTGATGGTGGCAGTGACAAGTTTAGGAATAGCGCTGATCAGACGATACGACAGCAGTTCTTTTCGGTTGGGGGAGAAAGAAGCAGTAGCAGTTCCCAGTCTCCAGTTGAAGATTCAGACTGCCAGGAGGATGTTCGAGTTAATTTACCACTGCAACTCTTTAGCTCCTCTCCGGAGGATGACAGCCTGCCTAAACTAGCATCTTCGAGAAAGTATTTCTCATCTGACAGTAGTAACCCTGCTGACGAGATGTCCCCATCATCTTCTCCTCCTGTTGTGGAGATGCAGTTTGATTTGCAGGGTGGGGTTAGAGGTCTTAAGCCAGAGAGCATATCCTCTGGAAGAGGAGTTAATGCAAATAAGGAAGCTAGCCAAAGTCATAGTTGTAATATCTCTCTTGATCTATTTAAAGGATCAAATAACAGGGTCCAACAACCTAGTTCGCATCAAAGTGTTCCATTTCAAGCGGGGTATACATCTTCAGGCTCTGATCATTCACCTCCCAGTTTAAATTCAGATGCTCAGGTAGTTAGTTTGGGATTTTATAATCCCATGTTCATTTTTTACTTTGTACTTTGCTTTATCTTTATTGTATTTAAGCTAGCTTAGGTAATTAATCTTCTAGGATTGGATCAATTTTGTGGTTTTCCAACAGGATCGCACTGGGAGAATAATGTTTAAACTATTTGACAAGCATCCCAGCCATTTCCCAGGAACATTGCGAGCACAGGTGTTTGCACTTTCTTTTAAAATTTGATCTTGCAATGTTATTTTTATTGAATGTAACAAAATGTCCTTTTTTAAATGTGAATATGCAATGATGTTAATAACTTCTTTCTTTATTTTCTAGATTTACAGTTGGCTTTCTAATAGGCCATCAGATATGGAGAGCTACATAAGGCCTGGTTGTGTGGTCCTATCACTTTATGCTTCAATGTCTTCTGCTGCATGGGAGAAAGTAAGTGAACAACTGTGATTTACATTTGCTGCTTTTACGATTCAATCTTGCTGATTACTTGCATATTGTGTGTTTTGCAGCTAGAAGAAAACTTCCTCCAACAAGTTCATTCTTTAATTCAAAATTCAGATTCCGATTTTTGGAGAAATGGAAGGTTTCTAGTTCATTCTGGCAGTCAGTTGGCTTCACACAAAGATGGTGAGTACCATAACTAGTACTGGTCAGTGACTTTGGTCTCTAATCACTTTTTTATTTTAGACTGCATATTATTATGTTCAAAGCTTTATCATTGGACTATTTTTTCTTCTATAAATTGGATGGGTGATTACTCTTTTCTATCAAACTTTAGAAGACCAGATGCACCCTTTTAGCTGGAATTTTCTTATCATGGAGTTGAATTAGATTCATTTGAACTGAAATTCCAGGGAAGATACGCTTATGCAAATCATGGAGAACATGGAAGTCACCAGAGTTGATATCCGTGTCCCCGTTGGCAATTGTTAGCGGACAAGAAACCTCTATTTCATTGAAGGGTAGAAACCTGTCAACACCTGGCACAAAGTCAGTATTGATTTCCCCTTGTTTGGGTGTTGTGATATGCTTCTTTATGGTCTGTTTTCCTAATATTTTTCCCTAATTTTTGCAGGATTCATTGCACAGGTACTGGCTCTTACACATCGGCAGAAGTCATAGGATCTGTATATCCTGGTGTGATGTATGATAAGATAAAGTTGGGTGGTTTTAAAGTCCAGGATGTATCTCCTGGTGTTCTGGGTCGCTGTTTTATTGAGGTAGATTTCTACATTCTATAATCATGCATTTAATTACCATAGAGAACTGTGTTTGCAGACACATGCATGTCTCTTGCAATTTTCGTGTGTGAATGTGATGTATTCTAATAAGAAGTGTGGCTTATATTTATGATCAGGTTGAAAATGGTTTCAAGGGTAACAGTTTTCCAGTGATAATAGCTGATGAGACCATTTGCAAGGAATTGAGACCACTTGAGTCTGAATTTGATGAGGAGGAAATAATATGTGATGCCATTTCAGAGGAGCATGAACATCATTTTGGAAGGCCCAGGTCAAGGGAGGAGGCTTTGCACTTCCTGAATGAGCTTGGCTGGCTGTTCCAAAGAGAAAGGTTCTCATACGTGCACGAGGTTCCATATTATTCACTTGACAGGTTCAAATTTGTACTCACATTTGCTGTGGAAAGAAACTGTTGCATGTTAGTCAAAACCCTTCTGGATGTGCTGGTTGATAAACATTTGCAAGGGGAATGGTTGTCATCAGGGTCAGTGGAGATGCTGAATGCAACCCAACTCTTAAATAGAGCAGTGAAAAGAAAGTACAAAGGCATGGTTGATTTGCTCATCCACTATACTATACCGAGCAAATATAGTACATCCAGGAAATATGTATTTCCACCTAATCTTGAGGGTCCTGGTGGTATTACACCCTTGCACTTGGCAGCATGCACATCAGGCTCTGAGAGTGTTGTTGACTCTTTAACAAGTGACCCACAGGAGGTAAATTCCCCCTCTAGTACAATGGTTTAGAGGAAACGACACTAAGTCATTTGTTTTTTTCAAAGTAACAAGGAAAAAAATAAAAATTAATTGGGTTACACAGAAACACAGCTTCCTTTGATGGTAGTTGGTGTGGGTAAATATCTCTTGTTTTGATGTGCTCTCCTGGCATGTGTTTGTTGTTTTCTTGTTTTTTGGGAAAGGGGGCAGGGGCAGATGGCGGATTGGAAACTATAATATAAAATAGTAGAATTAGAATGGTGTTGTTGTTTGCACTTTAGCGTACTTTTTACCCTCAACTGTGATTATATTTCTCTATCTTCATTCCCTATAGTTGTATTGACTATTGAATTCTTAACTTGTGTGTTTTTATACTGCTATAGATTGGGTTGAAGTGCTGGGAATCCCTTGTGGATGCAAATGGGCAGACTCCGCATGCCTATGCCATGATGAGGAATAATGACTCTTATAATGCACTGGTTGCCCGTAAACTTGCTGAAAGAAGGGGTGAGATGTCACTAACAATTGAGAGTGAGATAGAGCAACTGTCACTGAGAGTGGAGCTTAAGCAAAAGCAAAGTAATTTAGTAAAACGAGGTCAAAGTTCTTGTTCCAAGTGTGCGATTGCAGAAATTAACTACAACAGAGGAGTTCCAGGTTCTCAGGGCTTGCTTCACCGCCCCTTTATTTATTCAATGCTAGCTGTTGCTGCTGTTTGTGTATGTGTTTGTTTGTTCTTCCGTGGACGCCCATTCGTTGGCTCAGTTGCTCCCTTCAGTTGGGAAAATCTGGATTATGGCACAATGTAATGCTATTGGTAAAGGAAATTCGGATGAAGGGAATGGAAGGCATAAACCAGGTGGGAAACCCAGTTGTTAATTTTTTCCCCTTATATGGCAAAACTGCTTCTGTGGGAAAATAGGGCATTTTGTGATAAGAGCCCAATGTAAAACATATCATGTGGTGATGTGATGATGATTGGCAGATCCGGGAGAAACAAGAAAGTAGGGCTGCCTTGTGTATAGATTCTGACTTGAATGCTGCATATTTTCTTTAATGTCTGAGTTTTAAGAATATGACGGGTTATACGTGATTGTTTATCGTTTGGTGTTGGAAGTTCAGAGGTAGAGAAATCTTCAGCTTTTTTGGCCAGATAAAACTTGACCTCCCAATTTAAAGCTGGCATGGTCAATTATGGCCACAAGCACAAACAATTATGAAAGCCGTAAGCATTCGGAATAAAGAGAACTGTGGTGAGGTCAATATACGTACTTGGTTGGTTCATTGCCTCCTTACTTCCCAACGGTAAACCAGGAAAAGTTACATGCTTTATTTTTTTCCCTTTAATTGTTCTGTTATTTTAAGTCAAAATTACAAGTCCAAAAGGTATTCTGATGCATAAATTTCGATACTGTAAAGTTTGATTTGAGGTTACTGATCATAGAGCTGACCATATTATATGATTATAAAGTGTAATATATTTCAAGTTATATTATATCTAATTTAATTTACGTTTCAGATCCGTTTTCTGTTTGTTCCGAGATTGTTTGGGTCCTTCAGTTTGCTACATCCTTCCATTGCGCGTGGGTACATGCAAGACGTTCAAGTTAGTGGGGCACTAGCGTTGTGCAATGATAAAAAAGATGCTTAACTAGTTATCAAGAGGGACTTTTTTATTATGTTTCTTTTCTGTGATTCAACTGGGTGAGATTAGAGTAACTGATGCATGGATGTATGTATAACAGATCATGAGATTCTCCATTAGATTTCAGAAACTGTTAGGAGCAGGATTTAGGCTTGTGCTTCAGTAGCTCGTGTCAAGTTGATCGCCAATGATACGTGTGATTTTTGCGCGTATGGAAAAGTGAGAAACACATAATGCCAACACACTATTATTGTCTTGGATGGACATGAATCATGATCAATGTGATAGGTTCGGATCACTTTCTCCTCTTTACACATCATCCTTTTTGGAGTGTCTTTGTTTAACCATTTAAAAAAACAACGTTGCACATGGTGTGTGATTATGTACCGAATTTTAATTAATTAGAAATTATTATTGATATGATTTTTAATATAATTATTGTAAAATTTAATAAATTTATTATATATAATTAAATATTATAAAATTATTTTACACCGTTAAATTATAGTTTTATTTCTCTTAATTTTATTAATATCTAAAACGAATAAGCACATATTCCATAATTGTTCAACGTCATTTTGGCCCCCCATCGGGGGAATGTAAAACACACTCTAGATTTCACGAGACTTTTCTGAGCCATTTTATGAATTTTCTATCGTACTACTAAAAATAGGCTCTTACGAGTATTTGGTTAGATGCTATATTTTTTGTTTCTAGGCATAGGTAACTTCTAGGGACGGAACCTGGAGAACAAATTTAACACATGAATCGACAATAATCTATAGTTAAAATTAATTTTTTTTATATAAATTAATTTATCTATCAAATAAAAATCAATTAAAAACCTAACATAAAAATATAAAAGCCTATTTGAAAGCCATTAACGTAATTGAAACTGTACAGTGAAAAAAAAAGCATAATTAAAAAAAAGTATAATTGTTAACATTATGTAGTAGATGAAATAATTAATGTTGCTATAATTAATATAAGAAAATGAAATATAATGTATAATTAAAAGCAATTAATGTAAAATGAAATAATTATGGATAAAATTAATGAGCAATAAAAATAATTATAGCAATTTACGTATATTTTATTTACCTGATATATAAAATTATTATTATTATTATAAATAAAATCTATAAATGAAATAAAAGCAAAAGAAAACACCAAGCAAAATAAGAAGACACATGGCAAGTTGTATTTACTGCTCCTGGCTTTGAACTAGTGTGAGATATGACTAGATTCCTACACACACCTTATACAGTTTTAGTTAATAAAACTTATGGATATATATCTGGGTTGAATTGTTGATTAGAGAATATAAAATATTGTTATGTCCTGGGTGATTTCTGACTGAATGTGTTGTGACTGGCAGCCCGTAACTTGGACCTCAAAGAGGTTTAATAGTCTGTTTGAATTCGTTTTTTGACATTCACGTACATGCCTTAACTATAAAGTAATATTGTTGTTCATGTATTTTCTACATGATTTCACGTGAAAATATAAATCCAAATATATTTGGAGACTGGACAAGTTATTGTACAACGAAAAGCAGTGAATAAAATAAAAAGGCAAAATAAATTAATAAATATATAAAACTGTTTAAAATATGTAAATATGTTGAGTTTTTAATTGTTATATCCTCACCTTTAACTAAAAAATATAAAGGGTTTATTTACAAAAGTGAACCAAAGATATTGTAATATCCTCGCCTTTCTCACGAATAATGCTGCTTTACTGGTTAAAGGATGCTAAGACATTAATATTATCTTTAATTTAATCCAAAAGGATACAGACTTGCATAAGCCTTCAAGTTAGAGCCCCCACACAAATTGTGTGTACACAAAGAAATAATATTATTTACAGAGAGACAAAGTGAGATTTGTTATACTCAGTTGTTTATGCGTCCAAATTTCCCGATTCAATATATATATATAATAAGTGAATCTAGGTATTGTGAGAAAACTAATTAAGCAAGCGTTTGCTTAGAACTTATAACAAGCTTAGGGTTAGTGTCTTGTTAGACTTTCGGCCCCGTTAGTTTTGGACTTCGAATCTCTTGCCTAGTGATCCTTCTATGTTTCTGAAAATTTTCTTATTTTAATAAAGGTCAAATTGATTCTAATGTTTTAAAATAATGACAAAATACATGTATAAAAAATTAGTAAAAATAATAATGACAAAATATTTCACCTATTAAATTTATGCATACATCTTTGAGTTTATTTTTTTTCAAATTAGGATGCACTCAAATTGCTTGTCATAAAATCCAGTTTGTGTCGGATGCTCCAACACATTTAAATAAAAAATATTAAAAATTACATCAACACATTTATAATTTTAAAATTAAAAAAACATTTTAAAAATATATTTACATAAATCTATCTACCATAGTTATTTTTCTAAAAAAGTATTTAAAAAAAAAACTTATATGTTTAATAAAATTCAATTAAAATTAAATATAATTTTTTTAATTTTGAATGAATATATATAAACATTCTAAAAATATTAATTCTTATTATCATCTACATGATTTCCAGAACTGGTGTAGTAATGCAAAAATTTCTTATATGTCAGTTTTCGGATGTAATTTGAATTTGATATAGCAATAATTGGTGAAATTGAAGAGTAGTGTTTGGGCGCGAAAGGGGAAGAAGAAAAGCATGGAGAGTGAGGGAGTGGAGAAGCAGAAGTTGACATGATGAGGTCATTGGGGGATACAAAGCTATTGAGGCTAGCAGCCACACATGGGCTATTGTTGGATTCTCATTCCTACGCCAGCTTGCTCCAACGAACTATCCATAATCGCGACCCCAACTCAGCCAAGGCCCTTCACTGCCACATTCTCAAGCGAGGCGCTTCTTTGGATTTGTTCGCCCAAAACATTCTTCTCAACACTTACGTTCATTTCCACTCCTTCCATGACGCTTCCAAACTGTTCGACGAAATGCCCCTCACTAACACCGTTTCTTTCGTTACCTTGGCCCAGGCTTTCTCCCGTTCCCACCAATTCCATCACGCCCTTCACTTGCTTCTCAGGTTCGCTTCTTTCACATTTCCACTTCCTCTCAACTAGTTACTAGTTAGTTAGGTGAACTTTTCACTCACAAAAGAATATACCAAGATAAAATAAATTAAGCTTTTCCTGAAATTTAAAATCAACCTATGTATTCGGGGTTTGATTGGATAAATTTCTCCATTAACATTTGCAGGAGAAAAAAAATTAAAATAAGTTTTTTTATAAACTAAAATTAACTTTTGTATAAGTTAAAAATCAGTTATGGGAGAAGTTGACGAAAGAGAGTTTCTACAAAGTCATCATGCTGCTTATGCCTTGAGCAACACACGCCACAATTTATGGGAGAGAGGATTGCAATCTTGCGAGGGTGAGCTAACTTCAAAAACCCATCCTCAGATCGGATTGTAGGCTGCAACCTGCCTACGTGAAGTCGGAATTGCTAGTAATGTCGGTCAGCCATATGACAGTGAATTCATTCTTATGCCTAGCTTATGCATAAGTTAATTTTAGATTTTGTAGAAGTTTATCTCATTTTTTCCCATTTTCTTCTCATATAAGTGTTTATAAAGAAATTTATCCAAATATGTCCTTAACTTTTATAAAAATTCTCTTATTTAACTTTTACAAAAATTGAAATGCATAAGTTGATTTTAGCAAATAGGAGAAATTCAATTCATTTTAATTTTTTTTTATAAATGTTTATGAAGAAGTTTATTCAAATAAAGTCAATCCGAAGGTAAAGTGAATTGAATTTCAACTTAAATTTCAACTTTAATCTCTTTGTGAGCGTTTCCTGTACCCCTAACACAGGTTGTTCAGAGAAGGATACGAGGTGAACCAGTTTGTTTTCACGACTCTTCTCAAGTTGCTGGTGAGCATGAATTTGGCTGACACATGTTGGAGTGTGCATGCATATGTTTATAAGCTTGGTCATCAGGCTGATGCGTACGTTGGGACTGCGCTTATTGATGCCTATTCTGTGTGTGGGAATATTGACGCTGCGCGTCAAGTTTTCAATGGAATTTGTTGTAAGGACATGGTGTCTTGGACTGGAATGGTGGCTTGCTATGCTGAGAATTACTGCCACGAGGATTCGCTGCTACTTTTCTGCCAGATGAGGATTATGGGGTATAGACCGAACAATTTTACCATTTGTGCTGCGCTTAAGTCCTGTATTGGTCTAGAAGCATTTGAGGTTGGGAAAAGTGTTCATGGATGTGCTTTGAAAGCTTGTTATGATAGGGATCTTTATGTTGGTACTGCACTGCTTGAATTGTACACCAAGTCTGGAGAGATTGCTGAGGCGCAGCAGTTTTTTGAAGAAATGCCGAAAGACGATCTTATTCCTTGGAGTTTGATGATAGCACGGTATGCTCAGAGTGGCAAAAGTAAGGAGGCTTTGGAGTTGTTTTGTCGTATGAGGCAGTCATCTGTTGTCCCTAATAATTTTACGTTTGCTAGTGTGCTGCAAGCTTGTGCATCTTTGGTTTCTCTGAATTTGGGAATGCAAATTCATTCTTATGTACTGAAAGTTGGTCTTGACTCAAATGTGTTTGTGTCAAATGCCCTGATGGATGTTTATGCCAAGTGTGGTGAAATTGAGAACTCCGTGAAATTATTCATGGATTCGGGAGAGAAAAATGAGGTAACTTGGAACACTATAATTGTTGGTTATGCTCAGTTAGGAGATGGAGAGAGAGCATTAAATTTATTTTCAAATATGCTTGGATATGACATACAGCCAACTGAAGTGACCTACTCAAGTGTTCTCCGTGCCTCTGCCAGTTTAGTGGCATTAGAGCCGGGGCGTCAAATTCATTCCTTAACTGTAAAAACCATGTATAGCAAGGACATTGTAGTTGCAAATTCTTTGATAGATATGTATGCTAAATGTGGAAGAATTGAAGATGCTCGACTAACATTTGATAAGATGGATAAACGAGATGAAGTTTCATGGAATGCTGTAATCTGTGGATTTTCTATGCATGGCCTTGGTATGGAGGCTCTAAATTTATTTGACATGATGCAACAGGCTAATTGTAAACCTAATAAACTTACTTTTGTTGGTGTCCTGTCTGCATGCAGCAATGCAGGGTTGTTAGACAAAGGGCGATCTCACTTTAAGTCAATGTTACAGGACTATGGCATTGAACCATGTATAGAACATTATACTTGCATGGTTTGGCTTCTTGGAAGATCAGGCCAATTTGATGAAGCAGTCAAGCTCATTGGAGAAATTCCATTTCAGCCTAGTGTTATGGTGTGGCGTGCACTACTTGGTGCTTGTGTTATCCATAAGAATCTTGATCTAGGTAAAGTTTGTGCACAGCATGTACTTGAAATGGAGCCCCATGATGATGCAACCCACGTACTTCTGTCAAACATGTATGCCACTGCAAGGAGATGGGACAACGTTGCTTCTGTTAGGAAAAATATGAAAAAGAAAAGAGTGAAAAAGGAACCGGGCTTAAGCTGGGTTGAGAACCAAGGTGTAGTGCACTATTTCACTGTGGGAGACACCTCTCATCCTGACATTAAACTAATATGTGCAATGCTTGAATGGTTAAACAAGAAAACCAGGGATGCAGGATATGTTCCTGATTGCAGTGTTGTTTTGCTTGATGTGGAGGATGATGAAAAGAAACGTCTCTTGTGGGTGCACAGTGAAAGACTAGCCCTGGCTTATGGACTGATTCAAATTCCGCCTGCATCTTCTATTCGTATCATTAAAAATCTTCGAATTTGTTTAGATTGTCATACTGTTATAAAGTTGATATCAAAAATTGTGAAGCGAGAAATTGTTATCAGAGATATAAACCGGTTCCATCATTTTCGGCACGGTGTTTGCTCCTGTGGTGACTATTGGTAACTAATGGAGTCAAGTAGGATATAGATTTTCTTTTTGGATCTCTCTCATTGCGAAGCTAGTGCAAGTTCAGAATCTTTCAGGTAATTCAATATATGCAACCTTGACTGAATAATTTAAATGGTGATTTATATATATATATTTTTTAGTTCACAAACCCTTACTAATTTATACTCCTCTGTATCTTCTAAACTTTTTGTTTGAGAAGAAAACTTTTGTTTCTTTCTATTTGTCATTTTAAAAGTCCATGATGACATTAAATACTATTTTCTCAATTATACCCTTGTCTTTACCCATGCTTATTTATCTTATACATTTATTAAGAGAGAGAAACAATGGTAGAGCAATAATGGAGTAATAAATGAGAGAAATTGATTGATACGGGAAGATAGAAGATGTAATAAAAGACAGATTAGGAAATTAAAAAAATACTTTTTAATACAAATGAGTATATTAATTACATTTTTTAATTTGTGCACTATAACCTTAGCTGAGAGAGAGAATAAGATGAGAGAACATTGGAGAGAATCCATTATTATATAAAGACAGTCTTAACTATCGTCTTTACATTAATTCTAACGCTCCCTCTATATAAGTCATATGCATCAAACTTGTTATATATATATATATATATATATATATATATATATATTTACGAATTTGAGGACCTTTCAATGATTTAGTAATGACATCTACCAAATTGATCATCTGAGTTTACAATGGTAGGTGTATTGTCTCTCTAGATAAGATCTTTTGCTTGGTGTAATGATAATCTATCTGAGTGTTTAATTCTCCCATGAAATACTGGGTTTGAGACTATGTTCAAGGCTGCCTGATTATTGCAAAAAAAGGTCATCTATGAAATATCTCCAAACCACAATTTTTTAAGCAATTGTTTAAGTCAAATAACTAGTGGTTGAGACCATGACCTTGTCCATTTAGGCTCAATAGATTTAATAGTGGATGGACAGGGAACAATGTCCCATGAGTGGTTTTCCTCAAGTGTTTGAAGTTCTGTGGCTTCCCTCTAATACTCATGTCCCATAGCTTGTTTTGTAACATGAAGGAGTTGAAGTAGAAGGCAAAGTAGCAGAACAGCCATATCAATTAAAAAGGTCAGGTAGATCAACAAAGTGAAGGAATCTCAGGGGCAGGGATCAAGTGTTGAGATAGAATCTCGATATCAGGCTTAAACCTTTCCACAATTTTTGTAGAATCTAAGAAATGAGATAAGACATGCCAGAGAAGATGGTGGTGGTTCAACATAAGAAGGAAAAAAATATTGATGATAGAAAATCACATTCTTTAAAATTCATATACGATGAGTGTGTGGATCGTAAGTCGCAACATAGCCTTTTTAAGAGATAAGATATCCTAGAAGGTCACTCTCAACAAATTGAATAGTTAATTTATGACGTTCACGAGGAGAAAGTTGCACAAAACAAACACAACCAAACTTATGAAGATCAGAGTATAAAGGAGAGAAACCAAACAATGGAGAAATAATGTGCAATGTGGGAGAAGGTAAACGATTAATTAAGCTTGCATTCGTACAATGCTTAACATCTAAAACAAGGAGGAATAGAATATTTAAGCAAAAGAGTTCTTACAATATCTAGGTGTTGATTCTTTCTCTCAGCAACACTATTTTATTGTGACGTTGAAAGACAAAAGTGCTGAGAAATAATCTCCTCCATTAGTTAATTTTAGCAGTGGATTGTTTTTCAAGAAATCCAGTGAAACACTTAAAGTCTGAGAAACATTTTGCCTTAGACAGAAGAAATACACCCAAGTAAAACGACTATAGTCTTCTATCAATGTAACAAAGTACTTATAAAGCACATGGAAATAGTTGGTCTAACACCCTAAACATCATTATGAATAACCTCAAAACGTTGAGTTGCATGTGCATGTAGGAGACTCAAGTTAGTAAATGATACACATTTGAGGAGGGTTTTTTGTGTTTGTCTAGAAAATTGGAATCTTTATTTGAGATAACAAATATATATTGGGACATTCCCGTGTACATAGACTAGAGGTGTTAATCCATGTTAAATTATGTATTTTACGCTATATGTGAGGTATCTTTGTGTGTTTCCATCTTCGATTCTTATCCTATGTGATTTTTCTCCTTGCCAACTAGTATAAATGATTTCAAATTGTTTAACATTGTCTAGTAAGAAAATGAAAATTATGAATATTACTCTAGAGATAACCTTTCTAGAATTAATAGTATTTTTATTATTAAAGTGTTTTCCAAAAAGGATCCATTTAGTAGAAAGATACTAGATAAAGGACTTGCTTGGAAAGAAAGCCGGTTGAAGGAGGGCATCAAGAAGGAAAATAGAAAATGAACATTGGACAGTAGGCATCATTTTGGTCTGATAGGTGGGAGGCATAGGTGAAATTATAAAGGACAGGAGTCTATAGGTCGTTTCATATTACACAAAGCAGGATAAGGTGGCTGAAATGGGGAATTGCAGAGGGATCTATAGGAACTTAGTGCTTGAATGGGAAAAAGAAATTGGTAAATAATATACTTAATTAGCATTATCAACCTAGTGGAGCTAAAATATATGCAAATTAAATGCATGTTTTCTTACGCAGTGCGTCCAATCAAATCTGCATTAAATGGAAGCTACTTGTTGTAGCTTATGTGTTATTTTGATTATTGGACGTGGTTTTGATGGTTGATTCATGTCCGTGATGTTGTTCCAAACACGCACTAAGTGATAATGGAGCGAGCACACGTTCTACAGGAGTAGGAATGTGGTCACAACTGACTCCATTATTGGAAGTGACAACACTTGCATGGAAGATAATTCAAGATAGAATTTCATCAAAGGTCAATTTGCATAAAACGGGAATCCTAACACCGAATGGTCCAAGGACATGTGTTCTTTGCAAGCAGGAAAAGGAGACAGCTCAGCAAGTATTCTTCAAATGTAAATTCTTTTATTATATTTTGCAAAGATTTTATGCTTGGCTTCATAGAAATAACATTGTATAATTACCAACTTGGAGAAAAAAGTCATTTCATACAATATTTATGAACGATTAAAATACGATGACAAAAGAATCCGGAAAAGTATTTGATTTATAGCTGAGGTTTAAATATTTTTTTTCTTAAATTTGGAGTAAATTTGCTTGTTTTTCTAAATAAAAAGTTTTTTTTCCCTGAAATTTGAAAATAGTTATTTTTAATCTCACTTTATTAGTAACATTACATTCATCGCTGATGTGGTTAACGATGTCTGGATAATTAAATGTTACGTGGAAGAAGAAATCCTTAAAAACAATTTTATTCCTTTAAATTTAAGTCAAATTTTCTTTTAGACACTTGAGTTTAAAAGTAATTTTTTAGTCATTTAATTTAAAAATAACTTACTTTGGTTCTTAAAGTTAACATTATTAAAAAAAATCAACAATGTAGGTGATGCATTCTTTTGACGATTTTAAAACTACGATTTATAATATTTTTGTCAAAATTTATATTAACCAATAATATTTTAAAATATATTTTGTAATGATTTTAATCTTTCATCTCTTAATTATTCTCTTTTCCTTCTCTTTCTCGCTTCTCCTCTACTGCTTGGGTGATTGCTGCCATCACCACAAATACATGGTCCCATCGCTTTCTCTATCGCCCCTCTCTCTTCATTTTTCATATTCATCCTCTCTTCATTAAATGAGGTTTTAACTTACATTTTTATTTATAGGATTGAGGTATAATGACTTGTGACTAAAATTTGTAAATAGTGTTTTTTTTTCTTTACTGAATTTTGGGATTTAAAATTGGCACAACACATATTTAAAAAAAAAAAAGATCATTAGCTATGTCAATAAATTTTAGAAAATGATATTTAAGATTTTCTTTATTTTACATGACATGAAATGAACATCACTAGCTATTATTAGCTATGTTAGTAATGATTATATCGTCGCTAAAGAGAGATTAAAAAGAATTATTTTTAAATTTCATGAATTTTTTTTAATTTAGAAGATTAAAATTAAATTTATTTTAAATTTAAAAGATTGAAAAGATATTATAATTAATTATCTGCTCAGTATATATGGCTGAAAAAAATTCACTTATTTTTAATTCTTTAAATGTAGACAGAGAAGAGGTGCTGAAGCTAATATTAAGGTTAGGTTCTCTTTGTGTACAGAAGACAAGAATGATATATTATGACTGGTGGATGAATCTTATGTATTGTTTAAAGTTTTATTGTGATACAGTTACCGAAACCTATGAATTAGTTGAAGCATTTGTGTTAAGGTAGGAATACCCCTCCTTTACTCTAATAAATTTTACTGTATAAAAAAAATTGTATGAACATCTGCGTCAAGAATCAACCGCCAAAATAGTTGATATTAAAGATCTCAAACTAATAATATAATCAGAAAATAATATATAAATGAAAGATAATTTTTATTTTATAAACTGGGTGAATTAGGTATAAACTTATATTATAAAATAATTAAAAAGAATAAAATAAACAAATACATGCAATATTTATATATGGAACTTTACGATTTACACACGTAACAAATACTTCAATTTACAACAGAAACATAAATACATATGAAACACTATCCTAGCCACCGTTTACAACTCCCCTCCTCAAACCAACAACAAGATATACAACACAAAATAGTTGCACAAATTAATGATATACAATTCTTTTTTCCTATTTGGAAATTATATGTCTACATTGAATGGACCTAGCAACACCAGAGATTCAGCACACAAGAGTCGCTCCCACAGAGGGAGGTAGGAATCGATCCTCTTAAAATTTCCTTCTTACTTCAAGAGAGAGACACATTGTAAAAGACAAATAGATAAATATAGTAAACCTTACATAAATACTTGTCTTTGTGTCTTTTTCTTTCCCATAAGTGCGAGAGGAAACACGAAAAATATTCATCCCTGAAAAAAATATTAGTACTCTTAGACACAGATTTTTTAAATGAATATTTACTGAATTTCATATTTCTAGAGGGTAATGAATTTGTCGTCCATATAAATTTATTATCCTTTAATTTTTTTACACTTTTAAAACTCTTACTTTTCGTCTATTTTTTTGTTTTGTTTTTGTAAATATTCAAACTTTTTCATCTCTTGTTCTACAAAATATGCCAAACATGCATTCCTCACTAAAAAAGTTAGAGTGAGAAATAAAAGTTTGAGTATTTACAAAATATAAAGGCAAAAAGTAAGTGAAAATTTAAAAAATTGGATAAAACTAAAGATTGACAATTTTAAGGAAAAAAAGTACTAACCCTAATTCTAAATTAGTGTAATAAAAAATGTGTTACTAACTCTTATTTATTTGTAACGAGGTTTTGGAGCAGCATTAGTGGTGGCAGTATTAGGTCCCTTAACAATGTTCTGCACAAGTGCATCACCGACACTTTCTCCAATGCCTTCAAGAACACCTCCAATGAATTCAATGACGACGTGGGAGGCGACTTTGGCGGCAGCGGCAAGCACGCTGGGTTTCTCGGGAAGCTTGATGCCGTTGGCTTGGAGGCCGTTGATCTTGGTCTTAGCGCACACGGCGTGGAGATGGTAGTTGCACTCGGTGCAGCGGTACACCTTGCCGGAGCGTCGCTTGTTGCACTCGCCGCAGCTGAAGGAGGTCTGTTCTACGGCAGTTGGAATGACTCTGAGGGTGTGGGGATGAGATGGATAATCGATTTCGGTGTTGAGCATGGCACAACATGGATGCATCTGAAACACACATGCAGTGCACAGAAACGCAAAGCCTTTCGTAGGTTTGCCACACACATCGCATTTCGATTTGCTCATCCCACTTTTTGCTGAAACAGACCCATACACAGTTAATTAAAGAAAACACTGATTAGGGTATGTATAGGGTTAAGGATTTTTTTATTTGTCATTAACACTGTATAAAGTGATTTATAATACTCGTTGTCTTGTTTAGTTAATTGAGCTAGTAGAATTTATTATTTTAATTTTGTTGAAATTTATTAAAAATTATAAATTTTATATTTAATGAGTTTTTTTAATTTTAGTTACTTTTAATTTAATTAATAATAAAACATGTGTTAGAAAATGTGTATTAAAATATATGTTGCTAATATTTTTTAAATATATTTTTGATAAAAAAAATTCTTCAAAAAGTAATTGATAAATAATATAATAGGAAATTAAGAAAGAAATGAAATAAAAGTTAGGTGAAAGAGAAACCGAGGATGCAGTAATAAAAACTCGTTAATTAAGTAATGTATACGCAACAAAACAAAAGTTGGGATTTGAGTAGGAATAATTTTCTTACAAAAAGTAACTAAACAAAATAACTAATTAAAAGTAAGATAATGGAGAGAGAAAAAATATCATTGAACAGTTAAAACTTAAATAATACATGGTGCTGATCAATTTCGTGCAGATTCATACTAAAGGCACTTTTTACTTAGAAAACACACTCGTTAAGTAGTTTAAAATTTGTACAAAAAATTATTAAATAAGTTAATTTAATATAATTTATTTTTAATGTAAGTGAATATTAATTTATTAGGAATTATATAATTTACTTTTGATAGAAAAAAAATATCATATTTATATTTGATAAGGCCTTATATTTTATTTGGTAAATTTGATATATATCTATACCGTTATTTTATAGATAATGGTATAAATATTTGTATATTTTTAAAATATGATCAAATAGCCCTAATTTTTTAACTAAAACAAATTGCTTGTAATAAAAAAACATTTAGGGATCAAAAGCATATTATAGTAATCATAATTCTTTTTATATAGATTATTATATTTGTGAAACTTATGCAGATTTAAAATTTTGATATTTATTAATTTCTTAACGAATAACTATGCTAAAAGGTATATTTTGGTTTCCACAGAAAGATAGTTCAATATACACCGCTGTTTTAAAGTGAAGTATTTTGATACTTATATAGCGTATCATAATAATCATGGCTAGAGGGGAAGCCATGCATAAGGGAATAATAATAAAAATAAAATAAAACTATAAGAAGGTTGGTAACTTTTTAAATTTTTTAGGAGTTTAATTAACGTCAAAGGCCTTTTATCTACCCTTATATAGTTATATTAATTTAATATTTTATAAACCTGGGGTCAATTTATATTGTTGAATTAAAATCTTCTGTGAAACACATTAAATTAAAAAACTTCATAAATTTTAAACATGAATAGGTATAAATTTCGTTTACTGTAATATAATTTTTAAACAAAAATTACATTTTTACGCTGATGAATATATAAAAAATTGATCTCGAATTTAGTTTAAAAAATCTTTCAGACAATATTACATACAACTCAAATATTCAATCAATAAATTGATATTCTGAAAGAAGCTGGATGAAGTTTTGATATTAATTTCTTGTTATGAGATGACATTATTAATTATAGTAAGGTTGGTAGAAGAAAAAGAGAGAAGTTAATTATAGTGAGAGACCTGGTTTGGAGTGGAACAAGAGAGAGTGTTGGGAGTGAAAAGGGTGAGCCTTGAGAGCAGGGGGAGCCAAAGCACAGAAGTCATGCATTTGAAAATTACATTGTTGGCAAACAAATCTCTTACCAGAGCCATACTCCTTACAGCCCACACAATTGAAGAGATCAGGCAAATCCACCATTGATAGAGGATGCTGTGGATGGCTGAAATGAAGGATCTCTTCCCCAAATATCAGTTGTGGAGAAGTGGGAAATACCATTGATGGTGGGGACTTTTTCGTCATAATACTTGTTGAATAATATTGCTCGCTAGGGGCTTCCAATTGGTATTCTGTTGTTGTTGGACAAGGTTTCTCCAATCGGTAGCTTTTTGTTTTCTTCACTTGTCTCAGACCCTTCATCATCATCCTATGTTAATGTTAACGTTGTTGATCAATATATTATTGCTAACTCCAATTCGGTGCTGTACAACAAATTCCCACACCTTCTGCCCAATATATATAATTGGGCTGCCAAAACTCTCTTGCACTACTGTTCATATTTTTACAAATTAGTCATATATATATCTAACTTGTTGAAATTAAAAAGATGCCATGCATCAAAGCATCTTTCATGTGCATGCGACATGAATTGAAGTACCATTACCCTTTTGAGAGCTTTTTGTTTAGGATGCTTCCTGCTAGTGCCACCTTGTGCTACCCTGTAACTTGAATAATATGTTCAATGCTTATCTATTCAAATAATATGTCTGTCTCCCTTTTTTTCATTTTTTTTTCTTCAATTTTGTCATATGATCAAATGAATTTCTTGATTAAGGAAAAATTAGTTTACAAATTTGTCCTTGACAATAACAACTTATGTTATTTTAATTTTCTTAAATATTTCGTTTGTGCAGCGTAAACTGGTTAATAAGTTGACATTTTCGAAGATTTTTGGGTTATCCTAACATATGTGTATAAGGTATGACGATTAAGATCTATAAAATAAACCTGACTAGTTTCTTTTATTAAGATTTTTTTCATTTATAATGATTTATATTTTTAGAGAGTAATTTGTATGAACATACATAGACTTTGTGAATTAAAATAATATAAATTATTTATTTCAAGGATTAAATTGTATATCAATCAATTCCTAATTGACATTTGATAACATCCCTTCATTACAAGATTTTTTTTATTTTACTACTAATTTTAACTATCATTTAAATTAGTAGTTAAATCCTATCTAATTAACTAGAATATTATTTTTTTCTAGCTAAATTTAAGTTATATTCATTTATACTTCTTATTACTACAAATTAGTTAGAAAATGACTATAAATTTTAAAATTTTACTACAAATTAACTAAGATTATTTTCTTAGCTAATTTACTACTTATTTCATGTTATCATTAATATTATAGTAATTTTGTAACTAATTATTTTTACTAGAAATTAACTACAAAATAACTATTGATTTTAAAATTAACCACAAAATTATTTGGTAACAAATTTTAAATTTTTTTAGTAATTTGCTAAGATATATTCTTTTTCTTTTTTTACTTGAATTTTGTCCTTAATTTATCTTTTCTAAATCTTTAATACTTTATTAAAATAAAGAAAGCACATTAAACTAAAGATTTTAGTTCATTCCGTGAAAAAGCTAAAATATTAAACTGTTGTCTTAAGATTTTGTTTGGTCTCCTAATTATATATGATTGGTTTAAGAATATTCCCAAATTAACACAAATTTAAGAAAAGAAAAACAATCGTGATTAAAGCTATGCTTAAAATATATCTGTAGACAATCAAATAAATGTGCTAAGTTAATATAGGTACCTAAAATATATATAGAGTAGGTTTTCCATTATTAATGTACCCAAAGACACCGAAATTACTTTGTAGCAAGCGAAACCAAGATTAGATTATTTTTTTTAAGTAATATATTATATTTGGATTTTATAAATTAAAAAAATGTGATCAGGACAAAATTTCAATAAAAATAATTAATTAAATAGATTTTTTTTTAGTAAAAATTAGTTATCTATAAAGTAAGTAAAAGCTTATCTAGAGGTTTTTGTTCGCAAACTTAACTTCAATGTAAGAGATTTCAACCTCCAGAAAAGTATTTGTGAAGAGGAGCAGCCATAATATTCGAATGAATTTTCGGGTGTTTTTCATACATTGCACTTACGGGGATATTTTAAATTTAAGTAAAATTTAAAAATAAAATTGATATAAGAAGTAAAATTATCACAATTGTTAATCAATAGTGAAATGACACATTTTAATTAAAAAATATATAATAAGAGACATGTTCATTGTCCATAATGAAAATTTTATTTTATTCGAAAGGATTAAATTAAAGAGATACTTTTTTGAAAATGAAGAGAAAATAACATAAATAAACTATTTGAATTAAGACTTATCATCTTCATATTTACTAATTTAATATGTTGTATCAAAATTCCAATTAAGAATTATTTAATATAAACAATGAAGAAAATAAAAATTAAAAAATTACATTATGAGTAAAAAGTAAACCTAAATAATTTTCACGTTCAAAAGTAAATAATTAGGTGACTACTTTTTGACTTAACGTGTAAGAATTATACATGAATCTTGAATTGGTCATACCTTGTGTTCTTTCTAAGTATTTTCTTATTAATGTATTAATTTTTAGCTTATAGAAAAGTAAATAATTATTCTGGTATACTTAAATATGTGTGGATATCACGTAACAATTTTTATTTAATACAATTACATTATGTTTCCTTTCCAATCCAAAACGCGTATTTTTGCTCTGTTAAAAGATACTTTTTGACATTGGAGGGACTAAACGTCACAGTCATCACCATCATCCATTCCCCCAAAATAAAAGAATCTATGCATTTTCCCCCACATTTTAACCAAATTTTTAAGAAATAATAACATCTCCTTTGATCAGTTTAGTGCTAATTATATTTAAAATTTTTGTTATTGAAAAATTACACCTATCTCTTTCTTATTTTATGCATTATTCTTACACGATAACACCAATTATCTCTAAAAATTTAGAAACACCTTTTTCAATTTTTATATATGCACCATACATATAATACTTTTAAAAATAATAAAATTATAAACACAATTTGTTAACTCAATTTGAACTATTTTTTTTAATTAGGTTAATTTGATTCAAACTTAAACCGAAGTACAGCCCTAAAAAAGAAGGGATGTACAGTGCAAGAGTAATATTATCTATTGCTTGTTCACACAAGGAAGACACCTAATAGAACCAAATTTCTAGGGCCTATATATATGTTTCTTGGAAAGCCAGCATTTGAATAATTTAATAGGGCCCAACAAATGGTTTTGATTCCAAATTGGGCCAATAAATTGAAATTTCTGCGAAGTTGAAGTTAGATGAAATAAAATGCGATACCCTGCCACCAAAGTCAAGGTTTTCCTTAGAGTAATAGAATGGGCTATTTGCTTTTGGGATAAATTAGGTATTTTGGTCAAGTGAAATTTTCTGATTCATGTAAGCTATGTGGATTTGCATTCCTATATGATTTTATACAGTTTGTTTTCTGAGTTGTAAACCATTTATTTGAAGAATTATTAGATGCCTCTTTCAATGACTAAAAGTGTCATCATTTAAAGTGATTCCCAATTATTATTAGTTTGTGTGTAGCAAGTGATTCCCATTTATATTATTCGTACATTTGCTTTATCCCATTTGGCTTGGAGAAATTCACAAGCCACACAGCAAAAAGAAAAACAAACTAAGATACGTATTCGGTATTCCAATCTTTAATCTTTAGGACTTTTAGCACCACAAAACTTTTCCACCTTTTCTTATGGTGAAAAATTCCCCCCACATATATAATCTAACTTTTTTTTTTTGTTATATTTAGTTAAAGCCTTACCTTATTAATAAACAAGTGATTGATTTGAATATAACTAAACTTAAATCGTTTAAATATGTAGTCAGTTAGACATATATAGAAAACCATTGTTAAAAAAAACAATTTGTTTTAATATGTTTTTAAAAAAAAATTAAAAATCTTAATAACCAACCCTACCCCATTTACAATCATATGAAAGAAAAAAAAAAACGACTAATAAACTAATTGAGGGGAAGAAAACTCGTTCCCTAACTCAGCCCTATGTTTCCTTCCAGATGAAACTTTAAGTAGGATATTTTAAACGTTTGTATTGTGGCAACAAAATGCTTGCTACTGCTAATAAAATTCAAAGCTGAACAATACATTGTTTAATAAAGACAAGATGTAGGTTGAAAGAGCAAGAAGATACCTCCTTTATCTAGTCTAACCTAGATTCCTCTACCTTATCTCACCAGATACTAACATATGTCAATTTTCTTTTATCGTAGATTGAATTTATTTATTTATTACATGATTTTAAAGCATTTTAGTGTAAGCTAAGTTATATTATTCATACAGCACTTATTGCAATGTTACTTTTTCTCTATCTTTCTTTTCATTGTATAACTCTATATTTTATAGTATACGATATGCTTCTTTCGTATCACACATTTATTTACCCCCAATTAAAAAAATAAAATATCACATATTTTTTTCATTTTTATTTTTCTAGAGAAAGTGATATGGTGTATGATGAGGAAGAGTGTACAAGAATGGGCATGAAGGATGGATAGAATATGTGGTAGCAACGAATACGATGCTTACTTGACTTATATGTAATGATTTGAGTAATCTAGTTTAAGAAGTATTTATTTGAATAATCATATCTTGTGAATAAAAAGCGTGCATGTATCTTGGACCCTCCCCTCGTTTCTCCTGTTTTTTGTGTGTTAATTTAGTGCTTTGAATTTGAGAATAAGAGAATTTATTTTCTCTTCAATAAATTAATTATGTTTTGAATTAGCCTTATTTTTAGGAAATTCTCAATTTCTCAACAACATAGTTTCCAGAGTTAATAAACATATGTGAGTATAAAAGCTCTTCATATAATTGTTAATCCAAATGCTAAGTGTACGTCAAGCAACTTGCTTTTCTTAAATAAATTCTCGGATTGAAATTTTGTGAATAAAAGAAATAGTCCCTTAAATAGATTCGCTCAACTCAACAAAAATTAATTAAAATTTAATGTAACTTTCAAATGCTGAAAGTTTAAGAATGAAAAATAACCCTCGTAATACTACTGTAATTGCATGTTTATTTTTTATATTTTGGGTGAATTTTAATATAATCTTGACCATTTAATGCTTGCTGTTCACCTAATATATGATTATTTCACTACAAGAATTTTTTGATTTTGCTACTAATTTTAGCTACTATTTAAATTAGTAGCTAAATCCTAGCTAATTAACGATTAATTAACTAGAAAATTATTTTTTCTAACTAAATTGAAGTTATATTCATTTATACTTTTTATTACTACAAATTAGCTAGGAAATAACTACAAATTTTAAAAAATTTACTACAAATTAATTAAGATTATTTTCCTAGCTAATTTGCTACTTATTTCATGCTACCATTCAATATTGTAGTAATTTTGTAGCTAATTATTTTTACTAGAAATTAGCTACAAAATAACTATTAATTTTAAAATTAACCACAAAATTATTTTGTAGCAAATTTTAAATTTTCTAGTAGTGTTTGATGTAGAAGTAAAGGTTTGGATTTTATTATGAAGAAAAAAAAAGTAAAAGAGGTAAATTTTAGAGAAAGATGAGAAAAACGTTAAAATTTTGATATTCTAGGCTTCAAGAGCCGTTTTTTTTTTCTTCAAAAATGAAATTTAGTTTGTTAATTTTTAGCCACATAAATCAATAATTAAGTCAGATAGATAAAAATAGAAGAGTATTTTATATACTCTTTTAACAATGCTTAAATTATTATCAAGTTGGTCTCTATCCTTAAAATAAATCCTATTTTAGGATTTAAGTGAAATGCATGAGAAATTCGATATTTGATAGTTAACATAACCATAATCCTTCATTTGAAATGGTATATTTTTTTACTAATGTCTCTCAAACCGAATAGTCTAACCGACCAACACTCATATGAACTAGCTCAGGTTTAGGTACTTGAGTAAAACATATATCTTTCATTTGTCGAAATCAATTTAGGTAGTGATCAATAAACTCACTATGTCTCCTAATATCAATCAAGTCCATTAGGTTAACTTTAATTTTATCTCTAAAGAATTACTTATGAAAATGTCTTTCTAATTAAGTTTTAAGTAAAAATTGAATTAGGTGAAATAGTTGTGAATTAAGTAAATGCATTCTTGGTCAATGAACTTGGAAAATATTTCATTTTCAACTATTCATTATTGGTTAAGTCTCCATATTCAATCAAATACCTAGTCACATGTTTGATAGTCTTTTCCTTTATCTCACTAATAAAAGTTGAGAATTTAGATACTTTCAACCATTTAGGAGTTTAAATTGCAAAACATAATTAAGAAATACATATATGAATTAAGGTTGATTAAAATACTCAATTTGAAGTCATAGTTGTTGAGTACTTGTTTAATATGTTACTAATATATTGACAATTTTGATTATTTTGAATGTTTTCCCCTTGTTCACACTAAAGGGTCGGCTCGCCAGAAGCCCTCAAAGCTCATAATAAAGTAGAGTTTAATGAGCCTTAGAAACGTGTAACCTAGTGTGTATGGATTGGTTATGCTATTTAAATGAATATTTTCTTCCTAACTATATCCCTAGTCGTTAAAGATGCATCGAACATTCTTCCTAGATTCGTAAAGAGAATATAGGGAACCTTATTTGGCTCAATTGTAATTCCTACCAAGGCCTCTAAGTATGGTGCTTCCCTATTTAAGATGCGACCACATAAGACCTCATCAATGACATCTGATGATCAATAAGTTGATGAACATTACATATACCAGTCATAATAGGTAGGTTGATTTGCATTACCTAAGTCACTCCACATGGTTTAGGTTGACTCTCACATGGCTCTTAGGCACATCCACCAGATTGAGCTCAAATGCATGTATTATCAAGCATGGGATATTAGCTTGTTGATAGATAGTTTATGAAGTGTGTTATCATGGTTGACTACGTGGATGTCTTGGAACAATTGACCACACAAAAGATTTATGCCTTTTAATAATATTGTCAAATTCTATTTAACATTAGGTGAACATTTTGGTTTCAATTAACCAATACTACTTCTACCTCATTTTTTTTTATTTAATTTGGACAAGTTGAACTTGATAATTTTATCCAACACTCTATCATATTGGTTCTGATCAATGATCACCAACAAAATCAACAATTTAAGCCATTTTCCTTGTCAACTATTGATATTGACATTTGTACTATTAATCAATGATGTAAAATATAGGAAAATACGAAAAAGGAGATTGAATTGATAGTGTAAAATACAATTGTGCTCTAGGAATGAATGTAGAACTTCAATAGATTCTCTTCTCATTTAATCCTATGCTAAGTTCTTATTTTCGTTTTTTAGTCTTTTGATAATAATTGAAACTTTGTTATGCATTATGTGAATTTCTTAATTATATCTTGATGTCATGCTTTATGATTCAATTTTGATTCTTTTTACTTATTGTTATTAGTACGATGGAAATCAACCAATTAAACCTAACTTAAGGTTAACTTCAACCTAATGATGGCACCTAAGGATTTAGGGTTGTTATTTAGTAATCATATGACTAATTGCCAAGGAATTGAAACTAGTTATTTGAATGTATTTGAATGTTAATTAAAGAGTGAGATTGGAATTTCAAGAGAGAGAGACTAGTAGATAGGAATAGAGAATTATGATTTACATTTTTCTTCCTTTGAGTCCTTGTACCTTTAAGTCTTTTAAGTATTTTTGGTATAGTCCAAGTTCTTTTTAGTTAGGTTTTAATTTTGTACCCAACCACTAATAATGACAATTTGACCTATGATCCACTTAACTAATGCTAGTAATTAGTATTTACTGCTCAATCAAGTCTTTATGGGACGATTCTCTACTTATCACTTTTATTACTTGTTAATTGATACACTTGTCGAGTTAGATTTCAACCAATCACCACATCCATACTTTCATTCTCATCTAAACATCTTGCCAATATTAACAACCTAACAACCAATGCATAAGTTCTTTGGTGAAACAATATTAGTCAATTGATTACTAGTTTGGGTGGTTGTGGCAAAGTCTTAGAAACAATTGGTTTTGATCATTTGCCATCGAAGGTTAAATATTTTACATGATTACCTTATAGCAATGCACTCTCAAAATTTCCTAAGAACTATTATTTGTCATGGTAATCAATCTATCACTTCAACAATATGCATTATCAAACTAGCTTTTATAATTTTAATCTCATTAAGCGAGCCAATTTATTGACAATAAATTTTGTTTTGTGGATTTGTGTTAATTTGATTAAGTGTTTCAATTCAAATTGTTAATGTAGTATTTTCATTATTTGATTCTAAATGAATATCTATGGACTTAGAAACAAATCCTCTAAGGGTTCTTATAAATTAGCAATGTTAACTGTCGATTGTTGAACCGATGACATATATATGAGTCAAAATCTTCAATTTGAGTAAATTTTTATTTCAAAACAAGAATGAATAACTAATTTCAATTAGGTTTTCAATCAATTGAATGTAATTATGCAAATAACTTTGTCATTACAAAAAATATAATACTTGCGAGCAAAACATTTATTCAATTTAATCTTGAGAAAATTGAAAAATGACCATCTAATCATATCAATGAAAGCAAATGAAAATTTTGTAAAGAAAATAAAAAGTTAAAAAAATGTAATGAAATAATAAAGAAGATGACTTGAAAAGAAATTGATCAAAAATTAAATGAAAACAGTAAATAAAGCATGTATATTCATAGACCAATTAAATTAAAATAAAATAAAACTTCAAAGATTACAAGAAAATTAAAAAATGTAAAGAAACTTGAAAATGTAAATGCAGAAACTTGAATAATATAAAAGAGAAAAGAAAAATAAAGATAATGTGTCTAAAAGAAAAGAAATTAACTAGTGAGAAATTTGATTAAAACTATAAAATTTGCAATTTTAATTAAAGAAAATTGAATTTAAAAGTGTTTGAATCAACTTATAAATAACTTAATTAAAATATGTAGGAATCAAACTTTAAAAGTAAAGATAAAGAAACATCTAGAAATATAAATATAAAAGTTAAAGTAAAATACTTACCATCAAAATAAATAAGAGAGGAGAAGGAACAAAAATTTCAATGAAAAGAAATATTAACAATGAAAATTACAAAAATGTAAATTAAAAGACAAAGATTTTTGAAAATGTAAAGGCAACTTTATTAAAAAAAATAATGATTATAGGCATACACTTGAATCATTGAACAAGTAGTGATGAATGTAATTGCATGTTATGTGTGTTATAGAGTATTTGGTGTAGCTGTTTCAACAACATTTGACAAGACATATAGGTTTTCAACCTTAACTGTCAAATTTTACTTGTATGTTGAAAATAACTAACCTAACTTCATCTTTAAATTGAATATTGCATCAAGATGCTTCATCACTTAACGCTTAACTATTCTCAACATTTTATATTTCTTTTTCAAATTCAAATTTTAATTTGAAACAATATCTTTATGAAATAAAATTCATTTCATCGAAATTATCTTCTAATTTTCTATTTAATTATTCATTTGATCCTTATAGTTGCACAATCTTTATATTTTAGTCCTTACACTTAAGTTACTCGTTTTAGTTCTTATACAAGCAAAATCTTTATATTTTAGTTTCTATTGTTAAATATAATTTAACAACATTATCAACATGTTGATGTGTCTGTGCTTTACATTTTACTTTTTTTACCTGCACTATTTTTACGTTTTGGTCCATATACTTGAATAATCACATTTTGATCCCTATACTTGCATGATTTTTATGTTTTAATTCTTACATCTAGAAACTACTCATTTTCATTCCTAAATGAGCAAATTCTTTATGTATTAATCTCTTTATATTTGATTTTAACTATTACACTATATTTATTTTTAATAACATATTTAGCCTTTCAACAAAAATAAAATAAGAGTTCAAAATTTTAAAAATGAAATATAAAATCAGGTAAAAATATATTTTTGCCTACAAAATAAAAATGTATATAATATTCATATAAATATTTCTTTTTATATTAATCATCTAGTTAAACAACTAATTTTATAAAACATTTATAGTTTAATAAGTTAACAACTTTAAGTTTTTAACTTAAAAACTAACTTTATAATATTTTTAAGTAACTTATTAAGTAATATAACCTATATTCAAATATTATGATTATGAAACTTGAATATTCAAATTATATATATATATATATATATATATATATATATATATATATATATATATATATATATATATATATAAAGATAATAAATTTAATTAAGTATTTATTCAATACAATTTTTTTACATAAAAATTTATGTTATAAAAGAAGAAAAGTAGAGCATATATGATACATTTCTATAAATAAAATACTACAAAAGAGACATTTTTAGAGAATAAATGTGAATATTTATTTTCTTTATAAAGACTAAAAATATATTTAATCTAAATTAAAATAAAACTATCAAATAGAATTGATATATTTAATATTAATTAATGATTATCAACTAATAATTAAAATATCAATTAATAATATTTAAATATAGGTTATATTAGTTATTAATTTAACTTAAAAAATATAAATTTAGTTGTTAGTTAAAAATTTAAAGTTGTTAACTTATTAAACTAAAAATATTTGGTAAAATTAGTTCTTGAATAAATGATAAATATAAAATGAAATAAAATACATTTATATAAATATTATATATATATATATATATATATATATATATATATATATATATATATATATATATATATATATATATATATTTTTGTAGGCAAAAATATTTTTTCACGTGATTATATATTTAATTTTGAATTCTTATTATTTTTGTTGAAATATTAAATATTTTATTAAAACATTAAAATAGTGTAATAGGTAAAATAAAACATAAAATTGTTTAGGTGTAAGAATTAAACCGTAAAAGTTGTACATGTACAAAATGTAAAAATAGGGCAACTATTGCAATCCGTTATTAAATGACAATACAAAAACTTTTATATTATTAATGCATTCTAATTAAATACTTTAAATATATTCTAAAATTAAATTTCCAAAAGAATATTTAATACATTCTAAAATTAAATTTCTAAAATAGTGTTTGAAAGAGTATTTAATATATTCCGAAATTGAATTTTCAAAAGAATGTTTTGAATGTGTTGTAAAATTAAATTTCTAGAAGTGTTTTGAAATTTTAATTCTAAAATAATTTTATATTAAATTCTGAAGTTTGTGAAAATGTGATCCAGAGATTCAAACATTTTGTTGTACACAAAAGGTATTGTGAAATAAAAGTTGCAAAAGAAAATATGAGTGCGGTATAATTGACAAACAGAATGATGCAAAAGATAAGAGTTTGGTTCGATTAGTTGAACTTGTAATGAACATCCCTTTTGTCTTCTTGAATTACAAACGTAACCGCGAAAATGATTTATAAATGCACTCGCATATAATTAAAGTCTTGAGATGCACCATTAAAATTGCACCTGGAATAAGGAGCCACAACTCCCTGGGGTTTTCCTAATTCCTCCAAATTACAAAGCAAAGAATCAAGTAGCTTATGCTTGGATTTTGGGATTTACTTTTACTTTATTTCTTGAGAGAAAACAAGTTTGGAGAGGGGAGGACAAAAAAGAAATCAAGATTAATACGGGATTGAAATTTCATATCCACCACTGAAATAACCTAAATAAAAATATATAAAGGACGACAATTCTTACATTACATGTGAGTTTTATAATATTAAATTAAGTCTAAATCTAAATTCTAAAATAAATATTTGTCTCTACTTACAAAGTTTATTTATTTAAGCTTTATATCTAATGAAGATGAGATTTAAATTATTTTTTCAAATAATAAGGTTGCACAAAAATGTGTAAAGCACAAACAAAATTCAATGAATTAAACAGATTGTTATATCTTTTAGATTGCACAGGTATAACTTTGATTGTAAAGGGTGATTTTTCTCTTCAAATTTGTATATGCTAGAGCTGTCTTTACTAAAGCACCATTCTGGTTGATTACAGTAACAGACCTAACTAAAAAGAAAAAAAGCCTTTCGTCCAGCAGCATTTCAGCTGAACTTCCACGTCAATGTCTCACATGGCATGAGAACTTCAATCTTCTTGAACACTCTTTTCTGGTGAACCGTGATGCTTGAGAGAATCAAGGCTGAGAAGAAACAACCCATAAAAAAGCAGATCAAGAATGGTAAATAAAATGAACCAAAAGAATAAAGAACAAGACCAAAATATTTGACTGAAAAGGCATGAGTATATGGACAACCTGCATTTCTGAGGAGCCGTCCAGGAAATAATGGACAACCTCTTTAAATTTGGAGGTAAGGTCAAATAATGTTTCCAATCTAGAAGCATAAGTCTAAGATCATGAATTTTACTATCCATGCCATAGCAACAATTTGCATGCATCGTGCAAACTTTATTTAAATCTCTACTTGGTTCACAAAGCCCACCAAAATTAGATGTATCCAAGAATTTCATCTTAAGTCCTAAATCAGTAATGAAAGGGTCAACCTTGATAAAATTGAGGACATCCTGATCATGGTATCCGGGATAGGTTTCTTGAGCAGAATACCAAAATTTGTAAAACAAAATTGACCTATTATTGGACTTCACAAAGTTGAACCCTCCATTGGGTATGTTCTGTACATCATCAGAGCTGCCTGTGAAATGATCACATGCTATCTGGAAATCTGCATCACTGTGAAACCGAGGAAATGGGTCTCTAAACCACATGATATCAGCATCCTGTTAGAGGATATAAGTATCTAATTTAAATATCTTATGATTTAAGTCTCTCTCTCTCTAAAATAATTTTCCTTCCTGAAAAGGAAATTATTGCAAGAAGAAACATCAATAAAAGAAAAAAAAAACTGCAAAGCTGTAAATTTGACTGCAATGGAACTATTTACAGATACAGTTTATCCTAATCAGATGGATATAAAATTAGGTAAACTTAAATGATTTTCATACTTCAACTTTTGAAAGTACTTCCATGTTTACATGAACTCAAGGATTACACGAGTCAGTCCATGTAAACAAGAAAATGTTAGTAATTTAATACTTACTGTGAACACAAAATTGTAACCCAACTCTAGAACAGAACGTAGGAAATCAATCCGTCTCCACATCATCTTCAAGTAGTGAGGAGTCATAAAGTATGCCTCTTCATGAAAATCAATGCCTTCATTAACAAGCAAATAGCAATAGGTGTGTATTTCCTGACAGCGCATAAATGCTTTCTGGTCCAAAGCAATAATCACTAAATGATTCAAAAGCCTACGAGTACGATCTCCAATTCTAAAGCTCTCAAGGAATAGATCAATGACGGAATTTGGTGCTGCCCATGCTTCATTTAATGTGGTCAAGATAACAGTTCGGTCTTCCATAGCAGCCTCATTCAGAATATTTTGAAGTGGATATTCATAGCTAACCTGCATAAGAATCATTTCAAAAAGAACAAAGAATGTGACTTTTCATTAATAAATTGCACAAACAAACCACAATAATAATATTAATATTCGGGCTAGGCATCAAGGATAATCCAATTCAACCTGACATACTCTGGCCCAATAATTTCACTGGGCTGACCCAAGTTTTTCAAATCATGTTGCTTTATTGGGTGGCCCAATCTGACTGAAGAACATGGCCCATGTTTGACAGATCTACTTAAGTGGTGGAGAAGCAACCGTGTACATAATTATCGAGGATAACCAGAATCTAGGTAAAATGTACTTGTTTTCAGGCATTCTATTCTTATGAAACTAAAATTAAGCAAGAAAGGATTTAGTGGTTAAACACAAACATGGTTCAATTATCTATTCGAGGAGTAGTAGCAATACATTCTCTGACACTCCTACCAACACATTACTATAAGTTAAAATTTATTAGAAATTACAAAATCATGATTGGGACTCATTAAATAATAAGTAAAACCCACAAAATTTTGTGATTTCCAATTAATTTTATCCAATAGTGAAGAGTGTGTTCAAAAGAGTATGTTAGAAAATGTGTTGCATTTCTCTTCTCTATATTCATAGACCAAAGTGTAACTTAATTATGGAAGCTCTGTTTCAGTTAGCAAGGGACAATTAGTCCACTCTATCATAGTGGCCAACAATTCAATATTAACATATGCTACAACAACTCAATATTGGAAATTCACCATTTGAAATTAATATATCTATAAATAATTAAAAAGTAGTTAAAAATGTCCAGTCTTCCTTAATTTTTCCAATGCAGAAATTAATGTTTTTCTAAAGCAGCAGTCTGTCATTAATTTTGTTGCCAAATTAGTTCCTCAAAGATTTGACCAGTCATCAAATTAATCCTTCAAATATTTAAAATGTTACCACACTCATCCTTATGAAAGACAGAAACGGTGAACAAAAAAAAATTCTTTAAGGGAATAATTTAGCAACAAAATCTTAGGAGAACAAAAGTAATGGAAACAAATCTTTGAATGATTAATTTGATGAGCAAAATTTTTAAAGGACCAATGTGGTGATGCATTTAGCTTTGGAAGACCAAATTGAGGATTTTCTATAATTTTAAATAAAGGTTAACAAATTTTAACAAGAACCGGTATATCCATTTACCTAACCATGCACTTTTGATAGTATTTCAAATTTTATTCTCCATCCTACACCTTCAACTACTCCATGAAAAAGAAAGAAAACATAACAATAATAAATGAAATCATGATTTCCCCCTCTTCCATTTCTCATCAATTATGACATCAATCTTCCTCGAATGAATACCCAAACACAGAGGAAAGAGGGACAACATTTTGCAGGCACTGTATTTCATTAACTATATGCATTGTTCACTTGTGAGACCAAAAACTCCACATCATATAAAAAATGGTGCAACAATCCAAATTTTGTTCCAGTTTACCAATATCCACTTATCCAATTCAACCTCAAACAACTTGTCATCACACCAATGCCACTCAACATATACATAAATCAAACAGCCAAATTCAACAACACAATTTTCAGCTCAAAACCAAGGTTTTAAATTGCAATCTGGAAAGTGGTTTCCGTCAGCAATACACAGGAAATTGCATACAAATATGGCCTGCAGTCACAATTGTAGTTGTGTTGCCATTAAAAACTGGACATTGCGGCCCAAAACACCTTACATTTTTTCAAATCTTGCTCAAAACCATCATAATTGGTACCTTCCACAACTAGGAAAATGATATGAACCAAGATTTTACAAAAACGGTCTGCGACGTCAAGGTTTTTGGAATGTTCACGACCGCAATTGTGACCATATAAGCTCAGCTGCATTTGTCCGCAATATCAAGAAACGCGACGAAACTGCGATTCTTGATATCGCGACTTATTAGCTATGTCAAGAAACTGGACGAATTATCTATATCAAGAAACACGACGAATTAGCTATATCAAGAAACACGAGGAAACCGCGATTGCGATAGCAATTAAAACCTTATGATAAACAAGCACACAAACACTTTCCAAATGAGGGATACATTTGAGTGTCCAATGCTCCTAAAACAAGGAAAGTCACTCGTAAATAACACAGCAACAGAGAGAGGAGAGAGAGAGAGAGAGAGTGAGGAAAGGAAACTCACCGCGACGGAATTGTTGGAGGGGAAAACGGTGGAAAAAGGAGAAAATGGATTGGAATAAGCGAAGAGAGAGTAATAGGCATTTCTGAAGAGGAGTACGCAGGAGAGAGAAAGGACGAAGAAGAGGAGCGCGGCGCCAAGGCTCCGCCGGAGAAGGAGGGAGGTGGATTCCGGCGACATGAGGGTGGGGAAGCTAGCAGCGGCGTGGCGGTGAGTTCGTCGTCGGTTGGATGGGAGCGTGCGGGGCATTCGGTGTCGGTGGGGAGCTCATTTCGGGAAACGGCGTCGTCTAAGCAAAACGGCAAATCAATGAATGAATCTCAAGTGTTTAGTTACTGTGTGTGGATAACTGGATCTCCACTTCATGCATCATGACGTAACGCTAATAATAATAATAATAATAATAATAATAATAATAATATAAGAAGGGAAAGAAAGTGGGCAAAAATTTGGAGGTGTTGTTGGCCAAGCAGTGTGGTGGAATTTATCTCAATTGCTCTGTGTTCATACTAGAAACATTCTTTGGACTTGTTCCTCCGTCTTAAAGTGGCTATCATGTTATAAAATAATTATATTAAACTCTTTTGTTATTTTTATAAATCCATTCATTTTATTTTTAAAATATTTCTTTTTCATAAATTGTTGTGTCTGAGTTTATTTTCATTTATTTTAGAAAAATAATTGTTTTTTAAAAAATTAACAAATACATGTTTGATCACCAACCTAAAACAATTTTTCTTTTACAACAAATATTCTCCTGTTCTAGTTAGATAAAATTGTTATGAATAGGAAAAAGAATTTGTATTTAACATAATAGTATATATAATAAATTAAATTCAATGCTATTGAATGAAGTGAAATAATTTTGTATTAGTTAATTTACATGTTTAATAGTATTAATATAAAACAATTTTGATATCTTATTTTGTGTGTGAAGGAAAAAGAATCAAAATGGTGTCATTTTTTATCTCTTATTTTAACTTATTTCTATTTATTTTGTTTGAGTCTTTTTAATATAAGGTTTAATAGTCACTCATCATCTAAAATAATTTTATATTTGTAACCATAATATATTTATCTTAAAATTTTAGTCCTAGCATGCAATTTTTTTTAATTGGTAGTATTTATTTTTAATTTAATTCTTATATATGAAAAAATAAAATGATATTTATACGTAAAATTATTCTTTTTTGTAATAAGATAGGTGAAAATTTATAATATTTTATGAAAAATGCTAACAACATATTTAATAACTCATTCTTTTAAGTATATTTTTTTGTTAGTTGTTTAATTTTATTAGAAATTATAAATTTTTTTTATGAGTATCAATTTTTATTTACTCTTAATTTTGTAGTTTATAAAAATTTTAACTAATAATATAAAATGTGCTTAAAAAAATATAAAAAAGTATATTCCTAATTGTCTTCCTATTTTATTATCTATTTTAGGAGCAATGGATACCAATCTCTTAACTATGTCTCAACACCTATCTTATCACAAAAATTGTGACACGTCATTTAAATTAATTATACATGATCCATATTGCCCTTATCCCTTTCTCTAGCAGCACCTGTCCCACTACACATAGATTGAGATAGGTATTGAGACCTAATTTGGAGACAGGTGTCAATTACTCTAGCATGTACCAGTGCACCTCCTTTTAATTTTTACTCTTGTGCATCTCCTCCATTTTATTAATCTTACTCATGCTTTCATTGTTTTGCATTTTTTACAACACCAGAGTTTCTATAGCTTCTTTATTTCTCTAACTGTTTTCCATAATCGACACATTCACGACATCACTAATGTAAGGGTGGGCAAAAGAAATTGAATTCAACTAAACCGTAGAAAAGTCAAATCGAATTAAATTATAAAAATTAAATTATTTTTTATAAAGAATTAAATCCAACTAATCTTATAAAGAATTAAACTGAATTTTTTTATAGACGAATTCAACTAATCTAAACTATAAAAAGTGAATTATTTTTATAAAAGAATAAAAAATTATTTTCAATCTTTTTTCTATAAATAAATAAAAAACATTTCACTTCAGTTTAAAACAATTTATTTCAATTCAAAGAATAATAAAGTTTAGATTTGAGAAAACAATTTGTCGAATGAAAAAATAATTCAGTTCAATTTGGATGAATTGTTATAGTTTGGTTCAGTTCAATTTTATTTTTGGGACATCTCTATTTAAAAAATTAATGAAAATTACAATTCAAATATTGAACTCAAGAATCAAATTGTTTTCTATGCATCTTCAACTTGGAGTGTTAGGAACACATTAAGTGTATCGACCAGACAAGTAATAAAGTAGTGAAAGATTTATGGGATTCATAAAGATTGTGGTTTATTAACTACGCAACTAATTAATTACTATTTTAATCTAAGAATTAGGAAAGAATGAAATTTTTGGGTTTTTTATTTTAATTGAAAGAAAGAGCACACTTAAAATAGTATTTAGAAAATTCAATTGATTTTTAAGCGGTGAGGTATCAAAATCTCTTTAATTCCTTTCGCAGGTGATCTCATTCCCTTCTTAACCCCTTTTTTATTACATTATTAATTTTTTAATTTCTCTAATTTAATTTATCATCAATCCCGAGAGGATAAATCTTTTATTTTTAATTATAAACTATAATATCTTAAGTGAGCAAAATTAATAATAAGCATTAAATTTAAGAAATGTATGGTTATTGAATTTGACCATTCCAAATTCCAAATTTTCAATTACAAGGATAAGTTACTAATTTATTTTCTAAAAAAGTCAATCTAAAAAAAAAGTATTAAGTATAAATTTAAGAACTTAGTTTGCATAAAAAAAAATCATAAAGAAAAATTAATTATATTATAATCAAATTAAAGTTTATCTTTAACCTAATTTAAAGGGGACTTAGAAAGTATTAAGTCGCTAACTAAGCATAAACAAAAATAAAGAAAAAAATAGAGAAAAACTCAGATCTTCAATAATAGAATACAAATTCTTTAAGATCCAATAACTAGTGATGATTATATCAAGTTCTTCCTTACTTCCAATCTTTAAATGAGTCAACGAATGAACTCGATGATGTAATTTCTTCAAATAAATAACATGTTTCAATCTTTTAAACTACAAAAGACTTTAGTTACACCTATTAAGATACGAAAATTTTAAGCATCTTGAATGCACTAGTTAGGTAGAATAAAGATTGACGTCAATTTTTTTTATAATATACTATAGCATTTTTTTTATAATAAAATACATACGCATATAATTTTCTCCATACTTTTTTCTCAAGCATATACATTCTTTTGGAAAAAAAAATAAAGGGATGGTTTAATCTAGTGGGAACATAGTCACCATCAAAATTTTTAAATTTATTTTATTATTATATGGAGTTATTCTTGTGATTTCTCCTTCTATCTTAATATATATATATATATATATATATATATATATATATATATATATATATATATATATATATATATATATATATATATATATATATATATATAATTTTTTAACTAAAATATTATTTATTAAAATTATAAAATATTATATATATTAAATTTTTTACATATGTTATATATATTAAAATTTAATTTTTTTACTAATATAAGATAAAATTAGATAAAATAAAATCTGTTTTTATATATTTTAAGATAGAAGGGAGAAGTCATTAAAAATAAGTTGATATAATAATTTAAATAAATTTTAAAAATTTGATGGTGACTATGGTTACCTTGATCAACCCGTACCTCCATTTTGTGCCAAACTTTAACCCTCTTAATTTTTTTTAAAATAAAACTATGAATTTAGTTCTTCAGCAATTTGCTTGATATTAATTTAATCTTTCTATGATAGTCAGTAAATCTTTTAAATATTAAAAAAACAAAAATGATTATTTTTAATTCTTTATATTACAATTCTTTGAAGAATGAAATTGATGTAATTCAAATAATATATTAAGTTACTCATTGAGTTAGCGTAGCTATTAGACATTTAACATGGGTTTGAACTGATATAAGTTCAGCAGACCTTTATTTTAAAATTAGGCAAAATTAATTTGAATCTGTTAAATATAATTAAAATGTGAACCCAGATTAGTCTCATTTATAATTTGTACATAAAAACATGTCTCATGATAAGAAGATATAATTCTGGCATTTTACCAAACAGATACATACTCATCTTGTCACTGCCGCTCCTATGTTAATATCGGAATTAACTCATCTGAAATAAGGTAAAATAAGTAATTTCATTTTTTAATAGCAATTAACATCCACTTGTGAAATCTAGCTAGGTAACATTCAAATGGCCAAAGATAGGTCCAAATTAATTGTGTTTGGGACATTAGAAGAACTAGAACAGGCCATGTAGTTGTTGCTAAACTCAGGGCACAATGAAAATGCCTCACTAGTCTCACTGACTGAAGAAGCATTACTTTTCTGAGAGGAAGGATGGGGTTGTGGCAATGAGATCGACAATGACAACTCACAACCTCCCATGTCTTCATCCTCTGCTCGTACCCTCCAAATGTTCCCAACTTCATTCAAAGGCTGTTTTTCATTTAATTTGTCAACAACCTGTCCAATGATGTGAAAAAAGGAGTAGCCTTGAGAAAGTGACATCAGCATCTTTATTCTTGTAAAATGTACTTCATATGGACTTTTTAACAAAATTGATCCAACATTTGATGAATACATTCATACACAAAGAGAGCAAAACAAATAGTTTTTTTAAAAAAATCATGATGGTATTAATAGGGGTTGGATTTAGTATAACTATAAGATACTAATTTTCTACAACATAGAAAACTACCATTCAAATGCTTGTTAAAAGAGATGTTCATGTTTAGTGAGCAATTGCTCAACATGATTATCACTTAACTCAAATGGAGAGTACGTGAAAAAAAAAATATGATGCTTGGAATTGATATTTCTCACTAGGGAAGGAGGAAACTCACATTTTAATCTAGCATGTCATTTTCATTTCTTGTTTTTATGGTGAGGAGAGGGATGGAGCTAAGGGAAGTGGCATTACTTAGAAGTAGTTTTCATGGACCATATCATATGACAATGAAATAAAGACCATAAAACCAATATCACACTCCACTCCCATTAAAAAAGGTAAGGACAAATGAAGTACAAAAAGATAGATAGATTATCTGTGTGTGAGAAGAGTACCTGGAGCAAATCTGATTCTTGCTTTGGTAGCATAGGAAAGGTTGTGGAAAGGGGTGGAGTCTGCCATATTGAACCAACACAAATCTTCTTTATTCCCTTCTGCTCACCCATGCTCTGCAGGTAATCATAAAAAGTAGTGTATGGATTTGGAACAGCTTCACATATTCTTTGGCTGCATTGTAGGATTCCTGAGAGTAAACTTGTCTTCTCGATTCTAGCTCTGAGGAGAATCCAAACGTTAAGGATTATATTTTTCTTTTCTTTATTTTTAAAAAAAAAGTAAAACTTGGCTCAGAAAAGCCAAATATCAAGCACAAAGACCAATTACTTTTTTGTTTTGTTACTTTTCCATGCTACCACTTTTTAGTCCTTTGAAAAGTTTGAAATTATTTCAACAAGTAAAAAAGTTATAGTATAATGAGGCTTAATTTTTGGACAATTCCTTTTTTTTTTTTTTTTTTACTTCTCTTGTTGGAACATCTCATATTAATTTTTTTTTCCTATCTCGCTGTTGTGGATATCTATACTCAAAAAGATGCCCAACAGTTATTTTTCTACTATTATAATAGAGTCGACTAATAGTTTTTATACTATCAATTAATTACAATTTTAAATTTTTTAAAGATTGAATTTGACTTTATTAAATTAACATTTAGTAAGAAGTATATCATAATTTAAGATAATTTTTATAGAATATAATAAATTTATTATACTATGCATGTATTATTTATTAAGAAAAAATAAAGTTAAACTGACCTTTTTGGAGAGAAATTAGTGGAGCTGGAGAGGGAATGAGATTCTTTTCCAATGGGTTTTAAGTGAAAACCAACATCACTCACTTCATCAACACGTCCATCATCATCATGCTCCTGAAAAGATTGTTTTCTATGTTGGGTGGAAGTCCTATCTGTCACCAATAAACCAACACACATGGAGTAAATTAAAGTAGAATGTTTGGTGAAAGTAATCAAGAGTTTATTTATGGGTCCAAAGGATTATCAGGGCTTGGATTTGCACACAGGTAATTAATGAACAACCCATGCATGGATCTTAAATGTTGAAAGCAGAAAAGTTATGGGTTTCATCAAAATACCATTATAAGAAGATGGTAAAAGCACATTGGTTTATCATTCTCCCTTGTCTATTCTGGCATCAACTATGCATGCGAAAGGGACAATAAATGAGCAATGCAGTTGCCAATTTTCTGAACTCATGCATGGGGGCTATAGCTTTTGCCTCTGATTTTGAACTACAACTAATAACCAATAAGGGAAACAACCATTGAGGGATCGAGTCTGCATGCCTTCAGTTCACAAAGCATTTACATTATTCAATGTACGACTTGCAGGCTGGATAAATTACCATCAATATTAATCCTGTTTACCAATAAATGCTACATGGTACGTAGTATTAAATATATTTATTTTATTTAACTAATCTTTTTACATTAAAATTAACCACAAGTCTAACATTGTCTTTCTTTACTCTCTAGAAAGTACAACCTCACAATGTATATAATAGATGTAGATACATTACCATTGCGTTTAGGATATTAGTTTAAAAGTCATTTTTATTTATTCGTGATGTCTCATTTTATCATTTTTATCCTATCGCAAATATAAGCAAAAATAAGTGTTATAAATATCGGTTTTAAATTTAAATTATTTTCAACTTATTTCACATTATTTAATAAAGTTATCTTTAAAATATTTTTTATTTATTAAAATTTATGTTTCTATCCTATTAAATGAAATTCATATAATTAAATTATACTTCAAAGCAACTTTTTAAATAGCATAAATTAATTTTTTTTCTTATATATATATATATATGACTCAATGAAGCATGTTTTAATTTTTAAACATGTGTTTTATTTTTTTAACGAGTTAATTTCTATCTATAATTTTTTTCACAAACTGGTCAGCGCCTACAAAACAACTCCGTTGCATGATTAATTAAAAACTACTAAAATAAAAGACACTTTAAATTTTTACACTTTACCCTATACTTCCTTCTATTACGAGGTAGGAGACAAAAGAACCAATCATTCTTAAAAAATAAGAACACTTAAATGTGTGTTTTGTTTTCTATTAAAATTAAGTCAAACGTAAAAAAATTTGGCACCTTATATTTTTATATCCTATTCATCCCCTTCCTTTTATACTTAAAAGTGGGTAAGAGAAATTTTATTGATTTGAGTTCTCTCTCTCTCTCTGTTTCATTTTTTTTTTTACAGTTAACTGCTTCAGTGGGTGAATAATACAGGTATATTATAAAGTGGGAGATAATCCTACCGTGTGTTATGTTTTCTGTTAAAATAAGTTTAACGAATGATCGAGTCAAAGATAAAAAATTTCCACACCTTATATATTGCTATATCCTACATTCCTCCACTTCCTTTTATAGTAAAAAGTGGGAATGAGACTTTTTCTATTCAATTGATTTGAGTTCTCTCTGTTCAAGTTTTCTCTTTGTTCGGTTAACCATAAAATGGAACGTTGGGGCCTATAAAATACGAATGCTGTGGAGACACTTTCTATCATTCTCTATTTGAGAGAATAAAATTTATGTAAATTTAATTAAATATGTCGGTATTATTTTTCATTTGGTTCTTCCCGTTTTCAAATAAGTATGACCATATAAATTTTGATCACTAAAAAAATGTGTTGAAAAGAGAATATAAGGGAGTAAGTATCTAGCTAACACTCATAAAACAGATATTATCATAAAACATTTACTTCTCATCTTCCTAAGGTAACCTCTTACATATCCAAATCTGTAGATAAATATGACACTATGAACACAAGCATATAGGCAGATGAGGATAGAAGGAGATAAATAAATAATTAATAATATGTAATTAAATATTATAAAAAAATTATTTAAGATCATATTTCAAACTTGTTAATAATTTCTCAAATAAAATATTGAAGATCCACGATCAAGGAAACTAAAGGTACTTGTTGTACACGTGTTCAGCATTAAAGAAGGTCAAATTAACAACGTTTGGTACCTTGTCTGCAGGAGTCACCTTTCATGCTTCTGTACATCTGATTTTGAAAAAAGAGAAAAACTCAATAAGGAACCCCAAATAAAAAGCCTTGCGAAGGGGTACTTTGACCACGGAGAGTAAAATGTATATAATTTTGAAAGCAAGTTAAAACCAATTAATTAACCTGGAGATGGCTCTTGACGTGCGAAATGGTGAGCCCTTTAACATCCATCACTTGAAGAACAAGCTTAGGAGTAGCCTCTACACATGAAAAAAAGTAAAAAGAAATTCTTCATAGCATAGAATCAACAACAATCAAGAAATAACGTGTTTAGTTATTATACATTTTGAATCTGATTTTAAAAAATTAATAATTATATTTTTTGTATTTCAAACATCATTCATCCCTTTCCTAACAAGTTTCTAAATATTAATATGCTACAAGATATTCATCAGCATCCCCTACTTTCTCAATCTTTCTTATTTCTTTTTCTTTCCCCCTTCCATCCCATGAAAATCATTGCATAGTCTGCCATATCTTTATAATTCAAACTAATTTTTAATTTATTAATGTAACATTAAAATTATAATAATATAATTTCTTAGACTGATGTGTATACATTAAGGTCTCAGAAAAATTAAAAAAAAAACAAAGAAGAAAAACTTGTGTTGGGAAATAATAATAATAATAATAATAATAATAATAATGTACTCACTGTGATGACCTCCAAGAGTCTCAATGGCATAAACAAAGCAACGATGGAGTTCAGGGGTCCATCTTAAACGAGGGACCTTTGATCTTATATACTGCCTCACTACACCTTCCCTTCCACAACTAGCCATTTTCCCTTGTGTTGAAAGCAAAAGGGTATTCACAAAATCATCTATTCACTTCATCATATATAAGAACAAGAGAGAAGAAGAAAAAAAGCGTGGCATGCAGCTTTTCTCCCTAAGCAAACAGAAAAAATGAAAATGAAGACAGAATCATCATAGTGAAAGGGGAAGATATCGAGAGAAAAGGACATGACGAGGGAAGAAGTCCTGCAAATTCCCGAACATGTCACTGATAATACCTTTTGGTAGGTGCTGTTGCTGCTTGCAGCGTGTTGCCAAATGACAAAAAGGAGAGAAAAATAATCACTATTTTGAGGGAACTCAAAAATAATCACGAGGAGCCTTCTGCTTCTGAACTCTGATATTGTTTTGCTTTTGCCACGAAATCATTATGCCTACGCCAATATATAGTCTCTCTGTTGCCATACTTTGACCTTTGTCTCTCTTTCTAGTTTCCACACCCTCTCTCTAGATAGAGTACTAGTAATATATGCGACAACTTCGTCATAATCGCTATGGGAGAATACATGGATGCCATGAAAATACTTTTCAGATTTTCTTTTGTTCTCTTCTCAGGACTCTTTTATTGCCGTGTTAAGATTCACAATCAATAAATAAATAATATATATTTATATATGCAAGTAAACAGTAATTTATCAAAGGTATAAACACATTTATATCATTAGCTAATTTAAAATTATCATATCTTCTTTTATAACTATGTTATATTACGAAATATGACTATCCAACTCCACTCGGTGTCATACCAACAAAACGTAATGTTAATATTTAAAATTTTTATATATGATAGTTAATTTCATTTTTATAATAATCATTTTAAAAATTATTCTTATTAAGATTTCTAATTAATGGTATAATTTTTTATATATATAATTCATAAATATAAAACTATTTATATATTCATATGATATTTTTAATAAAAGTTTTATACTATAATTAAATAACTAAAAATCACCCTAGGTCTAACTATAACTTATAAAATAATTATTATAAAAATATAATCATACCATATATAAAGATTTATGGTTAAGTAAACACGTAAATTGGAAACTTTATATTATTATTATATTATAATTAAATTATGTTTTTATACCTAAAATATAGTGTTTATTTGTCTTTTCCCATAGGTTAAGGAGAATGTAAAAAAAACTCTGGACCAATCATAAATTACTATGATAAGATTATTAAATTTTATAATAATTACTTTAAAAATTATGTTTTAATAATTTTAAGTAATTTGTAATTAGTTGATGCACTAATATTCTATTAAATTAAACTCATAACATTGACATACTTGTTATGAAATTTTTAGCACTACAAGAAATTTTAAAATACTATAAGAATTTTTTAATTTTGTAACTAATTTTAGCTACCATTTAAATTAGTAGTTAAATCCTAACTAATTAACTATTAATTAACTAAAATATTATTTTTTTCTAGCTAAATTTAAGTTATATTCATTTATACTTCTTATTACCACAAATTAGATAGAAAATAACTATAAATTTTATAAATTTACTACAAATTAACTAAGATTATTTTCTTAGCTAATTTGCTACTTATTTTATACTACCAATCAATATTACAACAATTTTGTAGCTAATTATTTTTACTAGAAATTAACTACAAAATAACTATTAATTTTAAAATTAGCCACAAAATTATTTTGTAGAAAATTTTAAATTTTCTAGTTGTAAAATTTGTTATAAAATAATTAACTACAAAATTTTAAAATCAATAATTATTTTATAATTAATTTTTAGTAAAAATAATTATCTACAAAATTACTATAATATTGGTGATAGCATGAAATAAGTAGCAAATTAGTTAAGAAAATAATTTTAGTCAATTTATAATAAATTTTTAAATTTTGTAGCTATTTTCTAGCTAATTTATAATAATAGGAAATATAAATGAATATAATTTAAATTTAACTCGGAAAAAAATATGCTAGTTAATTAATAGTTAATTAAGTAGGATTTAGTTACTAATTTCAATGGTAGCTAAAATTAGTAGTAAAATTTAAAAAAAAATTGTAGTGTAGGTCTAATTTAGATAATTTTTTTATAGATAGATATAAGAAGAAAATAAGAATATAATAAATTAAATCTTTTTCTCATAAATTAAAATCAATTTATATATACTTCAATTTTTATAGAATTTTTTTGTCTATTTTTTTTTAAAAAAAGGTTGAGATGAATAAGTTAATGTGAAATTATAAAAGAAATTTAACATTTTATTTTATTTTTTCTTCTGTAAATATATATTGAGAAAATTATTTAACCAAATACATGTTATGCTTATTTATTTGATCAGTGTGACAAACGAGACACTGGTTACAACAAAAACTAATGGACGAATTATTTATATACAAATTCGAATTAGTTAATGGTCATAGTACGACATTTTTTTTCTGGTAAAGAGTACGTATAACATTATTTTCTACATTTTTTCTTATATCAGACGAATATGGAAAGGGAAAAAAATTGTGATATTCGAATTTTGATGGAGGGTTTGTTTCAAGTTATTTTCTGTCATTCTTAGAAACATCAGGATAAAAATATTTATGTTTATTAAAAAAATATGAAAAAAATATTTTTAAATATATCTTATTTCTAAAAAAAGTCATATTCTCATGTTGAATCAAAAATTTGTTCCCGTTAAAAAAATTAGATTTTGATATATGATGCATTTTTAAAATGTGCTCAAGAGCAAGCATATGAGAAATGTTTTTTTTTCAATGACATCAAAGACTTTAAGTTTAGATATCTTACTTAAATATACTAGTATAAGTAATCACTAGTTTTTCAAATTTTTTATACAATTTGGGTGAACCAATTTTTGAAGTTTAAGTGAAGAGAAATTGTGTCAAGAGAATTTAAGAAAAATAAAGTTGAAGAATTTAAATTTAAATTTAAGAAAATAGAAGATTATGATTTCATTTATATTTTTTTATTTCCTAATTCTAATTTTATATGAATTTCATAACTCATTCTCTTATTACTGATTTTATCCCGTAATTCTAATATGAGTCATTGGTCCATACTTCTAATAATCTTTACTTTAAACTATATTCATATAAAGACTCAATTCAAAGCAAGCATGAAACAAATAATTAAATTATCTAATCTAATTTGAGTTTTAGAAAAGAATTTGATCATATAATTTTCCTTCGCCATTCAATTTATTGATTAAGGTAAAAGGTGATCAAACTTTTTTTACGAGTTATAAAAATAAAATAATTTAATAAGAGAAAAGCAAATGTTGATATTCAATTTCATATTAGGGGTTCTAAATAAAAACTATGTCATTACCCAAAAGAAATTTTTAGTCACTCATGTTCAAGAAACTAATTCAACAAACCAAAAAATACCACATCCTTGGCCTTACTAAATGCCTTGAGGTGCTCCTGTAAAGCTCTAAAACTTAAGATGGATATAAGAGAAGAGAGAGTATGGGAGATTGAAGTTTTGAAATTTCTGTCTTGTTTACTCCCTTTTATAATTGGTGGATTAGGTTATCCATGTGGACTAGCACGGATATGCTAAGGGGAAGCATGGTTGTGTTGGTGTGTTCGCACTTGACAACAAGTATGTTGGATTAGAGCACGATTGTGTTGTATTATCCTGACTCATATTAGATTGGAGCACAATCATACTGAGTGGTTTGATTTGAGTACGGGCGTGTAAGATAAAAGTATAGTTGTGCTTAATCTTTTTCTCATGTGGACTTCCTCTTTTGAGTTCAAAAGCTCATGTTCTCATTCCTTTTTTCTTCCTTTGATTTGTGAATTCGTACCACATCAAATTAAAAAAAAATAATGAATTCTACTTGATAATAATAAAAAAAACAATACAATTATACCAAAAAATCTCTTGCATTAATATACAAAAATTGAATTTATCAATATAGTAAAAATAAAATTTGTTATAAAAATTTTAATATATTCAAAATACTTAGTACTCTTTTTTTTTTCCACATGTTTTCCCTAATTCATTGGACCAAACACTAATCAAACATATTTTCTTAAAATAGTTAAAAATATTGTTTCCATAGTTATATTTTCAAAAATGAAATTTCTAAAATATAATATCATACATTGAAACAATCATTTCTAAGTTATTTAATTATTACAAGTTCTTATGAGAAAATGGGTTAATTTCCTACCAATTACATCAATGTTTGGTGGTGGAATCGCAAACTTGTCCTTGTTATAGATGAATATTTTTGTTTTGTCGAGCTAGAATCTTCACGGCAGTGTACGACGGAAGGGAAGTATTGGTGGTGGCCACATGCAAACTCTCTTACACTTAAGACAATATATGAAAGTGTTGAATGAAAAAAGTGAAAAATAAATGCATACATTGTTGAATTTGGCTTATATAATGGGACTTTAAACAGGGAAAATAATTAATTAGTTAAAACGAATGTGGTTGACGTGACAATCCATTATGGTCATGAAGATTGCATGAGGCGTAAGTTGGTAGGGGAAGACGGTGAAAAAAAAAGGATTTGGTACTTTGATTTTGGGTCTATTTTCTTAAAAATTGAACTTTTTCATCGATTATAAAATAATCAATGTAAAAATTGTTACTTTCTATGTTAGTAATATGTATAATAGATTTTTAACCGATATAAAAAATAATTTTTCCAGTAATATAAGTGAGAAGTTGGAAATTGGCCAAATACTAACATCAACTTTAATGTAGATAAAAGTTTTTAAACAAATATTTAAAAATAATATATATAATATATAATCAGAATGTTTGTGCTTGAAATGGCTAAAGACTCAAAATGGCACATGCATTTCTAGCTAGACATTTGTATGTCCTAGCCTCGTAGGGAAGCCTTTCTTGTCATGAAAGATCGAAAAGAAGATAAGATGACAATTGAGTTGTATATTGAAGGTGCGAATGGTTGGAATTTGGAAAGGAATTGCATGTCAACGCGCGTGTGAGAAAAGGATCATTCCTTTGTGGAATTTCAGTTAATCCATCTTCCATCAATCCTATCAAAATCAATGAATCGTATTTCCTTCATCTTTCAATTTTATATCATAAAATGCATAATACAATTTTCTTAATTAGAAAAATATTCTACAGTTTGTTGACTTATGTATATAAATTGTTTTGTATAACTTGACTAATATAAAATGAAGTTGAGGCAGTCCCAAAATTTGTGTCATTAATTAATACGATGGGGAAAATCCCTTTTTATTTAAAGCTTAATGATGTGAATCTCTTTACAAAAATCTATTCATTTCTCAATCTCTAAAAATGTTGGCTCACTTACTCTAGCCAATTAAACCATGTGAATTGATGAGTGTCTCGAACCAAACTTTTTAAGGTTGAATCTAGCATAAGAAGCACGAAAAATATTATAGATATATATAATTCAGCAAAATCTTACCGTAGGACCACTAGACAATCACAAATAGCATGCGTCCCATGTCATAAAGATCAGGGACGACATTACAAAAGGGGTATGGTATCCAACAACCTAAAAATGCTTTCATCCTCTTCGTGCACTCTTTGCTACAATATTCATTAACCTTTTTGGCACACATTCGTTCATTTCACAAGAACACGAGCAAGACAAATATTAGGATTTGAACACCTATAAATTACAAATATTTTATCAACATCTTTTATTTATTCTATTTCTCTTTTTTTTCACTTTGATCACATAATTAATCATATCAATTACTTATCTCTCTTTTCACACTATTTCTCTTTATATGTAGCACTACTCCATATATGACTTTTGATAATATTTAAAAAAATATTATGAAAATATTAAAAAATTATCCTATTAATTTTTGTAACATTTTAATAAATGTTGTATTTAAGTCATGTTACAAAATATAATTAGTAATAATACATATTTATTAAATATTATTAAATATATAAAATATTAAATATTAATAATATTTTTATAATAAAATATTAAACAAAATGTAAGTTGTATAAATACTCAACTAGTGTTCAAGTATCATTTTCCGAAAAATTAATATTAGAGATCCGGTTGATTAGTTATAAATTTAGTTACACGTAAATACGTTATTTCTTACATTATATACAAGTTATATAAGTAGATGATTTAGTATAACAAATTTGTAATCGACTACGTTTTATTAATTCTTTATTTTTCTTGACTATATGGGTTTTTATACTTTAGTAGGAAATATGGTAGAGCTTTATAAAAGAGAAAAAATAAAAACAGAATTAATAAAAATAAAAAATAGTATTAAATCAAATTATTACGTAACTTATTATATATAATTAAAGAAGTAATATAAAAAGTAATTAACTTGAACTAAATTTGTAATAACTAATCATATTAATAACTTGCTATGGAAAATTTAATCACGACCATGTTAAACTGATTTTATAATTAAATTTGATAATAAAATTTAATTATTTTATTTTTTAAGTTAAAATTTAATTAATTATTTTTTAAATGGTAGGATATAACTAGATAGCCGATTATGAAAATAAGCTATAGTTATAATTTGTACGGTTTGGTTTAGTCACAATCCAATATTTTCGGTCCTTAGAATGAGAGTTTAAATTTTGATTCCTACCAAATTTTTTTATTTGGTTTTCATCTTTAAAAATTTCAAACAATCAATTTTGATCAATATTATTAAGAGTCACTTAACTGTATTTAACAAAAGTCAAATAATAATTTCATGTAACATTTACTGATGTACACAATACTATGTCAATATATGATTCTCTAATTTTTTTCTAATATTTTATTGTTAATGTTCAAATATAAATCTTAAACTCACTTGCCTTTGTCATAGTTTTACCTTATTCCCAACATTTTTTATTTGCATTACCCGAAACCAGTAACCATCCGCAACACATCGATCTTACTCTTTCAAATAGCCCAGCCAAGCACATGTCGAATCATCTCTGAAATCATATTAGTATATATTACACATGCACCGAGAACAACATACACAGTAACAAATTGGTCACTACAATATTGTTCTTATTCCTTAACTAAGATGTAAAAAGTTAAAATTTTGGTATTATATATAAAAAATTATTTGATAAACTTACTATTTTCGACAAAAAATTAGACGATAAAAACTTTATATCTATTCATGATAAAAACTTTACATTTATCCATATTAAGAAAATAAAAAAACCATGCAGTGACCGTTGAACAAAAACCCCACACAAACTCTCAAAACCCAATTACAGAACTTGCAACAACAACCAAAGGCTGCCTACAGGGGGAGGGTACTCCCAACACTATCATTTATATAATAATGATGGCATTATATTTACATTAATATATAATTAAGTTAAAAAAATTAGACTATAAAAATTGTGAACACAGTTAAGCACTTGACATTCCAACAAGATTTGGCATAATAAATAGGTAACTAGGTCCTTAAATTTATGAATAGATATTGGATTTTTTATCGTAAAAAAAGTTATTAACATAACTAAAATTTATAATAAATAAATATTTTTAAATATATAAATTATAATATAAAATTTATAATAAATAAATATTTTAAACATTTATAAAATAGAAGTGTTTGATATAAACATTAGAGTTGGTTTAAATGTTTATTAATTATATATTAGAGCTCCCTACTCAAACATACTTAATGATTTTTCCAGATATTTAGATCCTTTTAAATTGTATACTAACGTGACAATGTGAATAACTCATGTTAAAAAATTACAAAAATAATTATGACAAGATTAATTATTCTTTTTTTATATAAGGTTCATTAAATTGAACTACTTTTTTTCTAAACATAACGTCTTGATGAGGATTCAAATTAATTCATACGAATTTATATATTTTTCATTTTATATATTAACCAAGAGAATATTTTGCATATTTCAAAAATTAAATGCTAGTAATTCTACTAAATAGATAGTTATTGTGGTTGTAAGCATACATATATTATATAGTATTATTATCTGAGGCAGTTGACGAATTAGTAGAGAAGAAAGTAATAAGAGGTAGCTAGGTAATTAGTCAGAGTGAATAGTTGTTAGGATGGCAGAAAATGCAGAGTTGTGGGGCTACAAGGCAAAAAGAATGGATACAAGGCACAGCTTCTCAAGATTTTCTATCTTGTCTGTGATTGTCAGTCTTAAAGAGAGGGAATGATGGAAATTCCTGTGCAAATGGCATCATGGTGTATAAAACAGTCCAAACCCACATTAAATTTAATACCATCATTACAATCTCATATATGTGCATTAAATAACCCTTGAGTTGTAATTTTGTGGTATGCACTGCACACAATATAACAAGGAAGATAACTTTTCTGTCTTACACTTGAGGTAAAGTAAGTGGTAAACACTGAAAAGAGTAAAACAAGACAGAGTAGATGGGGCCAATTCGAGGTAGCGGATACCTTTGGCTTGTGAAACCAGGCAAATCAAATGCTAATGTGCATGTCTCGGCAACTGTGTTTCTACTTTCTAGCTACTCTCCCTCCATTACCCAAGCAAATTTTGTTACTAGTCTTTTTTTAATATATTCTTTTAGGTCATTTTTTAAAAATTTCTTTTGTTTCTTTATTTTTTAAAATTTATTTTAATTTTTTAATTTTTGAATTTAAATCGATGTTATTTTTATGAAAAAATATTATTTTTAATATGATTTTAACTTTTTTAACTAATTTAAATCTAAAATTTGTTTTATTAGATTTGTTAAAATCATTTGAATTAATTATTGTTCGAATAAAAGATAATAAATAATATAAAAATTATATAAAAAATAGTCTCTAATAATTGAAGAATTAAAAATTTTAATTTATATTCTTTTTTCAAAATTTTCTTATTTTTTATACAATTTTTATTGAGTTTAATTTTTTATTTGAAAATTAATTAAATTTCATAATTTTTATATAAATAAATTTAATAAAATTTTAAATCATTTAAAATTAATTAAAAAATATATTATAAAATAAAATAAAATAAAATTGATACTTTTCTTTGAAAGGATAACATTCAAATTTAAGAGTTAATAGATCAAAATTATTTTTTTAAATATAAAAGATCAAAACAAATTTTTATTATAAAATAAAATATTAAAATTAAAAATATTTATTTTAAAGTATAATATTATATTTTTAAAAATTAAGATTATTATGTTTAAAATATTATTCTCATCATATATTTAGTAGGTATTTATAAATTTTAAATAATTATTTAATAAAAGAACAAAACTGGAAAAAGAAGTGTAAAATAATGTAGAGAGAAGTAATTACTAGAAAAATATTCGTTTTAGCTAAATGGAGAAAATAACTTATATTCTGATGTGAACTTAACATACTCATCTTTCATTATAAAAATGAAAAATATGATATATACAAAGACTTTATATTCCTAAAAATGAAAATAGATAAAAACTATTTTTCATAATTTTTAACAAACATAAAAATAAATATTTTCATGTTCGTATTCTCAAAAGAAGATAACCAGAAATAAATGCTTCCTAAAATAAATATTATTATATTAGAAATTAAAGTGAGACACTTGTATATATGGATTAAAATAAGACATCTGCAACGCATTTCTTATTTGGGATCTTTCTTATTAAGTAAAAGAGTGTCGTTGAAGCTTGTTCTTACGTAGCACCTCTCAAAGTTGCTTAAATAAATATCGGTTCTTTTCATTTTTTGGCCTAATAATATTAAAAAAATAAAATTGATGTGATAAAATATATGAATATAAAGTGATTTGTTGAACTTATTTAGTAAAAATTAAAGTTGTTGGATTGGAGAGAAGAGTTTGAAGTTATAGAAAATAAAAACGAGCGATATTGAATGATAAAACCCATTTAAAATGTATAAAAAAATTTAAAATTATATGCTTATCCATTAAAAACGTGTTACTTTAATATTCTCTATTGATTTATTATAAGCTATATTGTATTGAAACTTTAACATTAAACACAATAAAATATTTACTAATTAGTAATTACAATTCAAATAATATTTTTCTATTTTTAAATTTTTTACAGATAATTATACTCACATTCTTAAATTTAATAACATTACACCTTTTTTTTTTTTAACATTACTCCGATTTATTTAACATAAGAAATCAAGAAAACTAATATGTTATCAGGAACAATATATTGTATGAAAGAAGGTCTCTCTAAAGTTTTTTTTTTAAAAAAAAAAAGAGTATTAGGAATAACTGAATAAATTTGTAAAGTTTAAAGATATATGTGTTTAATTTACCTATTTTAAAAAAATTATTTGTTTTGTGTTTTTTTTACGCAATATTGTTTCAGGTAGGATCTTGTGAACTTTAAAGATAAATGTGTTTAACTTACCTATTTTTAAAAAACTTATTTGTTTTGTATTTTTTTAAGTAACATTGTTCGAGATAGATAAGATTTGATTATTAAGTTGGAACAACCCAACTCCTGGTAAATTTTTTATTTTTATATTTATATTTTATTATCAATAAAATAATCTTTTATAACCCAAACAGTTATTCTCCTAAATTTATATTTGTGCGGACTCGTTCCACCTCCCGTTTCAAAATATAAGGATTTTTTTTTTACGTAGGAACAAATCTTAACTAATTTTATTATATTTATTAAATTATTTTTAAAATATTTTTATTTAATTATAATTATATTTTTATATTAGGTTCTAATAAAAAAATATTTTAAAAATAAATTAAATAATATTAATTACAGTGAATTATTATTATTTTATTTATATTCGAGAGACAAAAGAAATAGTTGAATGTTTGTTTTTTGTGGTCTGGGTTTTCTATTCCTTTTAAGATGGGCTCATATTGCTTATATGGGCCCAACTAACTCGTCGTAGTGGTCCAATATGTCGATAAAGTACATGGTTGAAGAAAAATATTACCCTGTCAAAATTCATCTCCAGATTCTACGGTAAATCTGAAGCATCCTAATTATTTAAAGCCCTATTGACCTGATAATGGCTTATGCTACTGAAAATTTTTGGAAGATAGAGTTTTGATTAAATGAAACTTGTTTGAGAAAATTAGGTATTAATTTCATAATTTTTAAAGTCATTTAATTCTTTTCGAACATGATCTACGACTATCTAACTACCTCTAAATGTAAAAGAAAAAGTATACTTTCAAGAAGAAGAAAAAAACATAAAGTTTTATTACTTATAGTGTTGTGCGTACTTCAATAAATTATGACAAATGAATTATTTTTCGCATTTTAAACTGTGGAAACTTTTAAAGGAAGATTATATGGTTGGAAAATAGATTAAATAATATATGCATGGAAAGAATGAAAAATGTCATCTAATTTAAAATTATTATGTATAATAAATTTATCGATTTTTATAATTATTATCTTAATATTCATAATAAGAATTATTTTTAATTGATTAATAATATAAAAAAAAATTACACTGAAAATACATGTACATTAAACTTAAAAAAATAATGCACATTTCGGGGGAGGGAGAAATGACAAGTATCTGACGAACTTTACATAATTGGATATAGTGATAAACAGATTGTACTTTCAAGTACTCAAAAGTCTTTTGGATTTTTTGGTCCAAAACCAGAAAGAAAAATAGCTTTACCCAAGTTTGTCGTATTTTCAAGCTACTTTCACGTTAGTAAATTTCGAGTTTGATTTCATATTTTGAACAAATTAGAAAATAAATTATCAATACGATGTAACTTAGTTGGTTTAGTAAGGTGAATGAGTATTTTAAACTTCTTTTAGCATCTTGGATCGATACAAAAAATTAGAAAATAAATTTTATGGTAATAAATTCAAAACATAACTGATAAAGTATTCAAACATTTAAAGAGAAAGAAAACAAACCTTGCAGTGATTTGTGTTGAAATCTGATGCATTTTTTTTTTTCCTTAAAATTCTTGGAGCAGCTGATATTTATGGAGAATTAAAAGGTTGTTATGATATCTTACAGGATTTTGAAGTCATTAATCGCGCGAAATACATGGCAAACTAATATATACTTAGACTGAGCTAATCACAATCGGGGGTAGAACTAATTAAATTATAGGCATAGCAAGCACACGTTTACTTATTTATTAATATTTAAGTTAGGTTCAGATTTTTTTTAATCTATTTTGTTAAATAGATTCTATTTTATGATAGTTAAAAAGTTATTTTTTAATCTAACAAGTTAATCTATTTTTTGAGTTTAATTTACCCTTTTTGAATCGGAGCTGTTTACTAAAGATTTTGGAGGATCAAAAGATTATTCAGCTGTATACAAATTATGAGTAGGCATTAAGTTATTATAAGAGACTTATCTTTGTCTTCGTAAATTATAATATGGGTATGGAATGTTTACTAAATTTTAATTAAAAACTTAAGTTTTGTTTCAATAAATAATTATAACTTCAAAAAAATAAAATTAGAATTTTTTTATATAGAATATTCATATATGTGTAGATAACACGTACATTTTTTCTATAGATATATTCGAAGTTTTTGATCACTTTGATTAGTATTCGAATCGGATGATGAAAATTTATCATATTCAATTCTTTCAAAAGATAGATCTATAAGAATTTACCTATCTCTATAACCAAAAAATTCGGACTTGAATGATCATGTATTAAAGGCTAAATTGACTAAGGGAATATATCATAATTATTATGGAGAACCTACATGGTCTAACAATCATTTATATATTTTTTTCAATAGTAATTCTAGATACTATTGCATGTAACATAAGCTTAGCTGTTCTAGAACAATCAATTATTAGAAAATTTACGGATTCATTTGCAACTCCTTTGAAAATACTACTTTGAATGGTTTAAATTACAATAAAATGAAGGACAACAAACTTTTATATATTATTCTAATAGTAATTCTAGGTACTATTGCGTGTAACATAAGCTTAGTGATTCTAGAACAATCAATTATTAGGAAACTTGTGGATACATATGCAACTCCTTTGAAAATACTACTTAAATGATTAAAATTATAGTAAAATGAAGGGTGATAATGTTTCAAAGGAACTCGATCTCTCATCATAGATTAAATTTAATATTTTGATAATATATTCTCTTATATGCAATTTTAAACATTTAATAATATTATAAAAATTAATTATTTGTTAAGATATTAGAATATCATTTTTCTACTTCGTTAATAAAACTCTTCAATTTTTTAATGACTTTTATATCCTTTTCTACTATCAAATAAAAAAAATAAAAATTTATATTTAAATTATTTTTATGGAAAATCTGCAAGACAAATTTAAGTTATTTTATACAAAACAAAATTTATACGAGAGTATGCATAAAAATATTAAAAAAATTTAATAGATGTTTCAATTAAGAAACTGATCGTATTTTTGTCAAAATCATAGCAAAATTTGAAGGAAAAATTTGTAATCACAAAATTCACAAATAAGAATTTGCATAAGAAACCTACAAGAAAAAGAAAAAAATTGCCTGTTTAAGTTATATTGCATGAACTTTCTTATAGAGAATGAAAATATAAAATTCATTTGAAAAAGTTCAAAGAATACGAAAAAAAAAAAAAACTCATGAATTTTTTTTTTCAATTTAGTCTTAACTTAAAAAAATTCTCCTTGTGACTCTAGAAAATATCTATACTAGAATAAGTTAATCATTCCATTAGTTTATCACAATAACTTTGTAAACATAATGATATGGAACAAATAATGAGAATTTTCATGTAATATGAAGGTTTGACCCATCAACTATATTAATATAGTTAGTACAAGAAACTAGTGGAAGAATCAATTTAATTTAATAAAGATACTTTAAGATATCAAAGTCAAACTTAAACAAAAAATTTAAATAAAAGACCAAAATTTTATTTTAGTAAAAAAAATTATATTATAAAAATATAACTAATTAATAAAATAGTTAATGTATGAAAAGTATTATTAATGTTTAAAATTAGCCATAAGTACTGGTTTTATCAAAAACAAAAACTTCGTGTAATCTTAACATAAAATTGACTATTATAATAATAATAATAATAATAATATTATTATTATTATTATTATTATTATTATTAAATAAAAATAAATAAATTCAATTAAAGTGTTGCTCTATACGTATCCAATGACTTAAAATCATCGATAATTGATGAATAAATAATTTTTAAAAATAATATAAATATTTAAAAACAATTAAAATGTATAGATAATTTTAAAATATCATAGAAATCTTTATTACGAAGATCTTTCGTTGCCATGCACAATATCATCTTTCGTTGCCATGCACTCCCTTAGAAGATCTTTCGTTGCCATGCACAATAATTACGAAGGACAATATCATCTTATTGATTTTCAATGCAATTGTATTTTTCAAGATTTAATTAAAGTAATTAAAAAATAGATTCATTTAAATAAATATAAATAATATAATAACAATAAAGATTGATAAAACTTCATAGTTATGAATAACTACAACAACTATATAATCAACCCAAAAAAAAAACACTCTAACTACAACTAAAAGCTTAATTCTACTTTGAATTTTCAAGTTTTACAATTATGTGATTTTGTTTATTTAAGTGCTAATTGTATCAATTGGATCTTTTTAGGAGTGTAATTGTACGATTTTGATAGTTGAAACTCCAATTGTGCAAATAAGATTTCACCTATATTTTAATTGGACAATTTTGTTTGTTCAAGTTCTAATTGAGTAATTAGATCATACTTATATTTAATTGTGTAATTTTAGTACCTTTTGTTAACATTTTGTTAAATTGTGGTAACACTTATGGTTAACTTGACAAATATGACAAATGACACATCGGGCTTTTAGAGGTCAGCCCATCAACTTGCATAGGCCGTAGCGCTTTAGCCCATCCAAAAATGGGTTGCCAACGGTGGCAGCCTGTCGGGCTTATTCAATTTTTTTTAAAAACAATTTAATTTATGTCTTGTGTGCGTGGCTAGCTTGCCTTGGGCTTCTTGTTTCAATTATTCTCCCATAGAGCTGCAGCAACTCCATACATAATAAGTAATTTAATTCTCCACTGCAGCAACGCTGGATAGACTTAGTAATGTCCTACATTTAAAATAATCATGCCAGTTGTCAAAGTTAACCTTACTGGTAAAACTATCCATCCTAACTTATTTTTATTTATAAAACAATAATACATCACATTAGTTTTAAATAGTTTATGATTCTACGTAAAGTTTACTTGAAATGTTGATAATTTGAATATTAAATTATTACTTTACAAAACATTTTACTCAATTGCTATTTGAAGTCGACATTATAATAATATAATAATAGTAAAATCTAAGATAATTCAGTAAAATTTAAGACAATTTATTAATTTTAACTTTTTAATTTTAATTTTTTTTGGGACTAGCCTGCGTACCCATCCACAAACTAGACAGGTTACAGGTTTTAATCCATTGCTTGTAAGTTGGCCAGGTTTACCTGCTTTTGGCTAGAGATAATAATAGAGTAGGCTAGTCTGTTTTACAGCTGTTAGTAACCTACAAATAGTGAGTTATTGAAACCTAGATTACTAATTAATTTTGTAGCCGAATTTTTAAATTGATAATTTAGGAAATAAACAAATTAGCTGATAAATTAACCAAATTTATTCGACCCTAAATTTAGTGACTAAATTTGTAGTTGCTAAATTACATTACATGTATAATGTTTTAGTTTTCTTTGCATTTCTACATTCCAATTGAAAAATTTTGATTATAACTCACATAAATATAACTAATATCGCAACGATAATATCAAATACATTTATTAACTAAATTTAAATTAATTATATCAATCATAGTAACATGTTACTAATCAAAGTAACAAAAATAATAAGAAATTAAAGTACAAAAAGTAGAACAAAGTTGGTATAAAGGATGAAAAATGAAGCAACATATAATACAAAAAGTAAATTTAAGCTAGGGTTTAGTGGAGGGTTGGTTGGAGCCACCATGATCATCAATGAAAGGACTAATGTCATCATGACCATTCTACGTGGGTGGAGCAATGGCAAAAGTCATAGGTAATAATCCCAGATGGTTAACAACTTAGAGGAGAATATTTTAGGTCCTCGCTAATTTCGAATTGGTCTTTAGCATGAGTTTGAATGTTTGGATTGTTGTGTCATTTTATGTAAGCTATGCATTGTTATTCGCAAGGATCTCCATGTGATTAATGCCAAGATTATGAGTGCATTGAGTTGATGATGATAAAAACTCCTCACCTAGATGTCCTAAACCATACTGCGTTTTTTTTTGTTTTATTATCCAACTTTCAGAAAGAAAGCATTATTAGATCATAGATTGTTCATCAAAAGTATGTCATCAACTTAATGGGTGTCTACTTGACGTGGTTAATGAACTCCTTATAAAAATATAATAAAATTGAGTATTTTCCGTTAATAAAATAATAAAATGTTCTATAAATAAAACAAAATTTGAAAGGCATGTATTTGTTTATAACAATGTTCTTTGTTTTCTCATTCACCCATTAGCCATCTGATGTAATCTCAGATTCACTTTCTCACAATGATCTTAAAAAAAACTTCAAAGATTGGAAACTGTGACAAGAAACAAGAACAAAGGAATAAAAAAAGCATAAAATAGAATGAGGAAAAGGAAATGAAACTCACCACTTACCCAAAGGGAGGGAAGATAAGAGAAATGAGATTCACCACAAACTTCATGAAAACTTGATAAGAATTTTAGGTTCTTGCTCAAGAACAAGATTGAGACTTTTCTATAAAAGCTTGCTTAAGTATGTATTTTTAATTGACCAAATAGAAACTATTTTAAGGTAAAGATTATTAGGAATATTGGACTAATATTCCTTAGTAGAACTAAGAAGTAAAATCAGTAATACAAAGAGGTATCATAAAAAAGTTGCAAGAGATTGAGATTGAGGGAAAAAAAGCGTAAACGAAACCAAAACTTAATTCAAAAAGACTAAAATCAATTCTTCTCCTTTACTTTTTTACTTTTCTGCTTTATTTGTTTTTTCTTTTCACTACACAAATCTTTTCCAAAATTGATTATCTAAACTACATAATTTTTTTTTAAAACTGACATATTAGTCTCTTGGATAAGATATTTGGACTCACATCTTTATTATTATCGTGATAGGTACGCTTGCCCTTAAGCGTTTAGCAAAATACATCAATAAAATAATAAACATTTTAAATAATTTTTATGTATTGTTAAAATATTAATCAGTATTATTTAAATTGATTTTTATTTTTTTACATATTTAGGGGTGTATTCAATTAGAATTTGAAAATATTTTTTTATGATAAGAAAGTATTGTAGTATTTAATTAATACTTTTAAATAATATAAATAAGTCTAGTGATATTCAATAAGGACTATTAGGATTTTTTTAAACAAGGTGTTAAAGTCTAATGATATTCAATTGAGATTTTTTACAACTTACAAAAAAAAATTTGATATTAAAAAAATACAAATTTTGATAAATTATTTTGTCAGGTGAATTTCTTCCATAGATTTTATAAGATTTTTTAGTAGTACATCATTTATTCAACAATCTCACTCAGATCCTTGAAATTTTAAAAGACTTTTTAGTAGTAACTCTTTCATTCCTTCTTTTTCTAATGTTGTCATACTTTTCTTTTCATTAAATGCAATCAAATGTTGGTGTAGTATTTGATCATCTCTTTTAAATATGAATATATGGTGTAAGGTCAAAACCACCATGGGAGCTTGAAGAACATGGTGAAAATTATCTTGGAAGATCTCATGATAAGAGGGAGACTAAGGAAACTTCAAGAAGAAGTGCATAAAAAGATGAGTGTTCTTAAGGTCTAAGGAGAGTCAACTAAGAGCCTATCTTTGTATACCTTTATGGACTGCCAAATTGACCTTTTTTAAACATGTTTTAAACTTTTAAACCACTGCTATTAAGTGGTGTTTACATGTAATTACCTTTAGTTTTCTTGCAATTGGACTAGGAAGCTCAAATAAGGCAATTCGATTTAGTGACTGAATTTTCGATCACCATTTATAATGTCCATTTTGGCTTGCATTCTGGGGAGTGTTTTTTTGGGCCTTTAGGTTAGTTTTAGGATTAGATTAAACTAATTAATTGTGATTAATGCAACCTATATAAGCCTTGAATGTAATTAACTTAATCATTTTTGCATTGAATGAAACTTGTGCTAGAAGCACTTTGAGAGTTCTCTCTCACTTGTCTTGAACAAAAACCATTCTCATCAAATTCCCATGGAGGTTGTGGTGAATCTCAATCATTCTTATCTAATCCTCTTAGATTAGTGGTGAATTCTCCATTCTTTTCTTCTCCATCTCTTTAATTTCTTATTTCAATTTTGATTCATAATTTCTAGACCTGATTTTTTGCAAGTTTTGCTAACTATGTGTTGTTTGTGGATCATTCAATTTATCATTTGCTATCAGAGCTAGCCAGCAACACCTAGTGCTACATCTTCAAGGTTTGAATCAAGTATCCATAGAGTTTTCCTCCAAAAAGTGCGCGCCAAATGAGTAGGTTTTCTTGAATTTTTGCTTGATTCCTGAGTTGTTTTGATTCAATCTTTGTTAGGCTTTGTTCTCCAAACAATTATGCATCTACCTATGGTATTCTTTTCTCCTAATTCAAACATATGTTTTTGAGTGTTCTTGAGAATATTCCTTATTTGATTCACATGAACCTTAGGTTAGAAGACTTATAATGTTATATAGTAGCAAATTTTGATGTCTATGGTGCCTAAATGTACATTCCTAGTATCTTGTGTTGTGAATTGATTGTGGAACTTGTTGATTTTAAAAAAAGTATTTCACCTTGACTTTCTTGATTAATCACCATGTGTTTGATGAAAATATTGAGTTGAACTTCACTTGTTACAATGGTTTATAAGTGGATTTTTTGTGGTGCGATTGTGAAGAAAAAAGTGTGAAACATTATAGACCAAAAAAAAGTGAAAAATGCTTATGAAAGTGAAAAGAAAAAAATGATTAGTGTCAAGAACAAGTGTTGGAAAACAGAGCAAAGCCATACAAAAGAAAAATAAGGAAAGAAAAAGTTGTGTAAGGTCCAAAAGACAAAATTAGTGCACCCAAACTTTTTAGAGTTCTACTTGTATGCTTTGGCGACTTTGAATGTGATTTCTTGATTCTTCTTGCATAAACCAAATACATATATGTTCATTCCTTGCACTTTTGTTTAATTCATTTTTCTTTGTGAGTCTTCTTGTTGTCTCATACCTATTCCTTTTGAGTTTAGGTTTTGTTCTTATACTTTTTTGCTTGACTTCTTTAGCTTATTTGGTTTTGTCTTAAGTTTTCTTTTTTTGGACTTCGTAAGTGTGGTTGAGATTTGTTCTTATTTCACAAATGTCTTGTTGTTTGATTAGTAGATATTGATTCTTGTACAAGCTTAGGGTAAGAGTGAGTGAAAAAAGACTCGAGTGAACATTAGAGAAAAAGGTCTCTCAAGTGTGATACACGAGTGATGAGTGTAAACACTTAGGAGTGGTGAACTTGTCCTGCACCTTTAGATACTTTGTTGTACTATTTTGGTTAATTATGACATGAGGTAGTGATTAGATTTTGAGGGAGAAAACCATGAGAGGTTCTAGTAAAGAGTTAGAGAGTTATTCACCCAAAACTAGAATGGTGATAAAACAAATGAGGAAGTTGGAAGCCAAGCTAAGAGAGAGGTTGGAAAGAATGGAAAAGGGTAATAGAGAAGGCCTAGGTTTGGTGAAGAATGACACTTAAAGTGTCAATGCTAAGGTAAAGGCCTTAAGTAGAGAGAGAAATGAGAAAAATGGTCCCTCCTTGCATGAGAGTGAGGGTAGTCATGATGAAGGGAATATGAGTGTGTCTTCTAGGTTTCATATAAGTGAAAGAAATGAGAGACATAGAATAGTGAGGGAAGATCCTAGGAGAAAGGAAGTGAATGGCATGAAGTATAAGATCCTTCCATTACTAGAAGAGAGAAAACTAGATTCCTATCTAGATTGGGAGATGAAGATTGAGAAAATATTTAAGTGCTTTAATTTCAATGAGATGATGAAGGTTAAGGTAGCCACTTTGGAATTTAATGGCTATGTTTTGTGTGGTGGAATCAAGTGCTTTGTGACATTAGGAGGATGATGAGGCCTGTAGTAGAGACATGAGCCAAATTGAAGAGAGATTTGAGGGAGAGGTTTGTGTCTTCCTACTATGCTAGAGACCTTTATAACAAGCTTCAAAGATTATATCAAGAATCTAAGAGTGTTGAAGAGTACTATAAGGAGATGAATGTATGTCTCATGAGAGCTCAAGTAGAGGAGTCTTAAGAGGCCACCATAGCTAGGTTCCTCCATGGCCTTAATAAGGAAATACAAAATATAGTAGAACTTCACCATTACAATTCCCTAGAAGCCTTAATACTCCAAGATACTAAGGTGTTGCAATTAAAGAGGAAACTAACCTTTAGAAAGCCTTATCCTAATTCTAATCAAAAGGTAAGGAGAAAGAAAGGCTTAGTAACACTTTAAGTTGTTAGCAAGACTAAGGTGTAGTGTGAAGTAGAGGAACGGAGTTTTCAATCTTTATAGGTTCTTATTCTTTATTCTATGTATTACTTAGCTAGTTTTACTCTCTATTTGGACATGAGTAGCTAAATCCCTTTTAAGGATTATGGTGTAAGCTACAATTTGAACCCTCAATCTTAATTTAAATGCAATTTTCTGTTTCTCTTCTCCTCTTTGATTAATTTTTGTTTTGTTTTAATATGCTTGTGAAGTAGTTATCACCTTTTGCATGCTTAAATAAACTAATTAGTATGCGATCATACCATAATTAGTTGGTAGATCTATGAAACAATTGAATTTAGGAAAATTATATGACCAAATATTTTCCTTAAATTTTTTATTCAGTTATTTATTAATCAACCTTTATATTCTTTATATAACTAATTAGGAACAAAACTAGGGCAAAGAATAGTAAGAGTACTACACCAAGGTCTCCTAATAAGATCAAGGGGTAAAACTAAGGGATAGTAGATTTAGGAAGTTGCATATAAATAGGATTAAGAGAAAATAAGATAGATGAAACCATAATTCTTAATTTAAAATCTAAATTCAAAATTTTTTATCTGTTTTGTTTGTCTTTACATGCTTTATTTGCCTTTACCATTATTTTTGTTGCACAACTCCTTTTCAAAATCACATTTAGTTGTCTAAATTACATAAAAAAATTTTAGAAACTGGTAATTACACACACTAATTTTTTGGATACGATATATGAACTTACGTCTTTGATACCACTGCGATAAGATACGATTATCCTTAAGCTTATTCCAAATTGCATTAGATAACTATTTTTTCATGATTTATGAACAATGATTTTTTTATTATTTTAATATTATTCTTACTTTTTAATTTACTAATTTATTTTTAACATTTTATTTTTTTCTAAAAATATATAATTTATATATACACTTATAATTTGATTTTAATATATTATTTTTGTCTTTTAGACAAAAAAATCACTACTTGTGATATATTAAAAATATATCACATTAAAATTGATGAGTTGAAAAGGTAAAAATAACATTAAATTTTAATTATAAAAGTCTAAGTAAATTATATTTTTTAAATAAAATATAATATTAAAAGTAAATTAGTGAATTAAAAAGTAAGAAGAATATTAAAAATAAAAAATAATGTTCATATTATATTAAAAATTAAAAATTAAAAATAAACTATAAAAATAAATTAGATATAATTACTGTATTAAATATATTACTTAATTAAATTATGTACCTAAAAATAATCTATTATCTTAATTTAAAATGTTTTTTTTATTATTTTAATTAATATTTTTTATTTTATACAAACACTAAACTAATTAAAATTAATACAAACTCTAAAAACTATTAGAAATGATTTTCTTATAACATATTTGTAAGGATTTAAGATGTATTTAATTGTCGAATATATATTTGTTTTCCTTTATATAATACAATTAGGCCCTGTTGTTCCCCCGGAAGGATAAGTACGGAGTGTCTTCAAGTCTATTATAGTATTATCTGTCATCGTAGCCTGTCGTGTCGCTTGTATAACCCTTTTATGGTAGGTTTCCTTTTCTTCTTTTTAATTTCACATTCATTTTTTTTTTTTTTACTAATAGGTGCCAAGTATTTAGGCTTCACTACCACGCCGGTAGGATTGGTACTACCCGTTTTCCTTCCAAAATAAATAAATAAAACTCAACTTATTAGATTTTATCGGGTTCGGAAAAATATGTAAAAAATTTATCTACAATTTTTTTAATTTGTTTTATTTATATATTTCTAATAAATAATATATTAAATTAATAATTATATTTTAATTTAAAAAATACATAAAAATTAGTAAATAATAAAAAATTATTTAAAATTTTTATTTTATTTTTAATTAAATGTATAATTTTATATTTATTATTTTATTATTATTATTATTACTTTAATTATTATTTATTATAATAATTCGTTTATATTTTAATAGTTATAAAAAATAAAATATAGAAATAAATATAATATATATATATATATATATATAAAGGTGGGTTTGGGGAAGAAAGTGAATAGTTACATTTTTGTACTCGTAGTCGACTTTTTTACTTGGTCAAGAAAAAACTCGAATTTGATTCATTCTCTATCAAAGTAAAATTTTTTTGTCAAAGTCTGAAGTGAATTCGATTGGATACCTATATATTAGAGTATTTATTGTAAAAATAATGATTAATTTTCGTTAAAATTTATTTTTAATTTCAGTATTAAAATGTGTCGAAACAAACATTAAATATTATTAATTTTGATTTTTTTTATAAAGATATTGATTTAATTCTTTATAACAAAAATATACTAATTAATCACGAGATGATATTGTAAATAAATATAAATATAAATTTAGGGGTGACTAATATAAATATTTTTTCTTATTATTTACTCTTTCTTGTTGCTTTGATTTGCTCTTCCATGTGTTTTTAGGAGTATTTATTAGTTCTGTTCGACCCAACAAACCTGATCACGTGAATTAAATTAGTTCATCTTTTTTAATTAGGTTTGGCTCGAACCAATGCAATAAGACTCAACTTCTATTATTGATTCGGGAGTACAAATCACCTGATTCTATCATTTACTTTTTTTTTTTATTTTTATTATTCTTTTTCTTTTATTATTATTTTTTATATTTTATTTTTATAAACTCTGAATTTAAAATTCAAATATTATTGTTGAAAAAAAATTACAGAAATTTTCAGATTTTAATTTTTTTAATTATATGATAATATTGGATTCAATAGATTCAAATCGAAGCAGTCCGTTTTTATTGGCTTGGTTTGGTTTAAATTTGAGAAAATTTTTTGTCAAATGAACCAAACTAAACTAAACAATTTTAATTAATTTAGTTTCTATCTCTTTCGGGGGGACTGATCTATGTTGATAAGTGGGATATTGGCCCTCCTGACTTTTTTTTTTTTATCTATTCTAAAATTATTAAGATGTTTAGATATTTTTTTACAAGTACTTGTAAAAAAAAATAATTCAGATTTTTTATTTTTAATTATATTATAATATTGAATTCGATAGACTCAAATTGAACCAGTTCGTTTTTATTGGGTTCGTTTAGTTCAAAATTAATGAAAAATTATTAAAACTGAACCAAACTAAACTAAAAAACTTTAATTAATTTAATTTCTATATTATTCTCTAAAATTCAACCAAACATGAAAACCTTCTATCTTTTTTAGGGACAAATCTAGGTTCATCAGTGGCGTTTTGACCCTTCCCGCCTTTTCATCTATTCCAAAATTATTAAATACATGTTTGGATAAAAAAAATTACAAAAATTTATAGGAAAAATAATAAAAAATAAAATAATTTTTTATAAATTAAAATTAGTTTATATATAAATTAAAAATTAAATTTTGAAAAAGTTAATACTCCATCTAGTATAGTGTATAAGAAAAAAAAAACCTTAAATGTTTGTCTCAAATATAAACTAACATTAACTAATTTTATCTATTTCTAAAATATCCTTCATTTATTAGAAGTTATATTTCTAATAATCTTATTTTATTCTTGATATCAAGTTTCAATAAAAGTTAATTTAGAAAAAAATATTTATTATTAAATGAGATTGATATAATTAAATGATGTTTAACTAAATTTATTAATTAGTGTAAATTTTTTTTATATGCAAGACAAGAGAGTACGAAAAGAATATTTACAAATTAATTATAAATTAACTTTTTAGCTTATGTAATTTTTTTCTTCTATAAAGTACGTACTCGTTAGGAAGTTTATTGATCCCTGAAAACTGTCCTTATTCACAGCCCATATATTCCCAAATTCAATTGCCCAACAACACTCCCCCACACTTGCCTTGCGTTACCAAGTGAAGATATACATAATAACTTTTCACGGTTTTTGCTTTGCAATTTACATAATATACATTTACTTTTTTTTATTATAATATTAGAATTAAAACTTAGGAAGATAATCAATACATCATGACATTAATAAGATAAACACAAGGATTCTACGAATGCAATATTGTTAAACCTTGCAATCAAGATACACATCCTTGTGTCTTTCATAGTCTTTTTCTTTTCCATTCTTTTTTCAATTATATACTAAAAAAATTAATAATAAATATAATTAAAAACAACAAATAAATAAAAATCTTTATATTATTTTCATCAAGTTTTATATGAATTTTTCTTATAAAATTTTGTAATAGATATTTAACATAAAATATTTATAATTAGAAAAAAAAATCCATGTATTATCCTTTATATGAAAAACTTAATAGTAAAAATTTAAAAACTTTGATCTAAAATTTATCCTAAAAAATTAAATGGAATTAGGAAAATTTTCCTTTGTTAGAAAGGAGCTATCAAAATAATAATCATATTATTCATATAAAAAAGTGAAAATGATCGTCAAACTATTAAGTTTTTTTAATTTCTTATAATATGAATTTTGGAAAATGTTTCGCACAATATTATATATACATATATCACCAACAACACTTTTTTTTTTTTTACATTGACAAATAAAGTGAAGAATGCTATCAGTGAAGAAATTGCTCATATATATTACATAATAGTTAAAGAAGATTGAAACATATATTTATGAATTTTAAAAAAATATGATGTATATATTTATCTTATAATTAGCCTATTGTTGAAGTTTGTCATGGTTCTGATGTCTTTTTACTTTCAATTTGTGCTGTAACATTTAGCACCAGTAACAAATAAAAAAATTATACGATGAGTTTCAACGCAAGTAATAGCGTTGGGAAAGCTGAAAATTAGATAGAGGCGTGTATGACTTTCTTTCAACGCACTGAAGCAACTGGTACCTCGATTTGTAACTGTCAAAGTCTTTGCATTGAAAAGTACCGTTTTTCACATTTTATACTTTATAGAGCATTGTCCTCCAGAAAGCCATTAGAATAATCTAACGGATCCTTTTTATTTTGAAATCAAAGTGACCACATGATTACTTAAATATAATTAGAGGATAATAATTTTACACCTTTTTTATAGTATAATTTTTAAAATATTTATTATTAAAATCAATAAATTTACTATTTAATAATGATTATGATTAAATAAAAATATAAAACTATTTTATGTTGTAAGTATATATCTTAATTTTTCATATAAATATAATTATGACATTTATTCTTTACTCTGATGTCATCATATCCAATTGTTCATAGACTTTGTTAGATAAGTTGGTCAATAAGGTATTTTTTAGCTATTTTTTAATGAATATATTTTTAATTATGTTTAATTTTAATATTTTTTAAAATATTATTAATAATTAAAAATAACATTGCATTATAATATTAATTATTTATTATAAATTTAAAATATAGTTTATATTTTAAAATATTTATTTATTATTATAGTATAATTTCTAGATTTAATTATTATAAATTTTAAATATTTATTTTGAAAAACACATAAACTAAAATTCTAGTATACTAAATTTATGAAATTTATGAATTTACAATATGTGTGTGTGACTCCTAGATTATATATATAAATAAATGGTCCAGTAGCATAACTTGTGTTTACAATCCCTTGCAAGTTAGGTTAAATAAAAAAAAAGAAAATGAAAGAAGTGTCAAACAAAATGTGTGGGTGTGGGCTTGACTTGCTCGAGGCGAGCTGCCAGTTCTTACTAATTCAAAATGGAGTTGACCGGTTGTTATCGTATCAATACAAAATTAATTATGCAAATACTTGAGTGGATTAACCGTGGTTACTTTACACTTTTTCAGTTTAGAAAAAAAATTGGAAAGAAAGAATATAAAAGGCTTAAATATATTTATTTTATGATTTTAGTATATATATATATATATATATATATATATATATATATATATGGTTTTAGTTTTTAATGTTATTTTTTTGTCCTTATAAAATTATAACTTTTTATGATTTCAATATATTTTAAGTTTAAGTAAATATTACCTTATCGAATTTTAACTATTGTAAAAAATTTATTATTTTAAATATTTATTTAATATTTTTTTAATTTTTATTGTTGACTATAGTTAGTTTAATATAAATATGATTGATAAAATGAATAATATTAATTAAGATAATTAAAATTACTTTTAGGTACACAATTTAAATATGTATTTTATATTTTATATAATAAAGTAATTATATATAATTTATTTTTATAATTTGCTTTTTAATATATTATGAAAAGTAATTTTATTATTTTAATATTATTAATTTTTAATTAATTAATTTAATTTTAACATTGTATTTTTTTAATTATAATTTATTTAGATGTTAATTTATTTTTATAATTTATTTTTTAATGTATTATGAAAGGTAATTTTATTATTTTTAATATTTTAAATTTTTAATTCACTAATTTATTTTTAATATTATATTTTTAAAAATAATTTATTTAGATATTTATAATTTAATTTTAATATATTATTTTATGTTATTTTTACATTTCAATTCATTTATTTTGACTAATTGAAATATATTTTATTTTTAATATATTATATTTCAATTTACTTTGTCATTAGAGATAAAATCACTCTGAGATATATATTAAAAATAAATAAAGTATATTATAATAAATTAAAATGTAAAAATAACATAAAAATAATATGTTAAAATTAAATTATAAGTACACAATTAAATTATATATTTTTTAAAATAATAAAAATTAAATAAAAATATATTAATTAATTAAAAAGTAAGAACAATATTAAAAGTAGAGTTTAATGGTCAATGAATGACTTATTATAAAAATTAACAGACTTATTATAAAAATTAACAAACTTAATATACATGATTTGGATGATTTTATAAAATTATTTTAACTATTTTCTCTTAAAAGTAATAATAATTTTTTTAAATACAATGTTAAAATTAAATTAGTCATTAAAAATTAAGAATAATATGAAAATAATAAGATCATTCTTCATAATATATTAAAAAATAAGGTATAAAAATAAATTATATGTAATTACTTTATTTATATAAAATAATAAATACATTTCTTAATTGTGTATAATATGAGTAAATTTCACTCCTCATCTTGGAAAGATATAGATATTCCCTGCCCTTCTCAATTATATTGAAAATTACACTTATTTCTCTTGATAGATTCAACTAAAGGACAGTTTACTCTTTTTTCAAAATTTCTATTAAAGTTTCATTAACTTTTCTTATTTTTTTTACCAAAACATCTCTTATGCTACCGTCCTTTAAAGATGTAAATATTACATCTCCCTCCTCCTGGTATTAAAATATACTTTTTTCAACATTAACAAATACAAATATATTCATTTTATTATATAATATATTTTTAAAATTTTTATTTTTATTTATAAATACTATTTATAAAATTTATTTTAAATATTATATTCAATTGTATATATATTTTTATATATGTATAATAATTTATCTCTTGATTTATTTCTTTAATTATTATTTTAAAAAGTTATTATGAATTCTGGTAATTTATTTATATATTTAATTTATTATTATTAATTATTATTATTTTCACATAACATATTTTAAATAATAAAATTAAAATATATTTATATATAATTAAAATGAAAGTAAACATAACTATTAAAATAATTTTTAATTGATGTTGTTAATATATTATTTTAGAAATAATTAAATAAATTGATATTTTTCTTATATAATATTATATAGTATGTTTATTAAATTTAATATATAATTAATTTCAAGAATATTATTAAATATTATACTTATTAAATATAATATATTTATTGAATTTAATAAATATAATTTTAATATAAGTATATTAAACATACAATATTTTCAATGAATTTATTTATATTAAAAATATATTATTGAATAAAATGTCATTATTAAAAAATTTAATACTTATAACATAAATATATATATATATATTTGAATTTTTATGTTTAAAAATATATTTTATAAAAAATAATAAAATAATAAATAATAAAATATCATTATATATATATACTCCTATAATTTATCTTATAATATTTTCTTTTAATTATCATTTTAATAAAAATTTAATTAATTTAAATTTAATTATATATTTTGTAAAAATATTAAATGAGTGAAGAATAACTTCTTTAATAAAAATATTTTAATATATATTATAAAATCTTATAATAAATATTTTTCAATATCGTTATGTTAAATAAATTAGATTATATATTTTAACAGAAGAGAAGAAATATAATATAGTACTCTCATGTAATTTATTCTACATTTTAACATAAGAAGGGAGAAACATGTAATATTTGTAAATCTTAAAAGAAGATAATGTAACATCCACGTATCTCAAAGAAGGGAAATATAATTTGGTTAACAATATTAAGTTAAATGATTTAAATTGTATACTTGAACACAAGAAGAGTGGACAATGTAATAATCACATTTGTTAAGAGATGAGATGGTAATTTACTCTAATAATTTTCTCTATTTATATTTGTTAGTCATGTATGTACTGAATTAATTATAGTTAATAATAAAGATTAAAAGAAAACATTGAAAAAATATCAAGAGTTTAAAAAGAATAATTTTTTTTTATAATTCCTAAAGCAAGAGTCATATTTAAAAAAATTTAAGACATATTTAAACCTTTTTTACATTCTCCTCTCTTATAATAAGATATATTCATTTTAGTATTTAAAAAACATTATGATTGTTGTTCATCAATAAATGATTGCTATCACATAGTAAATATTCACAAAGACGTAAAATAAAATTATGTAAAATAATATGCTATTTAAAAATATAAGGAAATATTCATTACTAGATAATCTACCATTCAATGTCATATTTATGTGAAAATTTATATACATGATTATAAGGGTATTATCAATTGATTTAACAGTTTGATTAATTAATTAATTTTGTATTCTAAAATATTATTAAGTAGTGTAAATACAAATGTTTGACACCTTATGTTAATATAATGACTTTAATAAAAATATTTGGTTACGTGAAAAATGAGAATTATATATTTTTTTTATCGAATTGAACACGGTACCAATGAGTTTACAAATTATAAATCTAAACTATATAATCATCCTTAAATGAAAAAATATTATATATTAATTGGTAGTCACATGATTACTTAAAAAAATTATTTAGTAGTCACATGACCACTTAAAAAGTCATGTGCATTAGGATTGTTCAATTTCGATCTAGAAGATAAAACTGATCTAAAATATACTAAACTGAAAAATAATTCTAAAAAATTGAACTGAACTACTTAAAATATATTACAAGTTAAAAAGATGTTTAATTGTATCTAGTAAATTGAAAATTAAAATATATTATTGTATAACATACAAATTATAGTTATGAGATAAATTCTTATGTTTAATGAGTATGTATCTTTTTTTATGTATAATATAAATGTTGGAAAGTTACACATCGTCTATCTCAATAATTGGGATACAACTTATATACTTGTTAGACAACCTCATTTATTGTCAATTGATTTTAAACTGAAATTTGAGGGAAGATATTAAAAATTAATTTTAATAATTAATTAATATTTTCCATCCTAGCTTGATATGCTATTCCATTGATACATAAACATTGTAGCTGCGATGAACCTTAATAAAGGGGCACCATGTGATATAGTGGGGGAGGATTTGACTGTGGGAAATTAGATTTGGAATGAATTACTGACCGTTTGGTTCCAGTGCACTGAGCTGTTTTATTAGCAGTTTAGTTTTATAAAACTCAACTAAAAAAACAATTTAGGTTTAATTTTTATAAAACAATTTCAGTTTTTATAGTTTAATTTAGTTTAGTTTTACAGCATATCAATTCAAAATAGTTTTTTATACTCTTAATGGACTTTTTTTTTTATTTTGACCGATTAATAAGAGCTAATAATCCATTCTTATCATTATCATTTTATATATATATATATATATATATATATATATAAAAAAGATATTTTAGATAAAAAGTTTTACAATAAAAAATAAGAATTTTCAATCATAATTTTTAAATCACAATTAAAAAAATATAATTGAGATTGAAATATAATTAAAGACATTTGAGGATAGTATAATTTTTTTTTAGAATTTAGAGTTTAGGATTTATTTCTATTATCACCCTACCATCACCATGATGGTCACCACCGCAACCATCTTTATTATCATCCAAGCTAAGTTAATATTAATGTTATCATTATTATCAGCACTATTATTGTAGGTGACAATAATGAAGATAATAGAAACAATAATAGTAAAAATATTAACAATAATGATGATGGTAAAATGATAAAAATAGTTATATTATAAAAATTATTTAATTAAATTTTAATCTTTACTGTAATTTATTTTTTAATTATGATTCAATAATTTTATTTTTTTTATTATAAAATTTTCTTATTTGAAATGTCTCTCTCGCTTGTACATGTGTGGTGAGGGGACCACAATCTAAAACTTGTATAGTTTATCATAAAGAAATGTTTTGATAACTTTGATTGATAAAAAAATATTAGGTATTATTTTTGTTGATAAAAGGAGTAACAAACACGGTTATGGCAGCGTCAACCACGGGAGAGCAACACCTCTGCCATCATCAGAGATGATTTGAGCTAAAGGAGGGAGAGAACAGAGTCAACAGAATGCATATTGAAAACATTAGCTATTTTATATAAATGTTTATCCTTAAGTTTAAATAATGAAAGCAGTACAGTTATAGATACAGACTCTTATCCTATTATATTACACCAACTTTGTCTCTAGTACTTTGGAACTTTGTCCAGAAGAATGACAAGAGAGTAGAAATCAACAGAGAAAAATGATGGGGAATTTATTTTAGATTCTTTTTAAGAAAATGGTTTTGGGCATTCCTTGTCAACTGTTTTTTGAAGCAGAGAAGTACAAAAACAATAATAAAGTTTGTATCTAAAAAAATCTCGTATATATTTCCTAAAATCAAAATAAATACGAATTGATAGGCGAATCTAATGGTAAATTAGACTTAAAACCAAATTTTGGAAAAATAAATTTATTTCAAATGTGAGAGTTATATGTTAAATTTTTTTTTAATATAAATGACATTTTTATTTTATAAAAATTAATAAAAATAAAATATGTTTTTGCCAATAATAAAATGAGTTTTTACCGCTCACTATAATTGTTGGTGATACTTTTACTGATCCTAGAAAGACATCGTAATCTAATTATCATTAAACATTTTAAAGATCAATTATATTGCTATTAAAAGTCATAATGCAATACAAAAATTACTTTTGGTGTAGATATACAAAGTCTTCCTTAATAACACATCTTATTTTTTTCGTTAGTGATGAGTTCTTTTTGGGTTCCCAACTATGTGGACAAAAGCTCAATACTCTCAAAAGAGAGAAGAGAAAGAAAAAGAGGGAGAAAGAAAGAATTCTACTTTCATATTTGTACAGATCAACACAACGTCAAAATCACGATATCTTCTTGACCGTTTGGATCTTAATTTGGAGGTCTGTGATATGAAAGATTGTGCTTGTACAATAGCATGATTTGTGAGTTCTCTATTTTTTTTTCTCGTTTCTTACTTTCCATTTACAAGCTTTGTTGCTTTATTGAGTTGGTTGATTGTATACACAAATTTGTGTTCTTGATTGAACACTCTTGTACTCTTATTTTATCATAGTGGATTGATTTTTTTTGTCTGGATGACCCGTGATTTTTACCTCTCACGTTGAGGGGTTTTTTCCACGTTAAAAATATTGGTGTCTGTTGTGTGATTATTCTCATTGTTACTATTATTCTTATTTGTGGTTACTACTTAGAGATTCTCGCAAGTTAAGGAAATTTATATCCACTACGTTGTGGCATCATTGTATGTGCTTTATTACTTTTTTTCCAACAGTTAGTTGAGTTATATGACCCAATAGAATCTCCTCGTAGACCTCGTTGAGTTATATGACCCAATAGAATCTCCTCGTAGACCTCCTTCTCTGTGTCTCAATGTAAAAAATATTTTAATGTCTCATCATATCGATATTATGATTTTTTTGTCATTTGATTTTATCAACAATATCTTGAGTCTTATTTATTCTAAAGCTTTCATTTCTCATGTGAACTCAATTTCCATCCTTTAAAGTTTTATGATTTCAATAAAATTTTAGTGCTACATAGACATGTTTAGTGGACACAAACTAAAATATAGGATATCGAGCATAAAAGCGTTTTTCTTTCCTCAAATTACTTGGGAAATAATCAATATCATCATTTTGATGTTTAGGATTAAGATCAAGCACTTGCATCCAACTCAGATGACTGAATTCTATTGGACCAGAGAGTGGGTTTTTCATATTGATTCTCGTAATATTGTTCTACATCTCCTACTTTATGTGTTCCTTGCTTAGGATCTACATATGTAATTTCTTTTCCTAAATCCTATATAATAGGATTTGTCAACTCTTGCATTAGAGGGAATGGTGCGAACTTAAGAAACTCAGTTTTTAGCATACTCTCTCGTGAAGCTTAGAATTGCTGAAAAAAGGCCTTAGTTAATAGTTACATAAAATTTAACATCCATAGAAACATATATTCGATGCATCACTTTGAGAGCGACAATACTTGGATATATTTTTTTACTTGGATTATATCCAATAAATATGAATTTGACAAAATGCTGATCTAATTTTCTGATTATATATGATTGTGAAGATCACAACCAATTTATATATATAAAAAAAGTCATCCTACGCTATATTAGTCAACACTATCCAAGATGTGAGATCACAATCAATTTATCAAATAAGCAAAATTTGATATTATTTTGTATACTTATTATTTAGGGTTTTGGCATTAATATTGAGGACTATTATTTTAACTGTACGTCAATAAAAATTGTGAAAAAAAATATTTTTAGATTTTTAATTTGCTTTTGGATTGCGTTAATAATTTCTTAACCATGAATTAGGAGTGGACAGACATTCATTGGATTTTTAAAAATCCAATCCATATTCAATTTATATCTAACTAAATGGATTGGATTTAATATTCTCATCTATTTAATTGGATAAAATAGTTTAAATTTTTTGAAACCAATTTAAAATGTTTTAAAATTAGTTTATGATTAAAAATCAGGTTGGTTTCAAAACTATAAATTGGTTATTGTTTTTTTTAAAACAAATTGTCTTATATTAGCAAAATAAAAACAAATACATCAAATAAATAAGAAAAAGTTTATATGCTATTTGTAATGTATAAATATTTAAAAGAAATAAAATAAAAATGATATTTTGTAATTATTAGTGAAATAAAACACAATTTTTTTTTAAAAAAAATAAGCCTTAAGATAACGTTTTTTTTCAGATAATAATTTTTTATTAATGTTTATAAATATATCATCATGTCTTTATTATGATTTTAAAATTTTGTAATAATAATAATAACAATAAACTCCTATACAATTTTTAAATATATTATTATTAAATTTTATTATTATTTTTAAATTAAAATTAAAATTAAAATTAAAGTACATATTACTTAAAGATGGATTGAAATAATAATGTAACATTCTCGTATTATATAATAATTTATCGCAGGAGAGAAGAATGAGCAGGGTTGGGTTCTTCTAGAGGTACAATAATGAAATGCTTGGTCCTAGGTAACAGAAGTGAGGCCTTTGAGTCCTTCACTGATAACTTGGATATGAGAAGAAGGGCCCCAAAATTGAAGGGTTACAATATTGAAGTTGTATGCTAGATTGTAGGCACATATAGAAAAAGTAATGAGTTTGAAACGATCAACCAATACATTATTGATCTTTTAACTCTGATTGATGTTTTAAATCCTCTTACTATGTCCTGTTTTACCAGCTAATTAATTAAACGGGTCGAATAAGTCCAAAATATTTGGATTAGTGTTATTAGTATCTGACCAATTCTCTACATATTCAAGTGGATGGAGGCATTTTAACAACTATGTGCATTAATCTTTCCCAAATTAATAGGTTGGTTAGAAAAAATTAACAGCTGCACGTACTTACGTATATGGTGGTTAGAGAGCATGCTCAAACTTGTTGTAGCTAGCCATATCTAATCTAATCTCTCTCCATGTCATCCACATACAAAATTAGACGTTTATCTCATTATTTATTTATATTATGAACCTCAAAAAACTTATTTATGGTTAAGCTGTCATTATTTCAAAGAATGACAGATGCCCTAGCTACCATTGGTTGTTGGTTCAAAATTTATCAATAAAATAAAAATTTTAAAGTACAAAAAGAGTTGAATCTTCTAAGCAAAGGAATGAAAGTTTCCCAGTAAAATTAATTTTAAAACACAATTGAGAATATGCTAATAATAACTATCCCTTTCAACTTTCAAGACCTCATAATACCCCAAAAGCACACATTTCACTTTATTCAGTTCCGTAGACGGTCATTATTTTGTACACGATCCACGGTCAGAATTCAGCGCACTGTGTCTTGAAAGTAAAAGACAATTAAGTTTTTTTTTTTTTTTTTTTGACAAAAATAGTAGAATGGAAATAAATTCTTAACGTTATGAGATAGAGACTCAATAACATGCTGGAACTATAAGCAAAAGTCAATATAAAATATTACTGCATAAATTCAAAAGGTAAATGGTTTAATTTTATCTAGCTGCTGCAGCTGCTCAACTAGTTCTTAAGTATTAAATTAAGAATTTTCTAAAAGAAGATTGTCTACCAAATAAAAAAATGACCTCAGAAAAAAGATAAAAATTCATACATTAACTATTTGCATAAACTCGAGTTGAAAAAGAAAAAGAAAAACTGACCATATCAAGTTACTCTATCTAATTCTCAAAGGTACGAGGGAGATTTGTTTATCCAGAGTTGTTGGATTAGGTCTTTCATTGGGTTTTCTAAAGAGATTCTCCCTTTCCTTTTTCACCCACCAAAATTTTAAATTGGTGTGCTTAAATCAGGCTTCTCTCTGCATTCATATTCTATCACCAATTGCATAAATTAATTGGTGGGAGGTTAATTATTCACTGTAAATTGAAAATTTGAATATATATATAAATTAAATAATTTATTAAATAAAAAATTAATTTCATTTTACAAATTTGTAATTATTGTAGGTTTAATGACATTTTTCACATGTCGAAAATTAAATAAAGAATTAAACATGTGTATTCCTACTAAATCGTCCCTTATGGTATAAAATCATTAATACTTTAAGTGACTACGTCAATTCATCGAATTAAATTGAAATTATGAATATATATACATATATGCATGTAATTTCAAAAAAATATTATAAAACATAAATGTGATTATATATATTTTATATAAAACTAATTAAAATGACATTCTATATTATAAATTTATTATAATTTAACTAATAATTGTGAATTCAGATTATACATATAATTATATAAAATACTTAAAAGAAATAATTCTATTCTAATAAAAATATCTATAGTCTCATGAAAAAAATATAATTTAATATTTATTTTTTTATTTTAAAGAATTAATTCAATGAAAAAAATTTAATAACACTTCAATATATTAAAGGTCACTTTAATTATTTATTTTTTATTATAATATATATGACTTTTAGTAATATTTAAAAAATATTATAAAAATATTTAAAAAATATTATAAAAATATAAAAAAATATTTATTAGTTTTGATAACCTTTTAACAAATATTATATCTGAGTTATGTTAAAAATATCATTAATAATATTATATATTATATAAATGTTAAGAAAGATATAAAAAATATTATTAAAATAATATTGACAACATTTTTTACAATAAATATTATTAAAAGTAAGTGATAAATGTAAGTAGTGTTTAACCAACGAAATTGCTTATTTTTAATAAAATAATAATTGTTTTAAATCTTTTTGAAGTGTATATATTTTAAGTAAAACAAAAGAAAAAAAAAGATAATACGACAAAAATGAAAATAAAAATAAAAATAAAGTAAGTGTTGTAAAAAAATCAGGTTATTTCTAATATGATTCCATGTCCCTCCTTGATGTGACTTTCGGGAAGTACCAGCCAGCCATTGAATTGCATCATTGCATGCAACCCAAGGCAGCTAAACACAGCAAAGGTAGGTTCAGAAGCCTTTTTTGCCCTTTCCATGTCAATGTCCCTAAACGGTAATGCCACAGTACACTCTGCTTCTGCTGAATTTCAGACAACAGTTTCGTTCAGTCCCTTCCCCAATCAATCTTCAGGTGCTTTCTACTTCCATAAAAGTAATTTTTTTATGTACATAACAAGTATAAAAAATTCTCTTCACAATTTATTTACTAATTTCCTTTGTTTACTTTCAATTATATATGTTTTATTTTTTGTCAGAGCTTATTTATCAATTTCTATTAATTTAAATATAAGAATAAGTAATATATATGCTGCCAGTATTAAAAAAATTTATGTTATTATTAATTATAAATTAATATTTTATAATCAATAAATTTTTAACTTTAATTATAATTATTTTAAAATTTACATTTATCATAATTTTTACTTAGCTAACCGTATAAAACTTTTAACACTAACTGTGCATATAAACTACACTCAAATAGTAAAGAGTGGACCTCTAAGTGAAGTTTTAGTTTTTATATTGTATATAAAAATATAAGTGTGGGGAATTTTATCTCCTTAAATTAATTCATTTGACTTAGTTTAAATTAGTGAGAGAACAGATGACCTTTAAATACTAAGAATTTTAAAAGAAAAACTTATTTAATTTCTATCAGTTTTATTATCTGGACTTTTTGTATTGAAAAGTGACATTAAGTTTCAATTAATTTGAGTTGACTGAATTGAGTTAGATGAATTTATTTATAAAGAAATATACCTCTCTAATTAATACCTATTTTTATTTATAAAATTCAAGTTAAAACTTTACTTTGAAGAAATTAAACCTTTTTTTTATCACTACCAACATTGTAACTTGTATCGTTTTACATATACGGTTTGTGGACCAGTTTATTATGTGTAAATATATACACACGCGGTTTCAGTTCATCACCTTTTAATTTGTTTTTGCTTATGAATTTTTGTAGGGCCCAGTGGGGCTGGGTGATTAGTGAAAGTTTGTCTGGGAGTGAGTCAGAATATGCGAAATAGGAGAGAGAGAGTGAGAAAGAGAGAGAGAGAGAGTGGTATAGCTGTTTCATTGTGCTTACACACATCGCATGTCGTTATGTGACTAAGGATTGGGTCCACAGAGCCGTAGGGCTTTCTCTCTCTCACACATCAATTTTTCATATTGTAGAATTTCATTTATTGCTGAAAAGCATTGAGCAAAATCTGGAAAAAAGTTTGAAGAGATAAAAAAAATAAACAATTAAGTAAAATGGTGTGTGCATATGTGTTGGTGTATCTGCATGACAACAAATCAGTGGAAGAGACTCACAAAACCACTACCTCAAAATTTCTCATTTAAAACAACCCAACTTGGGAGAGGAAATTCATATCAAGTGGCCATGGGGGGTTGATTTGCCTTTTCTTCCTCTTCAACACCTATATCTCTCTCTTCTTCAATTTTTCTTTTTTGAATTTTTTTTTTCCCTTTAGGTTCTCTTCCCTAGCTACTTCTCTCTATGGTTCAAGAGAATTCAAGTTTCTTTGCCTTTGTGCTTTGAGATTGGGATAAGAATTGAAGGACTCAAACTGCATGTGGGGTTTCCAGAATTCTGATTGAGGTATAAGGAAAAGAAGTTAACACTCACTCTCATCTGAAGCAGAAGATATACACTTGGAGAAGATTTAAGGTTAATTAAACATAAAGGGTTTAATTTGCTATAAGATATGGCAGCACCTTTTTCTGCAGCATCACTCTTTGGAATCAGAGAAGAGGATCAGAATCAGATGAAGCAGCAGCATTCCACCACACCATCATCATCAACAACTCCAGCTGCACCACCCCAGAAGAAAAGAAGAAACCAACCAGGAACACCAAGCAAGTATCTTAAAAATTTTATATAAAAAAATTCTAATCTTTGATTCACCTCCCATCAATTAAATGAATTGATTATTTTTTTCTTCACTTTTTTTTTTCTTTTTTGGTTTTATGTCTACAAACATTTGACTAGGCCACCCATTATTATTATAATTATTTTCCAATGATGTAATTAATTCCCTATCTGGGGTGGGGAACCCTAGTTCCAAACTTTGAAACATAAATGTGAAATGGAACATAGAAATTAAATGGGTATGTCTTGGAAACCTTTGGCGTTGTCATCAAGCTTTCACAAAAATGAATTGCTTTGTTTAATAATTTTTTTAATCTCGTGAATTTTGTAATAATTTTTATAATCTTGTGAATTTTCTATGTATGTATGCAGATCCAGATGCGGAGGTGATAGCACTGTCACCGAAGACGCTAATGGCAACAAACAGGTTTATATGTGAAGTGTGCAATAAAGGGTTCCAAAGGGAGCAAAACCTACAGCTTCACAGAAGAGGACACAACCTGCCTTGGAAGCTAAAGCAGAAGAGTACAAAAGAGCCAAAGAGAAAGGTTTATCTGTGTCCCGAGCCCACATGCGTTCACCATGACCCTTCAAGGGCTCTTGGAGACCTCACTGGCATTAAGAAACACTACTCTCGCAAGCACGGTGAGAAGAAGTGGAAGTGTGATAAGTGCTCCAAGAAATATGCTGTTCAATCAGATTGGAAAGCTCACTCCAAAACCTGTGGCACCAGAGAGTATAGATGTGACTGTGGCACCCTCTTCTCCAGGTATATACATCTATACTTAACAATCAATTCACTATTTATTATATCACAAGTTAACCAATTGCCATTTTCAAAACAAAATTTCTTCTACTCAACCTGTTTGGTTCAATATCTATCTATAATTATAACTTTCATAATTTTAAATTGCAATTGTGGTTACAGTTAATTAATTACTTTGTGAGAAATTATAAAAAAATTAAGTGGATTTTGAATCAAGCATTTAGCATTTTAATATTGATACAATTCTAGTTGCTAGGTTGTAACAGGGAATTGGGTCATGATGAGATTAGAAAGAAGAAGTACTAGTGTTTGGTTTGATTTAGGCTAGTTTGGTCTGGGGTTAAGGCTCATTATTAGATTCTTCAAGTGGCTAAAGAGAGGAAAAGAGCTTAGATGCTTTCTTTTTCTATTGAGTTTGGTTTCCTTCCAATTGATTCAGATTCTGTCCTCTCTTTCCCTCTCTCGTATTGTTTCCTTTGTCATCTTTCTCTTATATTTGGTACGGTGGCCAAGTGAAGTGGAAGGAAACATCCCCCCACGTGAATAATCTCTGAAAATAAGATAAAAAGCACACGGAAGAACAGTTTACGGCACCCTCCTCTCTCTCTCTCACACATAAATAAAATAAAATTAAAATTAAAAAACTCCATTTATTTTATTTTACATATAAAAAAACAGGAGTACAGCTGTTTTGGCCCATATTTATTTATTTTATGATATTGGCTTGTTCATACATCACACTTGAAAATCTTATATTCTTACCCCTATCTATTTGTTTTTGGAACGAAAATTCTCTCTCTTTACATACATGCATGAGTGTAGGGCTTGTAGGAATTGCAGTGTTTTCCTTTTATTTTTCCTATTCACGTGCTGTTTTGCTGTGTAAAAGAGAGGGGCCTAGTGCAATGTGGTATTGTTACCGAGTTTGTTCTCTTGTGAATTGGCAAGATGTGTTCAGTACTGTGCTCTTGCAGGTGCTCCTTTTCATGATAACGTCAGGCCCTAACAAACTCCCTCGTTTCTTGTTTATTGAAATATAACCATTTTTCTTTTCTTTTCTTTTTCTTTTCCTTTTACTTTATTTGATGTTAATCTTGGAGGACCTAGCTAGTGCTCATGCTTCGTTTAGAACTTCAGTCAAAATGAGTACGCATGATAGTTAATTTCTTTTCACAATTTTGGTGGATTTGGAATTATATGAACTCAACAAATTAACCGAACGAAATTATAATATTTATTATGAAAAATTGAATTCGTGTGAACACAATCATTCAATTAATTGTGATCTTGATAACTTTCGCAATGTTTTACACATTCTTCGGTTTCATTTATTGAACATCAATTTCTTGAAATGGTGCATTTAATTAATTTTGACTAGTCTTTTAGTCAAGTTTTGGTTGAGTTATTTAACCTGCAACGTTTATATCTTAGTTGTCTTTTTTCGTGATTTTTATGTGTTTTCTTAATCACTTGAGGTGTCATTCACATTGTTCTTTTTCTTTAACTACTCGTTTCATAAGTACACGCAAATATTTGTCTTCGGGCTCATTATGATTTATTGTTGTACTTTGTTTTAAGAGTTTCCTTCAAGTGAATTTGTTGTCTTTTACTAGGGAATACCAAGTTCTCCTTCAAGCAATCTAAATAAATTTCAGGGATCAGTGACAGCAGTAACTGTTTTGACATCCAACTATTTTTGTTGGAGAGTTTTTGAGCGGTTAATTTGATTTCATGTGACTTATTTATTTCTTAAGATTAGATATAATAAAAACCTTCTAGAAAATTCCCAATAGTTCAACTATATATATATATATAACATTTGACCAAAACTGTTACAACTATTATACTTTTATACTTCAATATTTTTTATACCAATTCTTAAATTCCCATTTATGATAGAAAGAAGGATAAAGAACTTAGACTTAAATTATCCTCCTTTCTCTTTATTTTTCCATAAATGAGTGTAGGATAAGTATAAGGAAATTGAGTGTGATACAAACATTATTCAAACTCAATCATTTATTACAAAATGGCAGTTATATGATTACACCGACAATGAATTAAATAATATTTTTACAATACATAAGGTCGTCAGTTTCTGTATTTCTCTACTCAATTATTATTTTTTAAATGCTTTATTAAATAAATATGTATGTGTAATCTAATTTACGATGTTTTCCATGAGCAACTTTTTCTTTATATAATAATAATTTAATTAAACCTTTTCAGTTACAAGGCACAAAGCAACATTTTATTTGTAATACTTGTAAATTGGTAAAAGAAAGAAAAAAGGAATATCTTGACTTAATAATTTAACAGAAAAAATTATATGCATAGGTTGTGTAAAGGGATTTTATATTTTCATTTAATAATAAATCAAAAATTTTAAATTATAAAAAATTATTTTAAAAATTATATTTACCTTAATTATTGATAAGTTAATAATATAAAAAAGGCATAAAATTTAAACTCATAATTTTTTAATTACATATAAAAAAAGTGATTAATTATTTACAAATTAATTACAATATGTATAGGTCACGCACTACTAGAAAATTTAAAATTTGCTACTAAATAATTTTGTGGCTAATTTTAAAATCAATAGTTATTTTGTAATTAATTTCTATTAAAAATAATTAGGTAAAAAATTACTATAATATTAATAATAGTATGAAATAAGTAGCAAATTAGTTAAAATCTTAGTTAATTTGTAGTTATTTTCTAGTTAATTTGTAGTAATAAGAAGTATAGATGAATATAACTTAAATTTAGTTAGAAAAAATAATATTCTAATTAATTAATAATTAATTAGTTAAAATTTAACTACTAATTTAAATGGTAACTAAAATTAATTGCAAAATAAAAAAAATATTGTAGTTACAGGCCTAAACTCTTGTTTCACCTACTCTAACATATGTTTCCTTTCAGAATATTTTATTTGAATATATATATATATATTTAGTTAGTTACCTTAGATATCTTAAATGATTAATTGTTTGGGGGTATATTGAGTGCAGAAGGGACAGTTTCATCACCCACAGGGCGTTTTGTGATGCTTTGGCACAGGAAAGTGCAAGAGAGGCACCAAACTTGAGCAGTGGAATTGGCAATAACCAACTATATGGAAACAGTGACAACATGTCCTTAGCCTTATCTCAGAATATGGGTCCACAACAAATCCATGACCAATCTAGTGACCTATTGCGTTTTGGCGGTGCAAGGAGTGGTCAATTTGACCACATTCTCCCACCAACCCTTGCCTCACCCTTCAGACCCTCCTCACACCAAACCCCTCCATTCTTCATGCCAGACTCAAACCTAAACCAAAACTACCATGAGCACCAACAAGGGCTAATCTCAAACAAACCATTCCAAGGACTAATACAATTGTCTGAACTCAACAACAACAACAATAACACCCCTTCTGCCTCCAACCTCTTCAACCTTCCCTTTCTATCCTCCAACCGAGGCAACAACAATGATGAACACCAACACTTCAACAGCACTGAAGGCTCCAATTTCTTCTCAGAAAGTGCCCTAAACATTGGCACCGACCACCAAACAAGCTCCACCACTGCCCCTTCTCTCTTCAGCACTTCCCTTCAAAACAGTACCAACAACCTTTGTCACATGTCCGCAACCGCACTGCTTCAAAAAGCTGCTCAAATGGGCGCTGCAAGTTCAAGTAACAACAACAACAACAGTGCCTCCTCGTTGCTCAGAACCTTAGCATCCAAAAATGAGCATCATCATCATCATCATAGGCCACTCACTGCTGCAAACTACGGAACCATCTTCCACAACAGTGTTCAAGACATGATCAACATCCCAGCATTTGATGCATACGATCATCATGGCATCAACAAAGAGCCAAAACTCAGCGTTGGAGGCTCTGATAGGCTCACCAGGGACTTTCTTGGTGTTGGTGGCCAGAATCAGATAGTGAGAAACATGAGTGGTGCTAGTAGTGGACGATTTTCACACCAACAACAACGTGGCTTTAACTTAAGCTCTTTGGAAGCAGACACAAACAATAATGCTGCGCCGTCAGCTCAATCTTTCGGGGCTGGAGGGAACTTTCAGTGAAGTACAAAAGGTACGTCAAAGCATCACATTTTTCACCTTTAACAATATTCTCTGCATGATTAATGCATCATTACGCATCAAATGTTGTACATGCTTGTTTTTATTCTTTTACCTTTTCATATGTACACGTATTAAAAATATAACTTCAACTATTCTACTTTGATATTTTTATAATTTTCTTTTACATCTGCCTAGGTACTTTTGACTTTTGACTGAAGTTTCACTACATAGATACATAACACGTAAAAATAAATAAATACATGGAATAAGTAGATCCCGTTTCATAAGTGTCTTCCGTATTTTGAAAATATTCAACATGTATGTACTCATTTTCTTCTAATTTCGTTTATTCATTTTTTCTTCCTATCATACCACTTATTATCACTCTCCTTTCTTTTCTTGATTTATAAACGTATAAAGGGAATTTCACAGTTCTCGAATTAGAGCGACATAAATAAACTCTTTTTCAAAAAAACTTTTTTTAAGAAATCAAGTAAAAAATTTCCTTATAGAATATTTGTATATACTCTTTCCATTTCAATCTACCCATCTTCAGTCTTCGTTTCTGTATTGAATGGTTAAGTTGGTCGGAGAGGATTTGAATTTTTACTTTGCATCTCCTCCCTATCTCTTTTTTCTTTATATATATATATATAGATCATTTGTAACATTTATATATATATATTTTCTCTTTCTTATGTCTTGTTTTTCGTTTCTCTCGGAGTTGTAAACACTTCACGAAACTGTGAAAGAATATTTTTGTTTAGAAAAAAAAAAATGATCCTTCAGCTTTTCAATTTTTCTTAGAGAAAAAAAGGGTGTGTTCTGATCCTGACATGTTGTCTTGCATGGGGTGGACAGCGATGTGGTGCAGAACTTTGTTTCTTCTATTGTCTTCTCCTTTTCATTTGGTCTCATTTTTGGATATTTTAGTATATGGGTTGGCAGAGTCACGAGTGCCCTTCAACCTAATTGGAGGGGCATTGCCGAACATATCCATCCTCCTATCAACTTTGATGCTATTACTATTCGGTCTCTTTCTTATGTGTCATTTTCTCTCTTTTAAGTCACAATTGGCTTAACAATAATGCCATATACAAAGAAAAATCAAAACACAAAAATGAATAAATTATAATAGTTTAATAGCCTTTATATTTTTGTAAAAAGAAATTATATTATTAAAATCACATGTTATATATTATTTTATTTAGTTGGTTTTATATGAAGTTTTGTAAGAGGCAGACATTGTTTAATAGAATGATACGTTTATTTTAGTTATATAAATAAATATATTATTATTATAACATAAAATTAATAAAAATAAATAATAAGAAATAACTTAATTTTATTTATGATTAAATTAAATATTTATAGAAAGTATAAAAAAGTTTTTGTTACTCATTTTTTGTCATATTATTAAACCAGTATATTATAATATTATAGTTTTAAATTTTAAAATTCAATTAAATAATAAATAATTATTTTAGTTCATTGATCAAAACTATTTCTACTGTTTATAAATACAATATATATAAAGTATAATTGAGATTTAAATTAATTTATTTAAAAATTTGAAAAGTGAGAATAAAAAATATACTAATGTTAAAAAGGACCGATGATATTTTATCAATTCAAATAAAATAATTCTATGAATGTGAGTTGAGGATAGTAAAAGGTAGTCATTTCTACAAAGTGACAAATCATATATAGTTCTAGTCTCCTTGAGAGAGATTTAGCATCTTGACTAAGATTACCTCTTATAAAATATATCTATAAAAATATATTTATGGGAGAAATTTAAATTAAATTTGATTTTTCTAATTAGAATTAGATTTAAAATACATTGAAATAGGGCTATAACAAGTTGGAGGGAAAAATTTACCACTTGTGTAATAATAGATGGATAGATAAATATTTAGATAAAATGCATATTTTCAGGGGTTCATGTGATAGTTATTTTTCTTTAGGAATTAATATGTTCAATTCTAAACAAATCTGAGGAATTAATTACTTAGTGTGTGTTAGTTTTGCTTAAATTGTCAACATTTTATTATACTTTATTACAAATAAATGAGAATGCAATTTGTAATATATATATATATATATATATATATATCTCGAGGGAGAGGATTGATTGGCATTAATTGATATAATTATAGATATATACTTTTAATACTCAATACTTAATAAAAATATATTCAAATAAGCTAATGCTTATTTCAACTTACTTTGAAAAATAAGCTCTATTTGTTTTTTTAAAATGATGAGAAGTATTTTTTTTTAACTAAAATATGTCTTTATAAAGAAAGTTATAATAATTGTATAAGTTTTAAATAAAATAAAAGCTTTCAAAATTTCTTAAAAAGATAATTTTTTGAAAAACGTTCATCTAAAAAATAATTCTTTTTGAAAGAATTTAATATAATCCCTACTTTGACTTCATAAATATGCATTGTTTTAATAAAATTAATAAATTACACGACTGAGTTGTGAATATTATATATAAACACGAATACTACTTATAACTAAAATATAATTATTAAATTTTTAACTTGAAAAATTATGTCAAGTTTAATCTTATTCATTATATTTTATAAAATTTTTATAAGTAACTAAAATTACCATATCAACTTGTGAATATTTGAAGTTGCATAAAGTTATAAAATAATTTGGTTAACATAATCTAATGGGGGTAATACTTTTATTAATTAAAATTTTATAATTGATATAAGTGAATTACATTTTTATTTTACCCATAAGCTTTGTAAATGCAGTAAAATTATTAAACGTTTATATTTCCGTATAGGAATTTTTTTTTATAAAACACGAGTCATGAATGTATCTAAGTGACCTTAACAAAGATTTGCACCTAAATGATTTATTGTAGCTAAAGTTTTAATATATGTAGTACTTTTTAATTAAATTTATATACATAATATTTTTATACTTTTGAAGAATGTTTTGTGGTTGAAAAATATTGGGAAATTAAATATCCTAACTTTTTTTTTTATAACTCATAAGTAATCATAGAGGGGGACATGAGAGGAATGTCAGATTTATTATCAAATCTTGATCATTTTTCTCATCACATATATGTTGTTCAATTAGTTGATAAGATTTTGTATATATACCAAATGCAAATGGGTTTTTGAATTCGGAGTTAATAATTTGAAGTATATATAGTTAGTGATGATAAGTTTTATTATGATTTATTTTATTTTTATTATATACAAATGTTCACAAGGGGGTCCCTGGGAGCGGAAAGAAATGTACAATGGAGAATTTGTATTATTACTTATATGTACTACTACATTATCTGATCAATTTATTTCATTATTGAACTCTTTGAAAGAAAAAAAAAAGTTCTACCTCCCTCCCTCTATCTAAGATTGAAGGACAGACACCTTCAGTGTCGTTCAATATATTTGGTTTTATCTCATGTCTTTTATTGTTAATATATGATTTCATATTGAGGTATGTTAGTGTAGATCTCTTTACATGTATTTAAGATTTATTGACTAAATTATCAAAATAAGACTAATTTATTTTTAAGTTGTTTACTATTTATCATAAGGATTATGCTTTTCTTTACTTTCTTTTGAATTCTTTTTACCATCTCTTTGTTTTTTTTATCTTTCTTTTCTATTACATCTTTTTATTTTTTTTTATTTCTTTTCCTTTCACTATTTTACACCCTTGTGTAAAAGAAATCCTTGACTAATAATAGTCTATTTTTACTAATACTCAATGCACGTTAAATATTTGCATATCCTGTGTAACTCCTTTGGGGCAGGTAACATTAATAATTTTGGTCAAATATATTTATTACCTTTGTTTTTTATATTTTATATTTTTTGAAGAAAAAAATATTTTTTTATCTATCTGTCATTTTAAAACTTTAAAATAGTATTAATTGCTTTTTTTTTTTCTTAATTATACTCTTATTAAAAAAGAAAAGCAATATTGGTATATATATATGAGATGTCAAAATAATAAATACAATATATAAAAAATATATTAAAAGATATAAATAATATTAATATAAATAAAATATTAATTACTTTTCTTCGAAGAAAGTATAACCCTAACTAGTACCACTACAGTCGACAGTAAGACTTGATTCAATGCAAGTTCATTGAATTGGGCTATCATATTGCTTATAAAGGCATTAATTCTACTTCTTTGTTCTTAACTAACTTTCATCATTTCATCTTAATATTTCAAGTTGAATGAAGTGTAAACATTTTGTTGCAAGAATGGGTGACATGGGTAAGAAACAAAGCTTCAAGAAGCTTTCTTGGTTTTCTTTTTTCCTCAAACCGTTGAGACTAAAAATTAGGTTATGTAATGCCGAAAATCTTTTTATCATCTTAGTTTTATTTTTTGAAACTTTGGGTTTTGTTATGAGACAGTAGCCTAATATTAACAATTACAATTATTAATTCGACTTTGGTTTTTGCAGGGATGTCAATTTGTTCCGTTGAAAATTGACTAATTAGACCATCTATTTGGGTTTTCGGGAGCAACATATATAGTGGAAGAATATTGGAGTTTCTGTATAGAGCTAGCTAGCGTCAAGATTTTCAAACAAATGTAAAAATTTGACTTCCTTGCATCATCTTACTGTGGAAGCATGAGCAAATTGGTATTAGGATTTCAAACAAAACTTGTTTAAAACTTTTCATGGTTTAACTTAGTACATTTTGCTATTAGACATATGCTTTGATATATGTAAATGGCCAGGAATACCCGTCATAACGCTTCATAGCTAGCAACGTATGTATAAATAAATATTAGCATAATCCACTCTTTTAGCTAGGAAAAAAAAGAAGCTTTTGGCATAATAGATAATCGATTTTAAGAACAAAATCATATAAACCAATTTTACATATTTATCTAATTATAAATTATTATGTATAATAAATTTATTAATTTTCATATAAACGATTATACATAACAATATAAAATTATTTAATATTGTTAATGAATGATTATTAAATTTTTTTAACTATTAAAAAATTAATAATTCAATAAATATAGCTTTCTTTTTTTTCTCTTTTATATATATATATATATCAACTTTTCACTAATATCTAGAAAGGAATCATTCTTAGCCGAACCAATCCAAATAGGAAGCATATTTGTCTCGAGCATATTTATTTTTCTGGTACGAAGAAATTGCTATTAAAATGCAAAAAAAAAAAAAAAAAAGTTGGCATTTAAACATTGCATAATGGTTGGTTTTCTTTCCTCACCTATTTTCAATTCGAAACCATTTTTTCTTATTTTTTGAAACGTCATATTTGTGTTTGATAATTTAATTTTTTACTTATGTACATAACTTGGTAGTTTAATTATTCAGAAGTCAATAATTGTAAAGCACACATATATATACTATATATACAAGGAAATAGAAATTCAAACACAATGTCAAATAAAAAATATAATATCAAAAGTTGTCATATGCAAAGGAAAATTACAAGATAAAGAAGAATACTATAGGTAAAGATATATGAATAATTTTATATTATATCTCTAATACAAGATCTTTTGGATTTAAAATGTGGATAATAACTTATGCCAAGATTTAGTATTTTATTGGAAAAGTAGAGACAGTAAAGATGGAACTCTAATACCGAATCTAAATCAACGATTCTAGAAATTTATAAGCTATTAGAAAAATATATACGACTGATTTTAGGTTATGGCTCAAATAATTTCCATATACAAAATAAAAAATGATTCATAAGCACTCAAACTCAATTTACACTCTTAAAAAAATAAAAAATATAGATATAATAAATGATATAATATAATAAAAAAAATAAAATGCTAATTAGATATATGTATTGAGTAGGTATCCATGATCTTAGAAATTATTGAGAGAAGAGAGATAGCATATATGGACTGTGGCGAGGAGGAGGAACTTTTGGGGTTCCAGAAGCATTACATGGCACAGGTGCATGCATGTCCGGATATGTGTTTCGACGATAATACAGGAAAACAACACAGGATGGTTAGTATTAGACCAAACAACGTTTACGGAAGCTATCAAATAATAAAATCAATAGTAAATACTCTTTTTTTTTTTTTTTTAACATTAATCTTATCTAACAAACATAATAGATTTTTACTATGGCCGTAGACAGCGTTGGAGATTTCTCCGTTGAAAAGTAAAATGGTTTGAACAAAACGTGAAGATAACTTTTATCTTATGAATTGATTTTATAAAATTAAATTAAATTTAAATTCATATTCTAAGATAATAAATGAATCAATCATAATAACTGTTGGGTCATTATCTAAATATTCGCAAATGTCTACAAATTTTGAGTTATTTAATTTTCAACACAAAAAGTATATTAAAAATTTCACATTTACTATGAGATAGTATAAATAAAAAGTGTAGATTATAAAATAGTTCAGTTTGAATCAAATTTATTTTATAGAAATATTTCTATTTAGTTTTTTTTTTTAAAATAATTCAGTTTTTTATATTTGAATTGGATTTTAAAATAGTTTAGTTGGGCGTTGTTGCAAAATTTGTGTGGCCGTGACATCCCTGTTATCTAACAAACACATTATATTATTTACTCGTATTAGAGAGAGTGTGAATGTAATTGATCTAAAATATGGAGAAATAATTTTGGATGAAAAGGATGGGAGGTGGTGGAAAGGAATGGGACGTGTATGTTATGTTAAGGATGAGGAAATTGGTAAGCAATGAGCAATGAACGTAACAGAATTTACTTAGGCGGTGGCGGGGTGGGCCGAACATATGGCAATAGTAATTTGGGCTGTAGACCTATCTGGCCCATTATAGACAAAGTGCTACCAGTCAACACGACTTCCTATGGCCTTTATTATTATGTAAGGGCCAATTCAATTTCCACACTTTTCTTTTTTATTTCCTTTCACGTTTTTGTGTATCTTTTATAAATATTCTTTTATAAAAACTAAATTTCCGAACGTTGCTTTGATCAACGTTCACAACCTGAAGTGACTTTAAGATCCACCAACAAACTTGGAATAGGACTAATAATTTGTAAACTTGTTATCACTCAAACTCAATACCCACAAACTCTTCCATCCAAAAAAATAAATGAAGCAAAGCACTACTGTAGGCAACTTAACATATCTCAAATGTATTATTTGACTTCTTTTTACCCTAATCAATCCTAGAGTTTTCAAAAGACTTCTTTTTTATATTTTAAAGTTTTATCAAAACTTTATGTTCTACCGACAAATTTGGATACACTTTCTTTGAGATCAATCACTTTTTTTTTTAAGTTTTTCAACTTTGTCTTTTGATTTAAGAGAAATTTTGATTTTTTTAACTTTTAATCTTTCATTTTCTTACTAAGTATTTCTTTTTGTCTTTTGAAAATTTCAAATTCTTTTCAAAATTTTGCAAAATTATTTTCAAAATATTTGTACCAATAAAGAGAGTGAAAGAGTTAGTCAATAATTCATGATATGATTCTTGAAGAACAATAGGATCTTGGAATATTACCTCATTATCTTCTTGCTCAATACGGTATGTATTTTTCAAGATATGAATATGAAGTTTCATCTTCTTATTTTTTTTTTTTATCATTAGAGAAATTTTCAACTTTAAGAGCTTTAGATGAACATCTTTTTGAACTTTTCGAGCAATAAACTTAACTTTTCTAATTCGTTCTTCCTCTTTTATTTCAATTTCATGAACCTTTAATATGTCAAGAAGTTCTTTCATGGGCAAGGTCTTTAAATCTTTTGAGGCATGTATAGTTGTAACTTGTGATCGTTATTGTCTAGGCAAACTTCTAAGAAATTTTGTTATTTGATCATAATTATCAATTTTACCAAGAGACCTAAGGTTATTTATGATAGTTTGTGTTGGAGTGGATAAACATTCCTACATTGGTTAGGAATGATTAAGTTGAGCAATGTATAAGTGAGAAAGACTCATAAACTTGATGCCTTAAAGTTATAGCTTGGACGTGGGGTCAAGTTCATATTTGTGTGAATAGCTTATGACATATTGATATAGTTATCCCAAGTGTTTTACCCCTTATTCTCAACAAATAATATCAAAATCGATGGTGGGACCAAATGACCAACTCAAATGTGTATTAGTGGAATTAGCAGTGGGGATCAATGTATGAGGATCTATAACTGAGAATATCTTACATCAAAAGTCTTCCTGTCAACATAAAGGTCAAAACACCATGTCTCGTTGATATAAGTTAATGGTAATGAAGATATCTATAGTATATTGACAATAATAGCTAGGCTTTAAAGTCATAATTGAATATTCGTGGATGAAAAGTCGTTCACTTAAGAAAGAGTATAAAATATAGAAGAGCCTTACACTTAAGAGGGAGATTGTTGGAGTGCAAGTATGAGTAGGAAGTCGCACATTAAATAAGAATGAGTAAGTTGAGTAACATATAAGTAAGTAGGACTCATAAATTTGATACCTTATATATGATGTCAAGTTCACTTGTGTTGTTGGCTCATAGCTCATTGATAAAGTAATCCTTAATGTGTTACCCCCTTGTATTCCTAAAAGCATATTATAGTTTACGGTGTGACTAGGTGGCTAACTCGGACGAGTATTAAGTGAAATTAGTGGTGAATCCATGTGTGAGGATGCCTTGTACAAAAGGTCTTCTTGGCTATGTGAGTGCTAGGTAATGTGTCCCATTGATGTAGTTCTCTTCGGTGTTTTACCCTTCTCATATTCTCAACAATTTGGAAACGTCCAAGTATTTGTTTAATGAATGTTCTTCCATTTTAAACAACTCATATTGATGAGCAAGCATCATGAGCAAAAGCTAAAGTATCTTATATTTTCTTGGTAGTTTTGCAATTATAAGCTTTTTTATATTCAAATTTAGTTGTAGCACACATTAAAAATTTCTAGTTTTGGAGTTTAGTTGATACCTAAGTTTTTTAGCTTTGTTCCATCTTGCTCAAGGAATTTTTGCTCTATTTTCCATCTTGGAAATGAATTTACCATTTTCAACAATGTGTATGTATCCACATGACATGTTTCAAAGATTATGATCATTATTTGTTTCTAGTAGTCGTAATCTTGTCCATTGAAGATAGGAAGTCTGTTAATAACTTGTCCTTTGTTGTCCATAGCTATGTCAGGATCTTTTTACCCCTGCACTATTAGGATACTTTGTTGTCTCATGAGGGTTGCAAACTTTCTTAGTTAGACATCCTCAATACCTTCATAAGTGATTTGTATAGCATCCCACACGTCTTTTGCTATCTTGTAGCTGCAAAATTTATTAAACTTAATTTTAGATAAAGCACATATAAGATATACCTTGCTCTGACATTTAGTTGTAGAGTGTTCTAATAATCTTGAGTATATTTTTTTTTTGGCTTATTTACACCTTTGTCACCATAGGTGATGATTCCCCAAATATTGTATTGAGTTAATCTAATGTACATCTTTGTTTAGTCTCTTTAGTAAGGATAATATTCTCTTGTGAAAGCAAGAGACCTTGTCAGGAAGGCTCCCTCAAGTATGAACTATGCTTCAAAATTTGTCACCAAGGATATTTTTCTCTAACACTGCAAAGTGTTAAACCCTTTAGAGGCTAACCTCTAATGCCAAATTGTTAGATCAAGGAACACAAGAAATAGAGGGGTTGAATTATGTTCTTAAAATTTTTTGCAAATCTTTTTCATAAAACACATTTTGTTTGTCATTATCAAACGAGACAAAAACTTTAATTTTAACATACTTGTCAAAGGCTTTCAAATAAGTATAACAAATGATATAATAAATAGAGAGGGAAGAGATAATCACTCAGGAGTTTTATACTGGTTCGTCTGTTAAAAGACTATGTCTAGTTTTTGGCTAAACCATCAAGTTTTTCATTATAAGAGCTTTTTTTGCTTAAAAACTATCCACACATAAGCCAACCTAGGTTTATACCCAAATAGTCTTTTAATTTCCTCTTTAAGCAATAACCCCAAGTATTATTTCAATTGTCTCTCCAAGCAATCTCTCAGATATTCTTTTTACAACAACTCTCTTCAGGCTTAGCTCACTACACAAGATAAAGTGTTTGAGAGTGGTTGACTCCTATCATCTATAGAGACTTATGTTCATTTTAGAATGGGTCTAAGACTTTACAAGAGAGAACCAGGATTTAAGAAGTAAGAGCTATTGAATTTTACATTTTGATTACTTTGCTACTTGTTGCCTCTCATTTGCTAGTCTCTTGAGTATACATAGAACTACTAGAGGGATTTAGCCGTTGAGAATCTTTAAAGCTCTTCCTTTGTAAATTCAAACATCTTCTAGAGTCTGTAGAGAAATTGGATCATTTAATTCAAGTATTAAATGTCTTTCACCAACTAATTACTTTTGATATGATAAAGTAGTTTGTTTATCTCATTTTTAAACAATGTAGGTGTGTTATTTTGACTCTGTTATATCTCAAAAAGTATGTTGCTTAGAATTGTTGGGGTTAGTCATATTCTTTCACTTGAATTCCTAGCATGTATTGTTGATTTAGTCATCAAATTATTATTATTCTTTACTTACAAGTTTATTAATTGAATTTTTACTTTTGAATTATTTTTTGTTTTTTAATCAAATAAGTATACTTAATATAGTGAAATATTAATAGTATTTCCTTTTTTATATTTCAAATTACCTTATCATGGTGGAAAAACTTATTTTAGCTCAACCACATTGCTTATTATCCCAATATTTTACTATTCATGTGATTTAATATTTTTTAATATTTCATTGTATATTATTTTATATGAATTTTCTTTTATATTTTATTTTTGTAACATCCATGTTTTCTTTGTATATTTAGTTATGACATTGTTAAACTATGATTCAAATGCATCAAAACTCTTCAAATGAAAATCAACAAGAAGGTATATTTATAACTATTTTTTGTTAATTTACTTTTTCTTTGTTTATTATAATATTTCTTTTTCTGTATTTTTGTTTTAAAATTTAATGTTATATTTATCGTACTTTTTTTCTTTGCTTTTAATAAGATACAATAAAATGTATAAATACAAAAAAAAAAAAAGAAGAAGAGGAAGAACTGTGGATTTAATGGTTGCATAAAAGAAAAAAAATGCAAAGTATCTACCATTGAGAGCAACAATTGACCTTTGATAAAAATCATAAACTCACCCAACAATGAGTATTCTCTTTTCAACATAACTTTTTTACAACACTTAAATCCATTGTTCTTCCTCTTTTATTTTTTTTTTATGAATTTACATATTTTATTGCATCTTACTAGAATAAAATAAAAAATTATAATAACCAAAGAACAAGTAAATTAAAAAAAAAAAGTATGAATACCTTATCGTTGATTTGCATTTGAAGAATTTTGATGCCTTGAATTTGAATCATAATTTGAAGATGCCATAACTATACATACAAAGAAACATGAATGGTACAATGTTAAAATATAAGTAAGAAAAAGTTTCTATAAAATAATATGAATGACATATTAAAAAAATAATATTAAATTATATGAATAGTAGAATATTGGAATATAAGCAATGGGATTGAGCTAAAATATTTTATTCCACCATGATAAGTTAATTTGCAATATAAAAAAGAAAACATTATTCATATCTAACTGTATTCAGTATATTTATTTGATTAAAAAAGAAAAATCATTCAAAAGTAAAAATTCAATGAATAGACTTGTAAATAAAGAATAACAACGAAAGAAATTCAACACATCCACCTGAAATCAAATTCATAGAAACTTGAAAACATAACTAGTCTTTCTAATGATATAACTAAACACCAATTTTAGTAATTAAAATCACTATTAGGTTCTACACCAAAAAGATAATAAAAAGAAGATAACATGAAAAATGAATGTGAAATAGGGAGCATATAAGGAGCACAAAAGAGAAGGGAATTTCACTACAATTGGATGACTAAATCAACCATACATCCAAGGAAAAGTTGAATTCAAGGGAAAGAATATACCACTAACGTGCACAAGAGAACGAGTGGTTTCTTCAAAAATGTAAAAACTTTTAATAAAATAGATAGAGTAAAACTTAAGAAATTGAATTATAAAAAAATATATGCAAGTATTATGTCATAAAAGGACTAGTCTATTAAAAATAAAACTAATTTCATTAGATATAAATTAAATCCTATGTGTACCTGGTATAAGCCAGAACCATTTCCAATTTTTAAGCTCTTGAATCTAAGATGAAGAAGAATCAAATCAATTTTACATACTTGTTAATAAAACATATATAATTGATAAATAACATTATAAATAAAATTGAGATGATTATGAATAAATCTTCTGACACTTGAATTTTGGAGTAAGCCGGTCTAAATAAGATTGAGATAATTATGAATAAAACTGAATGGATCTGACACGTGAATTTTGGAGTCAGCCAGTCTCAATAAAAGACCAATCACCCTGATTTGCATAGTCACCTAGTCACTGAGACAACATAAATCTAGTATGGATAATTGGCCAATACGCAAAGCATCCATACTTCCTTCATTTATTGTCCTGGGAAAAGTCACTTGACAAAGTAACGAAAAATAGAAGGCGCGACTCAAGGACAAACGCCATCTTCTCCCTAAGGCTAACACAGGTCACCCTGAGGCTAGACGTGGGGGAACACATAGATAGGAGACCAGAGAGGAACCTTCCAAGGTCAAGCTTTGAGGCTCGAGAAAAATGATCTTTTCCAAGGACTGGTATATAAGCGGCCAGGGAAGAGGAGTGAGACACAAGACAATAGATACTGTATGAACACTCTACTATTGGGAACAACCTTCCAATATATATGTGAACAATGATACCTACTGTGGGGTCTTGCAAAAACAATTCTTGAACGTCCCAAGAAAGAGAGTGAGTTCACAGAAGAATGATCATGCCAGTAACATGACATCAAGCCAGTTAAAGCAACGGAGGGGACGAGAATACTCTATAACAACTATTGCAGGTAGTAGCCAATCTTAAGAAAAAAAAGTAAGGAGCAAACTCACCTCAACGTAGAGGTTGCCAAGAAACACAAAGAGGCAAAAAAGCGTCATGAATTCAAGAATTCACATATCAAATTCATTTATCACTTTTCCTCAAAAACAAAATTCACTTATTTCTTAAAATTCACGTATCAAAATTCAAATCCACACTAAACTTTCTAGAACATCTTATCAAAATCACTTTTCCATTTTAAAATTTATTTTTAAAATATTAAATTGAATTATACCAAATTAAAATTCATACTAAATTTTTTAGAAACCACCTATCAAATCCACCTATCTCTTTCACTAAAAAAGAATCACTTATTCCTTAAAATCAGTATATTAAAATTCAAAATCAAACTAAACTTTTTTGAATATCCACATATTAAAACCACTTATCCCTTTTTTAAATTTATTTTAAAAAATTAAGAATTCATTGTATCTAATTAAAATTTAAATAAAACCTTCTACAGTCCACTTAACAAATCTTCTCGTGCCTTTGCCTCAAACAAAATTTACTTCTCTCTTAAAATCAGCATTTCAAAATTCAAAATTCAAATTCAAATTACTTATTCTCTAATGGAAGCATATTAAATTTTAATTTAAACTCAAATTAAGTACCCATCAAATTGACTCGTTGGATCAAAATCTTATCGATAAGCAAATTATCCTATAATATCAATATACCAATTTTAAAACTAATTATCAATAGAATCTTTTAAAAAAAATGCTACCAGACTAAAGTTTAAATTTATAATATATATATATTATTCTTAAATCTAATTTTCACATATATTAAAATATTTTTTTATTAAATTATAAAATATTAAAATCTATTTTTTTTAAACTGTACTTTTAGTGTGCTACTAACTAATTAAAGATAGATTAATTCACTTTTCTAACTTTTCGGACTTTCTAATTTTATTTTAAAGTCAAATTAAAATATTTAAAGAAATACTTCTCTACCTTTTAGAATATTATTTATCTTTTTTATATTTTAATCCTATTTTAATATTTCATATTTGATATGTTATGTCTGTAATTACTTAGTGATAGAAAATTAAATTACGTTAAACCATATTAAATTCTATAATTATTTGTAGTCTCTAAACAATATAAAAATTAATAAAATTTTGAAAGATAAATCTTTAATATATTTCTAACTAATAAAATTTAAAAAAAAATAGTTAATTTTAATAAAATATATATAACAGAACATTTCTTCACGACAACCAAAATTGTTCCAATAAAATGAATCTCTTTAAGTGCTTCACTTATATATCTTCCTTGACAATTTTGAATGTTGTTGGCATAAAAGATTACCTTTTCGCAACAATGATAAACCAACATTTTGTATATTAATGTCATGGATTTTTTTTAGAGAAAATTTTATTATTTTTAACATTTATCACACTTAATTCACATTTTTTCTGAGCTTAATGCAATTCATGTCCACGAGCAAAAAAAAAAAAAAGAGAAAATATAACAAAAGTTGGGATTTTTGGTCCAAAAAAATGAAACCCACGTAAAAGCACATTTGTACTTTACTTAGTACGCCTATTTCACTCCAGAACAAACAAATACAGTTTTGTTCTACCTATGCACGCCCATACTCATCTCAATCATTCAGCATAACTATGTCTAATCGCAGTATGGTCATGCACCACACACATAAAAATAGTATGGACGCGCTCTACTTTGCATACTCGTGCAAGTCCACTTCGTATTGTATAAAAGGGAACAACCAAGGAGTAGAAGAGGCATCCCTAGTCTTTAGAACTTTAGTCTCTTCTTTTCTCTCTTTTATATATTCTCTAGTTTTAGAAGCTTTCTAAGAGCTTTGAGAGTTATAGCAAGGTTGAGGTGTAGTGTGAAGCATATAAACAAAATTCTCAATCCCCACATGTTTTTTTTTATCTATTTTATGTATTCTTTAGCTTGTTTTATTTTTTGCTTGGTCATGAGAAGCTAATTTTGAACCCTTTATCCTAATTTTGAAGGCAATTTTTTTGTTTCTTCTCTCTTGTCTAATTAAACTATTTTATTATTTTACTATGTATGTGAAGTAGACATCACCCTTTGCATGACCGAATCAACTAATTAGTAGGCAAACATACCATAATTAGTTGGTAGATTTATAAAATAATTGGATTTAGGAAAATTACATGACCAAAACCTTTTCTTTAAATTTTCTAATTTGGTTATTTATTAACTAGCTTCTATAGTCTTAATGTTTGCTTGAATGTGCGTGTTTTTATATGACTAACTAGAGATAAACCTAAGGCAAAGAATATTGGAAGTAATAAATCAAGGTCTCTTAATAGAACTAAGAAGTAAAATAAATAACAAGGAGAGAGTGGATTTAGGAAGTTGCATATAAATAGAATTAAGAGAGAATAAGATAAGTGAAAGCATAACTCTTAATTCAAATATAAATTCAATTTTCTCTATTAGTTTTTTTTTCCTTTACCATTGTTTTCATTGCATAAATTCTTTTCAAAAACATATTTATTTGTCTAAACTATATAAGAATTTCTAGAAAGTGATAATCACACACACTAGTTTCTCGGGTACGATATCTAAATTCACGTCGTCAATGCTACTGTCATAGTGTATATGCGTTCTTAAGCACATTCCAAGTCATATCAAACAACTTTGAACATTGTTACATAAGAAGTATATTAATTTTAGTGACTATAAATATCATTGAAAAAAACAGTACATTTTACTAACGACGTGATATAACCATCATTGGCATAAAAAAAGTATCTTTTCCCTACAAGTTTTAAAGTTGTTGGCATATCTATATATTTCTCAAAAATAAATAAAATTATCGGGATAAATATTGGTCGTTCCATCATTTTTTAGCAACATTTAAAGTTTCTTGCATAGAAAAGTATCATTTTCCCAACAAAGTTTGAAATCGCCAACATATATATCCATTTTGTCTACCATTTGTAGTAACTTAAGATGTCATTGTGATACATACATGTGTATTTGTCAATCATTTGACAAAGTTTTCCTTAATTAATATGCTTTCGTAGTGACAAAAGTTGTCGTTGGTATGTATAGTTTTTCCAACAATGTTTGTTGATAAAAAAAAACTTTATCCTAACAAAATTTAAGTGTCGTTGTTAGATATCTATATTTACTAACAAGTCATTTGTCGTTTGAAAAAAAATGGTTGCAATTAACCTTTAATATGGTACAAATATATATGTCATGTTTGAACATTAAATAAAATATTTTTTCCAGTATTTCGACATCAACAAGATTCAAATTTTCAATTTTATTTTATAAGCAAAATATTATTGATAGGGGTACAAAGAGTATTCCAACCCCTTAACAAGTTACAAAAAGGATATGTTAATACTTAGAGATGTAATAAAGAGGGTCGATAGACCAATCTAAATAACACAAAGAAAAACCTTCTAACTTTCCTGAAAACCAAAACCATGATCGAGCCTTAATAAGATCTAAGATAGAATTAATATATGTTGACCCTCATCTAAATTCTAAAATTCAAAAAGACTCTTCATCATAACCAAAACCTCTCACACATATTCTTTCATCTTTATTCTTTATTGCATTGAAATCACCTATAAAATGCCAAAACCTCACCTCTAAATCCCCTCTTTGAGATCCCCAAATCCTTCCACAAACCCTTTTTATTCAACGAGATAAGGTGAGTAAATTTTGACAATGTAACAAATTGTTTTACTCTTAGTCCATTCCAAACAAACACCCAACAAGCATTTACTAGAAAAAAAAGAATTTTAAAGACAAAAGTTGGCATTGCACATAACCACATACTAATTTACCTCTAAGACATCCAACAACTAATTGAGCAATCCAACTATCGTCACTACAACACTAGAGAGATTTGTACACACCAGTATTCACCTAATGCATCTTAGACTCCTATATAGGTACAAAATCTCCCTATTCAAGTCTCATCAATGATTGAATGTTCTATTTTTTTTATTTGACAACCAAGACCTCTAATGTTGTATGAAATTATTTGTATTTGGAACAAATTTTCTCTCCTAAGAAGCCTTATTCTTTTCTTCCAAGTCTTCCAAATTTTGAATCATTTTGTCTGTGAGGTGTGAGGTGCTTGAGGACACACTCACATCCTTACAAATCCCCAATACATTTTCGACCACTCCTCCCTCTCCCCCCTTTTACTATTATTCAAAAACTTTAAGTTACACCACACAATATCAAAATCAAAAATAAAAATACCAGAAAAATAAGGATCAAGATTAGAGGATAAAGATAAAACATTGCAACTAGTTTTTTTAACGAATTTCTCCTAACTTATTGGACAAACATATTTAATTTCATGTTTGACATTGACTTTTCATTTCTTATGAGTTCGCTCCTAACAACATCATTGTCAATCAAGCTTCATAGAGGGGCAAAGTTAGTGCACACCATGTGGACATAATATTAGAGATTGTACGTATTCATGTCTTGCTTTTTCTCTAGTTGATTAGCATAGTTGAATAATTTTTATTTGTAAACAATTGTTGATTTCCATGGTAGGAACAATGACTAGGTGGTTGATAGAGTTATTGTTAGCCACCTATAAGAAAAGATTTTGTGATAGGGTAGACAACAAGTCTAAAAAAATTGATATGAGTTACATTTTGTTGTATAATTATTTTTATATTAACTTTTTTTTTCAACAAACTACATTTCTTATTAGGTTAATTATATTTTTTTTACTAGGATGATTACTACTAGACATAACAGTTGCAAGGTGGTCAAGGCTCCCAAAAAAAGGATGAGGTGATTCAACTTCATATGTGGCAAAATATTACTAGGAGAAAAACTTGTGGATATTGTTACGACACAATAAACTTGTTCTCTAACCTTTGAAAGGTGCTTCCACCCTGATTCAAGAGTTTCAGTCACCATCAAGGCACAATAGCATCTTTCCGAATAAAGAGGTCATAACCTTACATAAGCAAGTCTTTCAAGAGTTAAGAATAGGACTTTTAGAGTAAGACTACCAAAATCAATGCACTTTATGGTCAGTTGTAAGACATTATATATGTTATGCAAGCCTAAAGCCTAAATAGAGGATTGTGTTGTAAGACATCATATATGTTATGCATGCCTAAATAGAGGATTGTGTACCTAATCGTTGATTATGATTTTGTATACATGTACACTTAGTTTAGGTTTTGGTTACTTAAGAATATTTTATACTTTTGAAATCTTACAATATGTAGTACAATTATGTTTTTTTACAGAATTTTGTATATTTTAGATATGTTTAATATATTTTAATATTTAATGCATTTTGTTCTAATATTTATTATTTATTAGATATATTAAGTGAAATTAAATTTATAATTATTTTGCTTGAAAGTTATTTTTAAAGGTAGAATTTAATCAAAAGTTAATATTATTTTCTAACCATAATAGCATCGACCAAGTTAATGTTATCGATGTATAAATATTAGAGTCAATTTAACCAACGCCACATAGCATCAAATTGGATGTTATTTAGTTTAGCATCAGTGATTTTACCATAGCTATAGCTTCCACTTTGTGTTCATCTTGCTGATGTTATGTTACTACAAAAAATTTTAAGTTTAGCGACCACTAAATTCAGTCGCTATACTTAAAAAATTGGCCACTATTTTTGAAATTTGGTGGCTAAATGGATTAGTGACCAATTTTGTTTTGTCATAAAAACCCTAATCGCTAAGCTATTTTACAACTGAAACTAGTTTGGTGTCTAACCACATATTCGATCCTTAAGTTGATTGTTGTTTTATTTTTTTATAAAAAAAAGTCACATTGATCTGATGGTTAATATTTAAAATTTTAATCTTTTTTAAAAAAATCAATTGCTAAAGTTGTTGCTGCTTTTTTAAATCAATTGCTAAAATTGTTGTTGTTTTCTTTTTAAAACTCATTCGGGTGACATTCAGTTAGGGAGGGGAGGGGGAAGGAGGCGACCGATCAGAGGGAGGGAGGGAGGATAATGGTGACGACAACGAGGAGGAGGGCGAGAGGAGGATCACTAAACTGGTCGTTATTTTTTATTTATTTGTTTGAAAAATAATAAAATAGGTCGCTAAATTGATTGTTATTTTTTTTCAAAATTTTAAATTAAAAATATAAAAATTAGTCGCTTTTTTCATTTTTTATTTTTAAATAAAATTTGATCGCTAATGCGATCACTATTATTCAATGTTAATATCCCATAGTACAAAAAATAACAACAAAATTAAAAGTGATTATTAAATTGATGATTAAATCATATTTTTTCTCTTTTGCGACGAAATTAACTATTAATTATTTAACAATAATGTAATTCAATCACTAAGATAACAACATTCATACTTTATATATTTTGTCGCAAAATTGATGGCTAATAATTATTTCAATTACTCATTTCTATCGTTAAATCAAATTTTTCTAGTAGCGATTATAATATATAGACCCCATATAGCTAATATCATGCTAAAATTTAGTGTCAATGATTTGTACTATGGCCATAGCAGCCGCTTTAAATAATTAAGTAATTTAACCTTTTTAAATCCAAAGAGTTTCACCTGAAGTAATCTAAAAGGTGACCTGAATTTATCCTAGAACCTATTAAGTTGTGAATGTGCCGAATGGGAATGTCCTCGAACCCATTTCTTAATTAACATTGAATGAATTGTTCCAGAATGTCTAGAAAAAGAGATGAAATAAAAGGAAAAGCAAGTAAACCATGTCAAAGGCGATGTAACATAACTCGCTTTTCTTGGTCACGGACTAAATGATTCCCATGTGTGGAATCAGACGGCATCACATGCGACAAAAGGGTCACATAATGTTTACCTATAATTGCTATAACGAACATTACAGGCTACTTTTTCTGCTGGATACAGTACGGTCAGGCAGCACCTTCATTAACTTCCTAAAAATCATTCAGAAGTTGAATAAATGATGTGAGAGCTAACCCTTACGACTAAGGAAGTACGCTACAGTGCATGCTATCATGCAACCAGTTGAAAGAAAGAGAGAGAATAAAAATTTCAAAGCTAGTCAACTTGGTGAGGAATATTTATTTATACGAATTAAAAATATATATGTGCTAGAGTCGTTGTTATTTGTTAAGCAAAGGAATGACAACATGTCTAAAAAATTATATCACGTTGATTGAAGTCTCTTGGTTATATATAAAACCTAATATATATCACACATAGCGTTATTAATGCCTAAAATATATACCGTATTAGGTATTTGAACACCTTTTAATTAGTCAATATTATATATCATGAAAGGAGAATAATTAAACTGAAATGAAATCAGCTAGGCTTTGTCGCTTCCCTTGGAATATAGCCAACATGTGAAGATTCTCAGAAAGTGAGAGCCAGCTTCCTCGTTTGGTGAGTATTGTACAGAGCCTGGTCTTCACCACGTGCTTTTACTGTTAGTAATTAGTTTAATTTACCTCAGGTTTGGGGTCATAAAATTCAATGCAACAGTAAATTTATTAGATGTCTATCACTGTCAAAGAGAATGGAGTTTCTGTAGAGAAAGTGATTGAAAAGGGAAAGGGACCAATATTTATATATATTTTAAGAAAAATACATGGATTGCATAGTTTAGAATTGAAACCCTAACTTACCAATTGGCAATTGGACTTTCTTCAAGGAAAGAAAAGTTTGGAACTAGTACATATGTAAATAATAAACATTTTTTTTCTGCCTAATAAATTTACCCAACTTTTTTTGAATGTGCATGCACTAGGAATGTCTTCTTGTAGATGGGAAGAAACTAATCCCTTTTTGAAAGCATAGAGATCACGTATGTTTTACCTCTTATCCAACAACTTATTAGAGTGTTGAGGTTCCAAAGTGTTGGTTTGCTCGTGCTGGTTCCAATTTAGGATCCAAGGGGCTCATAGTTCCCATAGAGTGCTGTTGCTCTCTTTGTGAAAACCCACTATTGTTCATGTTCCTCACCATTCCTCCAACACCCAAAAAGTCCAAGGTCAACTTATCAGACCCTCCAAAGCACACACCAAGATTTTGTGACATCTTTTTAGGCTCCTCCACCACGTTGTGAAAGTGACCAAGGTTGTTTTCGTTCCCTTTCACACTGCCGAATATGGAAGCGTTTCCATTGGCAAGAGAGTTCATGAGTCCACGTAGATGGTTACTGTGCTCATTTTCCATGCTTGATCTCATACCTAGGTCTTCTGCTCCTCTTAGCAGAGAGGAGGAAGCATTGGTGGTTGTGGTTGAACCCATTTGAGCAGCTTTCTGAAGCAATGCAGTGGCTGACATGTGAGGGGACAATGACATGTTATCTTGTTGCATTGATGAATTGCCAAAGAGTGAAGACAAGCCTGAACCAACTTGGCTACTTACAGGACTATTAGTACTGTAGAGTGTTGCTGTTCCTTGGTTGTTATTATTGCCTCCACTCATGTTGAATTGATGATCATTGATTATGCTGCCACTGGTGTTGGCATTGGGAAAGAAGGTGAGGTTAAAGAGATTGGTATTATTAGCTGAAGAAGATACTGATGATGCAGAAGTGGAGTTGTTATTGGTGGTTCCTTGAAGATCAGGGAGCTGCATGAGACCATGGAGTTGCTTGTTTGAGAATAAGGGTCCTTGTTGCTGAGATTGGAGGTCTTGAAATGCTTGGTTAGGGTCAGTCATGAAGAAAGAGGACTGGGGTGGTGACTGCACTCCAAATGATGATGAGTGATGCAGATTTGGTGAGATTAAGTGCTCATACTTTGGTGCACTTCCAAGGCTCAATATGCTGTTAGTGGATGCTTGGTTCTGAAGTTGCCCACCAAGGCCTAGGCTCATGTGGTTTGTGCCATACAGATGATGAGTTCCCAAAGGATTCATGTTCGGAGGGTGTCTTGCACTCTCGTGCGCTAAAGCATCACAAAAGGCCCTATGAGTGATGAAACTGTCACGCCTGCAACAAATTAAGACATTTTTAGAATCAGCTGGAGAACAAAAACACAATTTAGTCAAAAGAAAATTGATTTACACGGTCTAAAATTATTAGACGATTATTCAATTATAAATTATAATATTATTTTAAAGTTATATATATAAACGACACCAACATGACTATTAAAATCTTTAGTCAATACGAATTGACACAAGGAAAATAATAATCCAAACTAAATTTATCCATGTAAACCTATCTTATTGCAGGTGTGTCGCTTAAAGAGTTGAGAAGAGAAAATATATAGAATCACCAAGATTTATATAGATCTAAATATATTGTGGTCCCATATGCATGAGCATTTCACATAATTGGACTACTCTAAAAACTATAATGAATTAAGAGAAAACAATAAGAAGAATTTTTCTATTTATCAAGTACGTTCAAGAACATAGCTAGTGACAATGCAACCAACCGCAACCACTAACATAAAAAATTTCACAGTTGCCAAAAGAAGAATGAAATATAAAATTAGAAAGTAAGATCTTTAATTTTGTGGCGATGAGCGATGCCGGAATTTGAGAAAACGGTTGTTTGACATAAAATTATATAGCCGATAAAATGCATATATAAAATAAAATGAAGATAAAAACAAATAAAGCATTGAATTTGGAAAATATTCTTTTGTTGTTGAAATTGGATCTACTATTTTGAAATTAATAAAACTATGACAGGAAGAGAGGGCCCAGAGGATTATGCCAAAATATGAAAACACACCAACAACTCCTTATCGAACTACCACTTTGAGTCCTCTCTTTGATCACTGAGAAGAAAGAATTATTTACACATTTGATGAAAGTCAATAATAATAAGCTGAGTATGGGTCCAGGCTCAATAAATGCAAACTGCCTCATGAGTTGTCCATTTTCTACTAAGAAATTCTTGTGAAAACGATCGTACCAGCAAAAGGGTTGCTAAATTCTCGGAAATTCTCAGTGAGAGAAAAAACACGAAACTAAAGATATGCAACCAACATTAATGTGCAGAGAGTTGAATTTGTTGTATAAATCACTTGAAGAAATAAGGGGCAAACAATTAAGAATCTCATGCATTGTACCCATGGCAAAAGAATGTACCTGAGACATATTTGAAGCACGTACACACGTATGAATGAATATATGTATATATCCAATCCGAAACAAAACAAAACAATGCAACTCCAAGTCATGTGAGAACAAAACAAACCCAGTATCACTGTGCCTGAGCCTGTGCCACCTCTACATTGTTGCTTATAACTACACGTGAATGGGAATAAGGATAAGGGGCGTTGTTCCCGAGGAACAAAGTTGAGCTTTACCTTGTTTTTTCTTCTCAAAACATTTCAAATTTTTGAAACCCTTTTGTACACTCTGCTCACGTGCGAGCAGTCTTCTGCCACTTCCACGTCCCTCCACTAACACCCACACATAAACTAACACAAGAAAAAGTAAAACGGTCTTGCTCAATTTTAACATTCAAGATTTTATTTTATTTCACTCTCACCTCGGTGTACACCCTACTATCTAAGAGAAAGATGTAAAAGAGAGAAAAATATAAGATCTGATAGAAAAAATAGCGGGAATATCAGAATTGGTTGATATTTTTTAGAGAATATTCCTTTCAAATTTGATTATTTTCACAACCCTTTTTCTTATTATGAAAAAGGTCTTTTTTAATTGTCCTCTTGAGCAGAGCTTGCATACTCATTTTGCATTACACACTTATATTAGAAAATTAGATTGGAAAGCTCACAACGGGACATGTAATTAATTAATTAAAGTAGAAGACAAAGATAATAAAAGAGTGCATGGAATATTAGAAAATGAGTAGAAAAAAATTGATTATTTTTCTCACTACCACGCCAACATTCTTTTACCCTTTTTTAACAAAAAAATAACCCAAATCATCTACTAGTCTTAGTATCCATAAGAAACTCAAACGAGTTAGGTGGAAGTTGTGTATATCAAAATGCGCTTAAAAAGCCTTTAGCTGAAAAGTTGTTCAATGAGATAATTTAGCTACACCAAACATTCAATATTAGAAGCAAAGGTAATTTGTGATATAATTAGTAGTGAATTGATTGTTAATTATATACCTGGAGAAGAGGGTGCCACAGTCACATCTATACTCTCTGGTGCCACAGGTTTTGGAGTGTGCTTTCCAATCTGATTGAACAGCATATTTCTTGGAGCACTTATCACACTTCCACTTCTTCTCACCGTGCTTGCGAGAGTAGTGTTTCTTAATGCCAGTGAGGTCTCCAAGAGCCCTTGAAGGGTCATGGTGAACGCATGTGGGCTCGGGACACAGATAAACCTTTCTCTTTGGCTCTTTTGTACTCTTCTGCTTTAGCTTCCAAGGCAGGTTGTGTCCTCTTCTGTGAAGCTGTAGGTTTTGCTCCCTTTGGAACCCTTTATTGCACACTTCACATATAAACCTGTTTGTTGCCATTAGCGTCTTCGGTGACAGTGCTATCACCTCCGCATCTGGATCTGCATACATACATAATTACATATATACATATTAATTTCCATGAAGATGGAATTAGTTCAAGAAAATTTTCATTCAATAATGCCAAAAATAACAAATTATTAATCAGAAAATTCAATGCTTCAATTACACGTTGAAAGTGAATAATTTAAAAAGTAGTAGTTGAAAATATTAAAAAATTTAAACAAAAGTTGAATACTGTGTAGATAAACACAGAAGAAAGAAGCCTGGCCATTCTATTGAGTTAAAGAATTTGATAGCCCTATGTAATATTCAGGATTTAGGGTTTCATTTTCATGTTTGTTTCTCGGGAAAAGGAAGAAAAAAAGAGCAGCAAGAAATTAGAGATGGGGCATGCAAATGTTTTTAAGCAATGAAATTTAATGAAGAATGAATAGTGGTACTTGCATGGTGTTCCGGGTTGATTCCTCCTTTTCTTTTGAGGCACTGTGGTTGGAGTAGTGGTGGTTGAGGAAGCAGCTGTGGATTGTTGTGTAACCTGACTTTGATTTTCTTGTCTAATTCCCAAGAAGGGTGTGGATGAGGAAGCAGAAGCCATGTTGTTTTCCAAAGTTGAGAGCAAATCTGGAAGTTCTTAGATAAAAGAAAATTGTAATTAATTCCTTAAATATGTGTAATTTGTTGTGTGTTGGAAACCATGTATAAGATAAAAGAAGGGAAACAAAAGGCATATATAAGAAAAAAAGGAGAAAGAATTAGGACCTGAGTGGAGCTATATATGTGTGATTTTGCCTGGTTTGTTGTCTCTTAGAAAGGTTTGAGATTAAACCCAGAAAACACCAAGAAGAATTTTTGAAAGGAGACAGCAACAATTCTGAGAAGAAGAGAGGAAGAAAACAATATCAGTCTGAATACCTACTCATCTTTTCTCTCTTGCTAGCTAGCTAGCTATTGTTTTGTTATGCATAAAATTTTGCTTCACTACCTACCTTCTTCTCCTTATTCCTCAATCATTTTGATGTCTTCTACATAAATAATACTTAGCATACTTGTCCACCCATACGCATACCCATATCTCCTTCCTTTTCTTTCTCTCTCTCTCTATTTTGTCCGTTTCTTTGCCTCTCTACATCCTTGTTAACTGTGCATTTTGTAAGGGAAAATAATTTAGTGTGTTGAACAAGTAGCAAAATGATGGATGGAGGGTAATTTATGTCCCTATTATGCAGCTCTTACACAGCACAGTCTACTGTGTCCCTTAGCAGAGGATGGTTTGGGGCCACCCACCGTAGGCCTTACATCTCTCCTCTTCTTTCGTATCTTATTGCCAACAAACACACAACTTGTTCTTGCCTCTTTCCTTTCCCAAGCCCCCAATTCTCAATTATTATTATTACTATTCCTATGTTTAAATATATATATATATATATATATATATATATATATATATATATATATATATTTTTTAATTTTAAATAGGTTTCTCATAAATATAATTTTTTTTTCTTTAAAATTATTTTATTCATTTTTGTTACATTTATTTTACTCGTGAAATAGGTATGAATTATTTACTGTCAAAATATTAACTAATTTTTATTTACAAACATCCTTTTTTCAACATAATTTTTTCTTACTTAAAACCAATATTTAAACTTCTAACATCTTACTTAAAAAAATATAAATAATTACTACTTATATCAACGAATATTGATTTGTCACTATCATTTAATAGTAGTATGAATCTAATTGGGACATCAATCCTATTATGAGTACGTTTATCAAGTATTTTAAGTTAGTTTTTAATTTTTTAATAAAAACTTCATTTAATCACATTATTAATATTTCATAAATAAATTTGATTTAATAATTTGTAGTGTTTTACGTGAATTTGGCTCTTTTAAAAAAATAAAGTATAATAATAATCAATAATTAACTCACGTCGTGATTTAGAAAAGCCAAATCCTTCTATAATATGTTAGTTAAAGTAATATTTTAGTTTCCAGTTTCTTATGCTTTATCATCTTAATTTTTACCGTCAAAATATTTATCAAATTTGTTCTTTATATCTTTTTTGCATATGGTAAAGTTTTATTATTCTTTATATTTTTATTATTTTTTTAGATATTTTTATATTACATATTATTTTAATTATTACACTATTTATATTATTTATTTTATTATTTTAATATTATACTTTAACATAATATGCAATGCTATTTAAAGGTACATAAGGATAGTATCCATCTAATCATCATAATAAAAGTATTATTTATATTTAAATATATGTCATTTTTATTTTATTTTAAATTCAATTGTAAATATTTTAAGATATAATATAAGATATTAATAGTAGAATGTACCATATGAAAAAAATTAAATAACTGAAACTATAAAATGTAATGAAAATAATTGAACTTTAATTAAAATTTATAAGAGTTCAAAATTAATTTAAAAAACTAAAATTATAATTAGCCATTAATATTTTTTATCCATAAAATAAAATTAAAATTTATATAAAAACATCATATAATTAAACATTTATTTTTATTATTTTACATTCATCATCTACTTCAATAGATAATATTACTAAATATGTATAATTTAATAAGTTAATTTAACCACTTTCGGTTAACAATTTTAAAACTTACACTTCATTTATTAGTTATTTCATCGAACGGTGCCTATAAAATAATATATGCCATGTCATATTTAGAAAGGTTGTTACTATGATAGGGTGTCACTTAAAAAAAAACAAATAATTAAAGTATCAAAACTAGATTTAGCTATATCCATAAATATTAAAAATATATTATTACTATTACTATTATTATTATTTTTTTATTTATTTATTTATTTATTTATTTATTTATTTATTTATTTTTTATATTATTATTATTATTATAAATTTATTCTTATTCTTATTATCCAAAAATCATAATAATATTTTTTAGAATTTAATAATCATACACAAATAATATAAAATAATTTTTCACATTATTTAATCACAAATTATTATTTATATATATAATTAACTTTTAAGATAATTATCATAAAAATTAATTAACGTATCCTATAAAGTGATTTATAATTGAATACACTCTCATGGCTTATTATCTATTTCTAAATTTAATAGTCATGGACAGGTAATATAAATCAATTTTCCACCATCATTAAATTACAAATAACTAAGACAACAATAAAAACTGTTGCTAGAAAGGACATGTCTTTTTCACTTAGGAATATATTATAAAGAAAACATTGCCTATATATAGTTTGATATTAAGCAATGATTTTTTAAATCAATTACAACAACCGTTAAATGTTTCAATCACAGTTTTAAGAGTGTTGTTACATGAGATATACAGATAATATTTATTCAACTGTTACAGAAAAGGTATAAGCAACAGTTATTATTTCAATATCGGGGTAAGTTTAAAAAACAGTTTTCTAACTCTTGTTTAATGACCAACTTGGATACTTGTTTTATTAATTAGTTAATATTATTAATATGTAAAATATTTCAAATTATGTTGCAGGCGAGGATCAAATCTTCGTCATGAGAATATTATTACTACGTAAAGTATTTCAAATTATGTTGCAGGTGAAGATCAAATCTATGCTATGAGAAAAAAAAATGCATGCTTTATTAACTACTAAATTATATTTACCTTTTATTTATAATAAATAAAGTGTATTTATTATGTTTATTATCATTTTTACATTATACCAAATTTTAATTTTTTTATCATTAAATTTTAAAAGTTTTATTTAGTACTGCAAGCAAAAGATTCTTAACTCTTGGCAAAAAAAAATGGTAAGTTAAATCCTAAAACCTTGTATATGCTATATAAATTTCTCATTAAGTAGACCAATCCTAGTGGTTCATCATGGAAAATTTTTCTCTGATAAATTGTAATGATCTATTGCAAATTAGTAGACAATGGTTATAAAATCGTTCTTAAATCCTTATAGAATAGTTTTCATATATGATTTATGGTAAATAAATAGGTAATGACTTTTCCACCATTATTATTATATAAAAAAGGTATGAATAAAAGTTGTTGCCTATTAATTTTTAACAATTTACAACTAATGTATATAAAAAATGTATAAAATTTCTCTTACTAATCCAACATTTCCAATAATTATTGCCAATTATGTTTTAAATAAGAGTTACTTATTTTGTTGTAGAAAAGATTTTGCAGTCATCGACAAAGAAAACTATCAATGGTTGAAAAAAGTCATGTCTATTTTATACTTTAAAAATAATTTTATAATTGTTGATAATAAAAATGTCTACAACGAAAAAAACGTTACTTGTTTTATCTTTTAAGAACGATTTCATAACTATTAACAAAAAAATATTTAAAAATATTGTTTATTATATATTTTAGAAACTGTTTTATAATTGTTGGTAATAAAAATGTCTACAATATATATGAATATCATGCCGCTTTTATATTATATTGTAGATAAGACTTTTAAACTGTTAAAAAAATATTGCCTAAAATGAAAATTATTGTAATGAATTCTAGAGTTGTCATATGTAAAAATAAAATAAAATAAAATAATTGATAACTATCTCCTTTAGCCGGAGAAATTAGTCTTAGCTATTTTTGTAGAAATATCTAGTTGAACATTAAAAGCTATTAACATTAGATATCATTCTCTTATTTTTTTCATAGTATTAATATTTTTTTATTACACACAATAGAGCTTGAAAGATGGATGGAAATGGGTGAGAATGAAAACAAGGAGTAATTTAGTTCCGCTAAGGGATAAAGTGAATAAAATAGGAGTAAAAGAATGAAAATAGGAAATCTTCAAAAAGGTCAACTATCATGCTTTTCAAAAATGAGATAAAATAGATGATCTAGTAGATACGTGAACAAATTGCACTAGTGTTCAAACAATAAATAAGTGAAGAGTTAAGACAAGAGATGCGACAGGAGATTAAAAAATAGTTAGCATTTTTTGACTTATCTTAACAAAATATACTAGTGCAATATGCTTAAGAGGAGCCTCGACACCTAAGCACAAAGAGTAGTTGTGCTACTCCTAATCCATTAGGAGATGCCACTCACACTAATGCCCCATATCAATGTGAGTTATATGTTGACAAAGGTCCTCCCTATTTAGTGGTCATTGGGAAATCATATAACTTAGGGTCAACCATACACCACTAGACAATACATGAAGATAACACCAAGGTGGTGGTTGAACAAATTCGAGATGCATATGTTCGAGCCCTTGTGCCCATAGATGAGGTTTAGATGGTGGGGCAAATCCTAAATACTTTCATTGCATGGTCCAAAAGATGTGTGAAGCTTGTTTTTGTAGCAATATTTTTAATAATTATCGTTTTATATTTACAAGTCAAATTACTTATTGTTTTCACTAACATTGTTTATCTTTTTTGTTTAGGACTTCGATGGATCAAAGAAAGAGGTTTGACCTAAAAGGTCAGAACCTGAAGTTGATATGCTTCAACGTTTGTGTATGATGACCATGAAGATTGGTTAGAACCCTATCCACATAGAGTTGGATGTCGAAATAGCAAGCAAAAACTATATTGTCTCATTTTGTCTCAGCCAAAAAGATGTTCTAAAAATTTGAATGGGTGGTGAGATGTTCTATACATCTATTATATAGTTGTAGTTGATGTAAGTTATTTTTACTTGTAAATCAATTCTAGGTTAATTAACTATTGAGCTATTACAATAACATTGATTTTAATAACTTAAGTATCTACGTCAACTCTACATGTCAAGGGAGAGCAAACATTTATATGGATTTATTGATCTTCTCCTCATTTAGAGTATAGGTAATAAACTGGTTGAATCTTAAGTCTATCTACAGAATAGGCTCTATGATATAAACAAAAAGTATTACCTAACGCCTCACTACTATTTATAAGTACAAGTTTACATTTTACATGATAATTTTTACATTTCATTTTAATTTCTGTATTACTGTGTCATTAGTTGTTTCTCAATGTAAGTCTCATTGAAAATTGATGATTCTTTGCCCACAAGACAATGTTGTCGTCTTCTTCTATTCGTTGGGGGTAAAAACCAAGAAAAAATACCTAAAAAGCAATAGAATTGTAAGTATTACTTGTAATAATATGCTTTAGATATTGTATTATAACATTCAACATTTTGAAACATAATGTATATGATTATTGATTTATCACATAGTTATAAAAGGATATGATAGATTGGTGGATAGGCATTTGTCACAAATAAAAAAATTAAGATTGATTTCACTCAAAAATAAATAAGCATTTAGAGTATAAATAAATAAGCATTTAGAGTATATGGTGAAGAATTTTGGGTTTTGTTTCAGAAAATTTGTATGTCTTTTAAAAAATACATTTTAAAATAGCATTTAAGTTTAATGATTATTTTTCTGAAACTAAATGGCTGGAAATAATCAGTGTGGTAGTAGAATGTGTGCGCTATAGTTACAGCAATATAAATATATAAAGCATTGGATTATATAAATGTCTTAATATTGGTAGGCAATGGGAATTGTCATGTAGTATTTCATTACACAACAGATTTCTCACTGTCGTAATATCAGATCTCCTAAGTGAGCCACTAGATAACGGCTTGACTCACTTGTGAATCTCTTTGTATAATACCAAATTGTTTAACTTACTCTAAATAAAAATGAGATTAAATAATTTTACAGTAGATAATTAATATAATTTTTTATGTATTTCAAAATAACTAGTTACAAATATTAATCAATTATTTATTTAGAGTAAGTTAATTAAACTCTCTCATATGTAAGAATCATACCTCTTATTCTCCCCTATTGCCAACATTTTATGTCTTTGTCAGTGACCATCCAAAATTTTCACTGAAAAAGTTGTCGGTAATAAAGCTCTTCCATGTGAATGAAAAATACAAAAGGCTTTGAATGAAAACTCGTGACTAAAAGTCTCATTTTCAGTTCATTGACCAATTTTCAGGACGCCAATTTGTTTTCGGTAACCATTTTGTCACTAAAGGAGGTTTAGTAACAGCTAAATTCTGAGAATGATACAAATGTAATTTATATAATGATATTATTAAAAAATATCATAAAAACTGATAAATTCTATTTCAATTAGTTCAACAATGATACGTAAATGTTATAAAATATTTTGTAAATGTTATAAAAAGAAATTATTGGCAAAAAACAATGTCTATACTTATAGTTTAAACAATTTCTTAGCCAAAACCTTTACTACCAAAAACAATCCTAATGCTTAATAATTTTATCCATTAACAAATATATTTTTTTAAGTGTATCATCGTCTATATTAGAATTATTTTTAACTTTTAAATAATTTCTTATTTCATTTATAATAGTACAATGTGTGAAATAATTAAGAATAAAGTAAAAAAATAATCAAAAAATAATAATTAATATTAAGTTAAACTAAACAGATAAATAAGCTATATATGAACAGTTTGTTTCTAAAGGTGGATAAGAAAATCGAAGTAATATTAAAATTTAAGTAGCATACGTTTTACTAAAATATTTTAATGTAAGATTAATAGAGTACATCGTCACTAAATGAATGTTTAATGACAAGGGTTAATGATAACTTTCAATGATGACAACCATCATTATCGTTGGAAACATTTTTCATTGATAGCATATTATAAATATGCTATTAATTAGTGAGATCAATCATTCTCAATCTAACATATGACATAATAAAAAAGTATTTTGAACAAATTTTCAAATATATACAAATACAGAAATTCCAAAAGGCTCATAAAAGTCTAAACTTGGTAACTAAGTAATATCCAACACGATTAAAACAGAACCGCACCGACAGTGAAATAAATATGGCAGGGAAACAAGTGTTCTTGTATCGTGAAATTAATCAAACTTATATTATAAGTTACAAAGTGGCTTATACCACTCAATTAGAATTGATACAATGTGAACCACATGTTATATCAGCTCAGGTTTAAAAAAAAAATTCGGATTTAATTCAGATGTTTGAAATAAAACTCAAATTTAATTCAAGTTCAACATTTTGGTATTTATTGTAGACTGAGCCTAAAATTGACTAGATCGACTCAAAAAATTATATTTAATTTCGTAATAAACTCAAAACTTAAAATTCAAATTTTATATTTTATTGAACAAATTTTAATTATTTTTTATTTATTTTATCACCTCTAATCAAATTTGCTATAAATTTGTGTATGAATGTTAACAAATTTTTGAATGAGCCAGACAAATTTCATATACAAAGTCTAAATTACGCATAATCCTCAATACCCAATGCTCAATTATAACATATGCAACTAATTAATCTGTATCTAAATAGATAAAAGTATATGATTAATTCAAAACATATATAGAAAATTGTTTGATTTATTTACATAAATAATATTTGAAAACATAAGATGGTTGCAAGTTGGAGGTGACGATGGTTTTAGAATACATGGTAACTTAGGCGCGAGAATGAAATTAAGACATGTATAAGGTACGTTATGGGCAACAAATCTCTCATTCATATATATATATATATATATATATATATATATATATATATATATATATATATATATATATATATATATATATATATATATATATATATATATATATATATATATATATATATATATATATATATATATATATATATATATATATATATATATATATATATAAACTAAATATATTTTTAAAACTAAATATTATAATTATCAACTCGTTAGTTTACATGTTATAAAGAATTTTTATGAATCTATAACTACAATTGGTATACGCATGAACTACAATTTTTTTATTAAAAAAATCCTATTAATTGTGTTATAAAAATATATTAAATTTGAATGAATTGTTATTTACCAAATAATCTTTTATGACAATAGTAATTAACGATGAATTTGTTTTTAGAATTATAAAAAACAAAAGAATAAGAATGTTATGTTCTCTGACTTAAAAAAAAATAAAAATATATAAGAAGAACATACGTTGATATATGTCAGAGTTTAAGACGTAAAAGACTTTAAAATTACAACAATAAATTATAAAAGAGAAAATTAATTATACTCAAATCTTTTGACTAAAACATGATAAAATACAATTATTTTTACAATAAATTAATAATATTTGTTTGAGGACATTTAATATTAGAAAAATAAAAAAAAGAATTATTTCTACAATAAAGACTATAAAAAAATATAGAACATTTGTTTAAAAATATCATTAATTATATTCATAATAAAAATTATAAAAATAAAAATAAAATGTTTTATTATAAAAGAGATAAATATATTTAAATATTATTATTTTTACGATAAATCTCTTTAACAAAAATAATAATTATAATATATATTAAATATTTTAAATTAAAAAAAATCAGGGGGCCAACTCCCCTTACCATGTACATACATCCGTCTCTATTCTCGTCATTCTCTCTCATATTCATCATCATTTGAATACCTTGTTATTCTTGCACATTTTACTCCAATCTCTCCTTGTGTATCTCACTTTTTTCTTTTCTCTTCCTTTGAACTCTCATCATATCAACAATTTAGTCTAATAAAATCTTATATAAAAATAACACCTTATCTTTATTTTTCATAATTTTTATCTCTACTTTCCTTAATCACTACTATTTTAAATATTATCTTCTTTTTGAAAATTTATGCTCTTATTATCTTACCTTCTTCCCTTGTCTTTATGTATTATTTATCTATTTTTCTTATCTCTTTTCAAATATTATAATCTCTAATTTTTTTTGTAGATAGATTATTTTTATCTCTTTCCAAATTTCAATTGTCAAATAACAATTTTATGACTCTTTTGATTGCATATAAAAATAAGATAGTGAAATTTTTTATATATATTTCATTCTTTTTATTTAGTTTTCTTTTTTAATTAACATTGAGATTGAAATTTGAAAGATGGAGTGGTGTTTTTTTTTTCTATGTTTTTTAGTAGGTTTTTATAAAAAATTCATTGAGAAAGTTTTTATTGTTAAAAAAGGTATATAAAATCTTTCAATTTGGAAACTATTCGCTTTCTTTGATTACATGTTACATTTTTGTTTAAATCGATTTTCATTTTTGTTCAAACAATACATGATATTTTTATTATTATTATTAAGTTGCTTTGAAATCTTTTGCTTACTATTTTTTTACATGACATGTGTTAATGTGCAATTAAATTTCTTATGAGTTTATGTTTTTCCTTCTATATGCACTTGAACTCAGTAATTGCTCAACTTTGATGATATATCTCTTTTGACTTATGTTTGTTAGTGTCTTAGAAGTAAAAAAAAAAGCTATTTTACTCATGTATTAGCCAAATAATATATGGCGAAATCATATAAAAATAAAGTATAGACTAAAGAGCATAACTGACTAACAAAGACATTTGAAACTTTAAGATAAATCTTTAAAATTTGAAGTTATGTTATTAGTTTTAGCTAAAAACAAGAATGTTTGTTTTACTTTACTCATATCTTTAAACAATTATACTTATATTTTCTTTTTCGGTTAATATTTTAGTCTGTCATAATTATCTTAACATATTATCTATATTTAAATAAAATAAATTATTATTTCTATCTTATTTCTTTTATTTTTATTTTCTTCCATCCTATCTCCTTTAATTTACTTCACTCCATTAGAAGGTGAGAAAATCAAAACGATGACTCAATATATTGATTTACTCTAAGATAAAATATATCTTAGGAATATAATATCAAGTAACTATATGACCAAGCATTTAAGGGTAAATTTTTTTTACTTTACAAATTCCAGTTTTTAAATATTTTATATCATTAATTTTTGGACCTTAAAAGGAGAAATAAATTTTAAACACCTTTATTATAATTATCAAATTTAAACTTTTTTTAAATTTTTTATTTTATGTTTTAAAATTCTTAACTGATAATAGATCTAGGCTTAAAACCAATTATAAGTGAATCATCGAGAGAATAGTGCCCTTAATTGTTTGTATTAATAAGTAAAGAATAATATAATACGGTTTATTTTTCTAAAAGGAGAATAGTTTTTACAATTAGAAAAATTAGGATAATTTATGTATTTTCCAAAAAACTGAAATGTAATTTAACTTATGAAATTGAATATATATATATATATATATATATATATATATATATATATATATATATATATATATATATATATATATATATATATATATATATATATATATATATATATATATATATATATATATATATATTAGTTCTAAAATGAGGCAGTTTTCTTGCATATAAACTCTTGCATGTACCAAAAGAAAATGACCTGCAACCAAAATTGTATGACTTTTGAGTGAAATTAACAATATTCGAAATTCAGTACTTGACTGAATTACCTAGTAACCTATACGCTTCACCTACCTATGTAAATTTAATAATACGCAATGAAAAATCAGCATCATGCAGGTACATATACGCAAAATTATAATAAACGTGTACGTCAATAGGCCAAATTGAGAAAGACCCATGTGAGGATGGAATAAAGGAGTACTATGGTTCTAAAATTGGTATTTCCATTTTACCATTTTTATATCACTTTACACTTTCTCCATTCACAAAAATAAAGATAAAACAATTCATATACTAAAACATGTATTTTACTGTTTTTCAATGAAAATCCGAATTATTCTCTAATAAAGAGTTAGATAACAAAATTTATTTAATTGATATCTTTTAACAAAAATCATCCCGTACAAAAAGATTTGAAAATTTTATTTTTTACCATATGCTTGAAATATGATTATTTATTCATCATATTACACTATATAAGTGTTTTTATTTTATCATAGAGACTATAAATCTCTTTTACTAAAAGTAATTTTTGTCGAATTTAATTGAATTATTATAGACAAGTAAAATTATTTTTTAGTACATACTTAGTATTTAACCTGGAGAGTGGTAAAATAATTCTGAATGAGTTGTTCTACTTACTGGGTGGTGATAATGATATAATAATTCTGAAAATATAGAATAGTAAATAGCAATGATAATAGGAATGTGGCAAGAAGAATAAGAAAAGGAAAGGATAGAGAGGGAGACATGCAGACATGTGAAATGGTTGTTGAGAGAGATGGATTTGACATTGGAAGGACACATGAAAGTGGGCCAGTGTGTGGGCCCTCTTCTGTGTGGGTTCCTTTTCAGAGGAAGCTCAAATTTGAGACAAGGGGTGGGCGAAAGTACCCAAAAGGAGATTCATAAAGGAAAACGATACACAATAATAATAAATCACATACATGTACGGAAAGGGTAAGTGCATGGTATTCATTATATCAATTCTTTTTTCATTTTAACCAAATTTGAGGTCACCATGGTCGGTTCAACAACACCATATTCTTAAAGGGATATCTTATCTTAATTGTACTCTATTTTTTCTTTTTATGTTGGGCTTATTTATAAATGTATAATTTGAATACTTTTATTCAATTATAAATAAATATATATATACATAAGTTTTCTCATTTTTATAATAATTATTTATAAATAATATTAAAAATTATTTTTATTTAATTGTCTGTGTAAATTTTTATATTAATAGTATATATCCATTACTTAAAAAGTAATATATGCTTAATTTGAATTTAATTTAAAATATTTGATAATTTTAAATCATTAAAATATTTATTTTATTCATAATTTTACAGATAAAGTAATTTCAAAGCAACCTTATCCTTAATTATTTAATTTATACTTGTATTAAAATTTTAAATGGATTTAATGATATAAAGTTAATTTTATTTTTAATGTAAAATAAGCTTGAGAGACTGAATTAAATGTTTAAGTTTTTATTTAAAAATAATTTTAATATATTAACTGCTGCATGTATAATATATAATAATAAAAATTATCGTTAATTATATAATTAAAACTGAAAATTATAAATTAAAATTATTTTTAGAGAATAATAAAATTTTTAAAAAGACTTTTACGTATTTGAATATTATTAAAATCATAATTCAAGAAAATATAAAAATTTAATCATTAATACCAACGGATTTAATGTTTTTTTTTTCCAAAACAACTTCTAAAATCAAGTGCATACTTGATTTTCTTTAATTGTTTACGTCGGATTTTAAACAATTTTAAAAATAGTTACATTATATTTTTAGATAATATAGTCCTAAATTCTAATTTTGTGGGGCCAATATTTTTATTTTATTAAAAATGAATTAATCGAATGTTTAATGTAATACGGTAAATGTTTAATCAATGTGATCTTATTAAAAAAATGTGAAGTTTAAATACGATAAAAATAGCCATTATTATATGATATTAAAGCAGTGGGTTTACCTCTAGCCTTTCCTTTCCCTTTACTTATTGCTTTCATAAAATTTATAATTCACGTTAAACCAACTCTGACACATGTTAAGCCAAACTAAACTAATCTTCTATTATATATATATATATATATATATATATATATATATATATATATATATATCAAAAATCATGTTACCTGTTAATTTTATTTCCTGAAAATCATATTTCTTGAAAATGTCATAAATATATTTGGTAAGATATTTCTAAGATTAAGAAATATGATTATATTTTTACATTATAAAAAAAATTATCTCTTTCGTGTAAAACTCGAATTCTCACCTATCTCGTAAAAGAGTTTTTATAAAAAATAGTTAAAATATAATTCTTAAAAATGTTAGGGTCCGTTTACTTTTGTTTTATTTTCATTTTTATTTTTGTTTTCACTTTTATTTATAAAATTGTCATGTTGTTTTTAAATATTTACTTGAGAAACAAATTGAAAATAAGATAATAGTTTTGTAATTAAAAATAAAAATAAAAATAAAATCTTCTCTTATTAAACAAACCCTTAAATTTCACAACCTAAATTTTTCAAGAAACTTAAAAGAATTTCCTACTAAATACTCTCTCCGAAAAATGAAAAAAAAATGTGGGAGTTATACATTTAGTAACTTTTTTTTAGTTTAATAATAATAAATAGATAAATAAAATAATTTTACATATTCATTCAATAAAAATCATTATTTATATGACTTTATTTATATGATTTTTAAAATAATTATGGTAAAAAATCAATAAACATATCTTACAGTAACATATAATTAAATAACGATATAAGTGCATCAACTAATTTTTTTATATATATAAAATAATTGATATATTACACTTTAGACGTTGAATTTATTCTTTTCATATAATCTTTATTTCTTTTTCGATTTAATCATGTAATTTTTATCTAACAATGGTGCATTCATTATACTAATATACAATTATGTTATTGTAGAAATTAAATTTATTTATTATCATTATATCATAACTATAATACATAATATTGTTATTGTAGTATATTAGATTATCTATATTTATATTTTGATTTCTATAATCTTAATATTCCCTCAGGCTAAAAATATCCAATTAACTAATTTATTTGATTAAAAAAATTATTTTTTTAGGTAATAATTTTAAATTTGTTCTAAATTTATATATTTTTTTAATTATCCATAACATTAATGAGACATTATTAGTTTATTATTTTAATTTTTATTGGGTAGACTAAATAAAATTTTTCAAATTTTCTTAATACAAGATAATGTATTACTCTTATTGTCTCATATTTTTTGTCATTTAATGTTTTAACGCATAAATTAAGAAATATAATTAAAATTTTAGATTTCATAAAAACTATTATTCAATTTCTTGATATACTCTTTATCTTTCATATTGATTAAACTATTTTTCATATATATTTTTTTTTATACTTTCTCACTTCATAATAAATAATCAAGAATATAATTGGAAATTAAAAATATATTTAGTATTTTATTGATATCATAAACGAAAATCAAAATGGAATAATTTTACTTGCTAAAATAACAAACAAAATGAGATAATATTATTTATTGAATTTAAAATAATTAATATATAAGATATTTTAGATTGATTATTATAAAAAAAAATATCAAAATTAAATTAAATTTTGAATCTTATAAAAAAAATAACAACAATTTAATATTTTTCTCCGAACAATATTTTCTATAATATTCAAAAAGAGAAAATAAAATTCAATCTCTATATATATGTTTCCAAAAGATATAAAAACTGTGGACAAAAAAAATTATGAAATGTATAATTTTAAGATAATTAATATAAAAATTAATAAATATATCATACAATTATATTTGTTATAAAAACTATCGGCCAATAAAAATTATAAAATGTGTAATTTTTAAAATAATTAATATAAAAATTAATAAATATATCTTATACAATGATAACACATTATTAGAGAAGCACATAAACTATATACTGATTATACATTATTAAAATGGAGAATTGTTTTTGACTGAGTTGGTGCTTAGACTGTGGTGTACTTGCGTACCAGGCAGGAGTCTTTATGAAAGAAATAAGTAATTAATGGACATCTTTTCATGGCAGGATCTTTCATATGGTAAACTTCCTACCTTTCTGATAGAAAAAACGAGAGAGACAAAGTGGGGTGTTATGCACTTGCTACCAAAGTAAAGAGAGAGAAAAAAAGTATGGATGATGATTCATGAATAGCATCACATTTTATGCTAACGTAACTGATATCTTCTTGTACGTGGAACTTTAACAAGAATGACATAACGAGTAACAGCTTTTGGCTGCCTAGCTTCCTCTTTCTTTCGTAACTTGTCTTATTATCAACAACTCTTTATTTATCAACAACAAAGCCTCAAGCAATTTGGCTTTCTCTGCATACAACCACAAAGTTCCGTTTCCAATACTTTGGACTCTTGAGCTCTTGTTTGACATTATTCCTCAAATCAGCTACAGACAAGTGAAACAAAAAGCCAACTAGACAAATATTTTTTTTGCCACTGTTTACCGTAAACACCCCCTTAAATACTCCATTCAACAGTGAACATATATAAAGACATTCTGTATAGCTAGGTACATTTTTAACATAACTCATGTATCGCTACACGTGATTCATGTTTAATGCAATTATGCTTATGGTAAAGAGTGCTTCAGAAATTCTTGGCAGATAGAACTATTCTTTTATGAGGGTACTGCACTTTCTTTCAAGCTCGCTTGTTAGATAAGAGACGAGACATGTAGAACAAAAAATGAAGGATGCACATGCTGGCATTTGCTCCATTAATTACCCTAGAAGCAAAGACCTGGGTATGATAATGATAGCAACAGGTTTAGTTATGGTCTTACAATTACTTATTTAGCTTTTTATTTGCGAAGGTTTTGGACTCTAATGCAGCTATTAGGAAAGTGCATCAACAATTGTTAATGAGCTTTTCTTAGTTCTGCTTCCAAGGATTACTATTTGTTTCTCGATCGTCCTTTTAATATACATTTTTAACAAGATAGCAGCAAAAGGAACAAAGGAAAACACATTTCAACCAACATTAGGTGGATAGAAGTAATAGTTGATTATATCTCTCAACTAAGATGTAATGTTCAAATCCTGATTTTTAATATATAAAAAATTATGTTAGCAAGAAAATATTCACAATGATCTCACGATTTTTTTTTAATGAAGATTAGTATTTTTTATTATAAAATTATTATGAAAAACATAAATCATTGATTGGAATGAGACTAATCTATTCCAAATTTCGAGGTGAGTAGGAATTGTTTTATAGAAATATTTCTATATGATATCTATTAAATAAGAAGCTATACACGTTAAATAGGATTTAAATTCTTTAAAGCTGAAGGGATAACTTTAAAAGATAGTCTGTAGTTATTAATTTCTTATCGTCAATATGGAGGTTTAGACATTTTATAGAAAAATCAACACTTTAAAAGAGGCAATCAAGTGAAACTCAAATTTTATTTTTTAAGTAAATAAATATAATGACTGAAGTCCCACACCACTAGGTCTGACATAGTGATTCAAACTCAAATTATTTAATAAGACTCATAACTAATCCAATAATATAATGAAAACAATGTATAAAAAAAGTATTACTATATATGTCTATTCTATATATTGATATTTTAGTTTTTTTATCAAAATTATCGTTGTTTTACAAATCTAAAGTATATTAATTATTTTTTTTACATATATTTCTATTTAACAATTGTTACCATGTAATTAATTTATTACAGATATTAAATGTTTTACTTTATATCCATTAAATATTTCATAATTTGTGTATATAAACCTTAAATATTAATAGATATAGAATGAAGGAAGTACTAGAATTCTTCTTCTTTGATTATCTATGCTGAGGAGTGCTGGGCGCAAAATCAAAATTAAAGCTTAGAATTTTTATTAGTAACAACAAAATTGGAACATAACACCAAGGTACCTACTTCCACTTACTTAAATACATAATTCAAATTATTTGCTAGTGAAATACCTTCTTTCTTAAACTAAATATAAGCAATGATCAATAGTTATGGTACTAAAGTAAATATACTTTCACAAACAAATCTCTTACAAGTTTTAAAGAGAATTCTTCTCATCCATTTAGTACGTACAACCGTAATATTTTATAACTATTCATTTTTTTCTGTCCATTTTACATTTTTCTCTATTTTTTAGCACGTTTATTAATTTTTATTTATTTATTTCAGATCTCTCTTTTTCATAGTGTATACACCCCATTAGGTGTTAGCATCATTATCCAAAGTGTAAGGTGTTATTTGAAATAATTTTATTATTCGAATATTAACAATATGTATATGCAACTATGCATGTTAAAATATATTCTAAATATCCAATAAAAATTGTTCCATTTTTAGTCTACAAAAATCATTTTCCCATCCAAAGAGATACTTACAAGTTGAGATATTTGTAGCAGTATAATATAAGCAACTATCACTATTCAATACTCAAACCATTAATGAAAGGAAATGCTACATTTACAATAAGTTAACACAGGTTTACAATTCATTTTTGGCCGACCTCAAATTGGAGTTAGCAGTAGTAAGTTCAAGTTTATAGGTAGCCACTTTCCCAGAACAGTCTATTCAATATTTTCATCTCTACATTACTAAAATTTCATTTTTAAGAGACTAAAATTATATTTTGATGAAATTAAAAGCTTTCAACTCCAAATAGGCTGAGATAATGAATTGAGTTCACAAAAGTTAAATATCACTCCCTCTCAGAAACACTTAATTCCCTTTTAAGTAGAGAAAGATCTTGAGTAACCTCCAATTTTGCAATATATAAATAGGCTCCTAACATTTCCAAAAATACACTTCATTTCAGAAGTTATTAGGCCATCTTTATTTGAGCAACCTTCACAAGTTTATTCAGTGAGTGTTTTATCATAACGCTCAAAAATCGATTATTATATTTTCCAATCTACCCTTTTCTAATAAAAAAAAAAGGTAGAACCATTAGTGATTACCATAACTGCTCTCTAGGAAACTTGGAAGATATATTTATGTATCAAGAGTGATGAACGTCCTCAAATTGCTGCCAAAAGCCTTCAAGCCAAGATCCAAAAAATTCTGCATTAGTATTCGGTTCGTTAGGTAATATTGATGTTAGAAGGAACAAGGATAACTGTTGCAAAGAACATTGAAAGGCCTCGAAGGAAACTTTTGAGGAGTATCCTCATCGGACATTATGATAAGATGAGGCGGAGCTTGAACTAAAAAATAACATTCAATGAGGTAGATGTGAATAGCCAATGTTTGATTAATCTACAAGATATGCACTTAATAAATTACTATCAGTAAAAGAAAATTATATGGCATATCTATAATCAATATTAAACATAAATGAAAATGTTATAACCATACATCTTTCTCAAGCAAAAACCAGATAAAGCATAGTGATAAGGTTTTGCATATGTATTACAGCTGTTACCTACTAGTTCAAAGATGTACCTGTTAGAAGAAAAATATAGATGTAGAAAATTTAAAATTCAGGGTAAGAGCTCTTCATTAGGACTTCAGGAGTAATAATGTTCAACAAATTTGCTAATCTCTACCAAGTAACTATCCTATTGATTCTAACTATAAAGATTATTCACGGTCATCAACTCGTGAACATTAATACTAGTGTACATAAATACCAGTACCGCATTCTTACCAATTTGTAGGGCGGCCAGTCCTCTTCTATCCCAAATCAACAGATTAATTCAAGATTGGAACTATAGGAAAGTAGTGATAATAAATTAAAGTATGTTTTCCTTAATCCAATATTTTAACTTAATAAAATTGAGGACAATATCTCTCCCATGGTCTTCTCCGGCATGTCACCTTCATTAATCTCTTCCATTGACTCGAGAACAGCAGCATCTAATACTAGCTTTCTTTTCGCAATCTCGTACACATTTTCATCAACAGTTCCCTTTGTCACCAGCCTTCGACGGAATGTCATAAGAAAACAGTCACTAAGACATTCAAATAGATCCAATTTTCTAATGTTAATGGGAGTGAAGGAAAATAATAGATAAATACCGATATATGGTTACAGGCTTTGTTTGACCGATTCGATGGCAACGATCTTCTGCTTGTCTATCAATCTGTGGGTTAAAATCCATGTCATGAATTACAACTGTATCAGCTCCTGTTAAGTTTAAGCCCTGTCCACCAGCTCTCGTAGAAAGTAAGCATGCAAATATTGAACTATCGTTGTTGAACGTATCAACTATTGTTTGCCTCTCCGCTACCTGTGTACTGGCAGTCAAATAGTAGGATCTTTAAGATTTTAAAGAGAGAAGGAAAGCAGTGTCCAGAGAACAATTCTTGAAAATGATGCACCCTTTTACACAGTCACATACTTCATCAATGGAGAGTTGAAAACTAAATTGTACACTTCTTGTTCATTTAATAATTAATAATTAATAACTCGATAAAACAGCTAATATATTAAAAGGAGCCACAACTGACTTGAGTGAATTAGCACACAAAAAGAAGGAAAAAATAGTAAAGCTAAAATGTCCATCTACTCACAAGTCACAACTTGCTTGCTATAATGCTGGGGCAGTATATTTAATACAGTGCATCACAAAATTAAAAGTAGTAGTACATATGAAATATTACTATATTAAATTCAAATTCTCTCACTTCACTAGGAAAATCTTCAGTCAAAGCACAGTTTTAAAAAGATATGGAGACTTACAAAACAGCTCTTGTTTTAGTTAGTGATTGGTGTTCTAATCATGTTGATTGCAAGAGCATGAGGGATCTCATGAAGGGTCTTAGAGTAGTTCAAATTTGACAATAGCTTCTCACCTTCAGTTTGCTGATGATACATTCTCTTTTTGGAGGAACATAGCAATTCTTCCTTGAATTTTCCTCTAGTTTGAATGTTGATTTGGCTAATAGTGGTTTGGCGGGCTTTAGTTTTTTACCAAACTGGATGGCATCATGTGATCCATGTAGTCAACCTTACTTAGTGGAATAAGGCTTTGTTGCTGTAGTAATTTGGCAGGCTTATATGTTGATTCTGAAATTCTCTGGCCCTAAGGCTATTATGCTACCCGATAAATGTTTCAGTGGCCCTTTATTTGGTCCTTCATTTGTGTTGTAGTCCTCAGGCAATCTGTTCACAGGATCATGTCATTCAAAGGGCTTCACAATTTTGCATAGTTGAAGGGGGTGCTCATTTCTTTCAAGTCCACTCATCTAGGCTTATCTATCAAAACCTGACCACTACTATTCTCACCTTTTTTCCAACTTGGGAACAAAAACAACAATCTTGCGACAAGAATCTTATTCCTAGAATTTTAGGAGCCTTACTGTTTATGATGTTAATCCTTAGTAGTCTTTTTGGACTGAGCTTGTACCAGTAAGTTCTTGACCAAGATTATAACTAGCATAAATAGGAGTACTTGAGCAAATTTCTGCCTCACTCCATCCTATCCACCTTTAGTCCTTCTATCTTTATTGTCACTACCATTCACCATCATCTCTAGCCATGATATGATTTCCGGCCTTCCATCAACACTTTCAACATCCATCTCATCATACTCACCAAACTAACCACCACACCCTTGACACAATGGTGAATCTAGTTCAGTAATCATGAAGGAGACCCACCACTGAGACCATGAACACCAACCAACTTTCATGGACATTGATAAATACCTTATACCAATTTTAGACCAGTTTCCCTCCAGGAGGAAGACAACATTATTTTCCTTGTTAACCCCACACTGGAATCCTCTGTATCAGCCACCTTTCTGTCGTGGCAGGGCCACCCTCAGCCACTCATGAACAATGGCATCATCACCACCTAACAAGTTGGGGACACACCGACAGTCCAACACAGGTCACACACCGACAGTCTAACACAGGTCACACGAGGAATCCAATCCATTTCCAAAACAACAGGGGGAGGGAGCACAGATTAGTGGGCCAGATTTAATGTGGGCATGGCAAAGGGCAAGTGTTCCTGTGAAGAATACGCAGGAATAGAGGATGGAGTGGTTTGTCCTCTTTGATAGTTGTGGAGAAGAAGGAAATTATATACTTTAAAGATAATTTTGTCTTGTAATAAAACATTTTGGGCTAGGTTTCTAAGACCAGCCTAGATATGAATATCAAACATCTGAATTCATTTCTGATATCTTAATATCAAGAATGGAAAAATCAACTCATGAACCAAAATTCTCCTTTTGTGTCTGGGATGAGTGAAAAGATCATAAATTATTTCATTGTCAAACACTTTGTGTATCTTTACCACATGGTATTGTTCTTTTTGTCGTGGTAAAAAACTTAAATTGTGACTCAGTTTTGTACAACCATTTTACACATTTTTAATTTATGTTTCATTGAATATTAGTTTACTCAGAAGCTATTTTTCTCATTTAGGTTATTATGTGGATGTGTGGTTGAATATAGTTTTATTACAAGTAGAATCTTACATTCTCAGTTATGTCACACTATCAAGAGAAGCACATTAGTAAAGAAACAGGTTTTTTTAACATTTATTGTTTCATTTTTCTGTTTTATTCTCATTGTTACTTCTATGCAGTATTTCCTCAATGCCTCTTTAATTTATATTCTTTTACCTATACACACATGTGTGTGTGGGTGTGTGTGGGGGGATTTCTAAATATACTCCTACCTTCTTTTTATTTGGAGTTCATTAGCAACCTCCATGAAAAGTTTTTGACAAAAAACTCAATCAACTCTTTTATTTTAGTAAGTTTGTCTTAGGGATATTATAGTCATTTACTATTTTTTTTATTTTTTTTAAAAGTCATCTTCTCCTACCTCTTCTCTCTCCCCTTCCCTTTTATCTCTGAAACAAAATTCCTTTCCTACTTCCTCATGACAATGGCAATGCAAGAGACATGAGCTCTGCTCCACCTCTCGCACCTTCAAGTTCGAGTCTGGTTCCATTGAAAATGCTGAAGGAGAGACAACGTGGCGGTGGGGCAGCGGGTGGGTGAAGTCAACCAAGGAGGTGGAGATGTCGCCAACAAATAACACCGTCGATGGAGGGAGGAGCAAAGACGAATTGTGCATGGAGATTCCGCTGTCACAGGTGCCATTGATTCCCTCAAACAATCCCTTGATGGTTGTAAATTGTAATCACAAACTATTTTTTTAATGCAAATGAAAAATGAAAAGTGTAGTTTTTAGATCACATATATTGCTGGACATCTATTACTCTATAAATTTATCTAGCATTGATGATGGAGGCAAGGTTGAATTCTCAGTCATCTCAGCTGAAAACTGAATTTCTTTCCAGCTGGTAGCTACCTGGCACTGTGTTGACACTCAGGTAATGTGCCAAGTGCCCAATTCTACAGCCGATAAAAATGGTGTCTCATGACCTGTGTAATTTGAGGTTTGAGGGAGAAGGAAAAGGATTGTTTCATTGCAAAGATAGAAGGGAAGAGAGAAGAAGTAGATGAAGATGAGTTTTTTTTTAAATTATAATAAATAACTATAATATCCCAAAACAAATTTACTAAAACAAAAGAGTTGATTGAGTGTTCCGTCCAAAATGTTTGGTGTAGATTGCTAATGCACTCCAACTAAAAAGAAAGTGGGAATATATTACCAATCCCCTAATATATATATATATATATATATATATATATGCGCAAAGAGAGAACTTCTGCAGCTTGTCTACATTTTGTAGAATAGTTTCCACATTCTACCATATATAAGCATGAACAGTATTAATGCATAAAGGATGACCTAGTGGGATCTGGCCTGCAAACTTACCATTTCACCAAGACTCACCCTCATGAATAATGTTAATACATAATAAAAATGTTAACTAAATGAATAAGGAGCGGCAGGTGAGTGTTTCATCTTCGGGTGTAGGGTAAAACAAGAATCGAAAAAGGCTTCAATTTTCAAAGAAACTTAAACTTAAAATTACAATTACTTTGTATCTGTTTCTATTTAAAAGAATCACCTATTTACATTCCAACTATCCAACCCTCAAACAAATTTAGTAACTTCTTTTGTCATGTAATGTGAACACAATAAAAACACAAACAAAAACACTAGATTACTTTTGTCATATCATTTCCACATATGACTTAACTTTCTCCTTGTTTAAGACTTTAAGTTTTGAACAAAATAATCCTTCATAAAACATGCCATACATTATTTCAGCCATTAAAGAGTCTTAATGTCAAAAAAGAGCAATACCTTCCATCAAGCCGTTTATAGGTCAATCCAATGACATCCAATGTCCATTCCAAAATGTCAAGCATTGAAGTCCATTGACTAAAGATCAAGGCTCGATGACCACCCTCCTTTAGTGAAGGAAGAAGTTCTGCTAAGGCCTACATTATCCATGGAGTAGCTCAATCTCAGCATACCCAGCACATAATCATGCCACCGCTGTATAGTTGACAATTACAGAATTTTTAGAGTCACAAAAATCATACCCGACATTTTGCAGAAAGCATAACATGCTTATCTGGAAGGATCCCCTTTCTATCATTGACCCCATAATGAAGTAAAAGCTGCAAATAAAAAATTTACAGCTTGAAATTTAAGCCAATGCTATCCACAAAGTAGAGACGAGTGAAGTAAAATTCTTTAATTACAATGCCACTATAAAAACTTGAATTGATGAAATGGTACTACATTCTACCTCACTAGAATGAGAACACAACCTAATGCTGAGCAACATAAGAGGTGTTATGATAAAACATCGACAAAGAAATTGTTAAATAGTTATAAAATGATACCACCAATCCTAAATCAATTAAACATTGTAATTTATAGCTAGAAACCAATAATATAATGCAGTTACTGGGAAGCTATAGAATAAAAAAATTGATTGAAAGAAAACTTTAGCAGAAATCATTAAAGAAAATAGTCCAAATGAATTTTTTAAAATTTTAGTTTTTCACTTTACTGGCGCATCCAATGACCTTCTTTGCACACCCAAACTACCTTAGCCAATTTTCTGTCATTTTTTCCTCAATCATTGTCATACAATATCTTCATGTAAACAATCATTTTGTATCCCACCCTTGTGTGTAACTACACATCCATCTTAACATTCAAATTTCTGCTACTGCTACCTTTTTCTCATTTTTGCTAAAAACAAAGCTTAAATTTAAATCAAACCATCTTAATATTATAAGATTTCATTTTGATGCTGATTTTAACTTTTCTCATCAATAGTTAAATCATGGCTATTTCGGGTTATTATGATTACTATATTTTACTTTTATTTGAATGTTGTTGTCTAAGTTTTCCATATAGTTAAGTAGTAGTAGACAGTCTCAACTCTAACCATTTAAAGGATGAAGATTCTACTATTAATTATTGCACAACAATCAATACCAATTGTGGAAGCATACTGCCTTCTTTTTTTGTGTTGTGCAACCAAATCCTAGGCACATTTCCCAAAGAACCCTAGAAGTCATACCAACATAGTTGTTAAACTTGAATTTTAACTTGTAAAGCTGTATGAGTTTACAATTTTACCTATCAAAATCAAGCCAAAATACTTTGTTTGGCTATAAACTAGGTTGAACTCAGCAATAAACTCGAGAGTTCACAGGTGCATAACAATGCTGCAAAAATCCTTCAAAACACTACAAAACAACATTTAGGCATTTCTCCCTTTTGTTTTGTTCTAAAACCTAAGTCCTCCAAAACCCACAAGACCAATTCTGATCTGCAACTGCAGTTCTGTGTAGCACACAGCCTATCAACCTTTCCTGTGACGACCTTGGCCACCATCGACCACCATGTGAAACCGACCATTCTCCACTTGCAACCAACAACCAATCACAACCAGGTCTGCAATGCCCACAAACAGAAACCAGCAACGTGAGAAAGGATTGGCCAGCCATAAATAGAATCCAGAAACCTGCGAAAGGACCAACCATCTCTTCTAATATGCATGCAACTGAAAGCTTAAAGGAAGCAAGTATTGGGCCCTTGATTGCCTACATATAATATTAAAACTGAAATCTGGGTGTCAAACCTAAAGACCATCAACCCTCTTCTCTGTTATTTTATTTTTGTCCTTGTCAATTAATTAGGCTTTGTTACGTGTTATTATTAAAGATAAAATCTTTTGGTTTATTTTTTGAAATATATATGGACCAAAATTTGGGAATCTCAAAACTTACACCATTGAAAATGTGTGTACTCTGTCTTACCTTGTTATGTTAGTATGCTTTATTATAAAGAAGGGATGTTGAGTTTTTTTTTTTTATTTTATGGTATTATATTTGGACTGGATACATTATGTATTTTTAATATTATTTGGGTACAAGGTAAATTCTAAAGAGTTTATAAGTCAAGTTTACCAACCCTCCCCAAGGTTACAAGTCAAGTTTACCAACCCCTCCCTGAGTTTACAAGTCGAGTTTACCAACACTCCCCGAGTTTATGTAAATTCTCATGCTTGACAACCTTGCATATCTATGTTTATATAGTTTCTACATCTTATTTACACTGCCAAGTCAGATTCCTTTGGCAGACTGCAGCATCATTAAAAAATTGCCCCATCAAAGTTGTAGTTGATTATTCTTTTAAATTTCCCCAAAACCAATCAAAACTCAAATGAAGATTTTACAGGTTTTATATTATGGTGCCCAAACAATTACCAATCAAGCCCTAAAATAGCCTCCTAGTCATATTGCCTGCAAATGCTACAACTTTAAGTCCTTGGAAGTTTATTTAACAGGTCAGGGGTATGCTTCTTTTAATTCATTGATTTCTCCAAGTTTCAGAGGAAACTGGTATGACGGGTGATTGACCAAACTAGGGCACTACTACAACGAAAATACCAAAATAGGACCCTTTTAAAACATATTACTGACAAGTTTCACGCCACGTGTATTTTTTTTTTAAATTGGGACAGGCCAAGGCCACCACAGAAAAATCAGTCCCAATTTAAAAAATAAATAATATAATAAATAAATTTTAAACTCTTTAACTTGAATGGACAAAGCTTGAACCTCATTAAGTGGTCAAGCCTCAAACCCAACATACCTTGAACAGTTGCAAAGGGTTCATTATATAGAACCACTGAGCATTAGCTACTTTGAGCTATTTGATGAGGGACTAAAGCCTATCTATCATAGGCCTACAATAACAAACCAAGTTGATTTCCCCTCAATGTGGGACTAAAGACAACATTTACCTTGCCTGCATACTCCCACATTCCTCTCTATTTCACTTTCACTGCAACTTTACACAAGATTAATTTTATAGAAGGTAAATTACATGCAAGTAAAAGACAAGAAGCAAGCAAATGTTCAAACAAGAGAAAATGAGCCAACAAAGAATTTATTTATTCACAGTGAAATAGAAGGGAGAGATCAAAGAATGATAACAGCAAAGATGGGAGTAGGTAAAATTGAGTTATGCACTTGCTTTCGCGGCTAATTTTTTGTATTGTGTTTTGTAGGTAAAGTTGCTTACTGTCACTTATTTTAACATTTTTGTGTTACATGAGAAGTGTGAAAGCTTAGGGACAACAAGAATACAAAAGGAAAAAAATACCCTGCATCCAAAAGAACGTCTCTAAAAAAGAGAATCAACAACTTGATACCTTTCCAAAAGCTTACAAATACACGTGTGTAACTTAAATTTTAAAACTTGTATCAAATCATTACTCCACAAAAATGTACAGGCATAAAAAGAGCATTGTTTTGTTTCTTTTACGTTAATCTTTGATTTCATTATTCAACAAAAAGAATTGTTTTCTCTTGTTTGTACATCTGCCTGCTTCTCATCTCCCTTTCTTACCTATACTTAAATTAACACATTTTCATCATTAATAATCAAAGTTGTTGGATATATTTTCTGTTTATAGCTGTTTTCCCCTATTTTTCCTATGGCTGTTTTTCTGATTGCTTTCTGCAGTAGTCTTTCTTCTCTCTGTATCCTTACTTTAATTGTAAACATAACTTTACTGTGTATATGATGGTATATTTTGCTGGGTTGTGTAAGCAAGGACCTAATATAAATAAAACTCAAAGTGTGTATCATGGATACCACTTAGTTCACTATATTTTGTCTGTTTAACTAAAGTCATAGCTTTAACACAATCACCATTAATCTAAGGCATAATTAAATGCAGGAAAGCCATCTTAATTGCTGTTCAGCCCTAGCCTGCCTTAGCTGTGGCCTCTTTGGATGCTGCCTTAATTGCAACCTCGAGGGTAGTGTTTAGTCCTACATCAACTAGAGATATGGCTTAAACAAAACTTACAAAGCTTTGACAGTCCTCACCTTACAAGCCAATTTGGTAAAGTTGAGTTTGGCCTAAATCCAAATTCTAAGATGATATCAGAACATATCCTATATTCATTGTTGGACCACCTGCATAGCCACACTCCAAGCCAGTAACCCAAGGCATGAGGGGGATTGTTGGAGAGATGGCTTCACTGAAGTCTACCCCTAGCCTGCCTTAGTTGCAGCCTCTTTGGCGGCTCCCTTAATTGCAGTCTCAAGGGTTGTGTTTAGTCTCACATCAACTAGAGATATGGCTTAAATAAAACTTATAAAGTTTGGGCAGTCCTCACTTTACAAACTACTTTTGTGGTGTTGAGTTAGGTCCTAAGCCCAAATTCTAAGACTAAAAAGTCAATAACAAGAGCCAAGGTGCACAAGGAAAATGTATCATTTGACATGTGAACACAATATAATGGAATAGTCTGCTCCGTTATGCTCTCCTTAGCTCCACCATTTTAATGGAACCAAAACGTGCCACTTTCTTAACCACATGTCCAGTTCTATATTATTTATAGAACGCACCAAATATAGAACAGAACTCATATGCTGTTTCAACCTGTTCTAACACATCTACCAAATGCTACAAAAAGTACAGCAACAAATCCTAAATAAATTTAAGCCTCTTAGGTATAAGCTAAACATTCAATGCATAAACAAGTCTGCTTCCTATTTCCATCAAAATCGAACAAGTGAACAACCTGATATTAAACATACCAATGTTTTGAAACCAGAGAAGTTCAAACACAGAGAAGGGACTCACAAAGTTCAAACGCAGGACATGGCAAAGCCCAATGAAATGGATCATTAACTGAATATGGTCAGGACATCAGAGGAAGGTTGGGAAAGGGAAGCAAACTGGACAGAAAATCCTCGATCTGCCAGGAAAATGGGCACTTGAAGAACAGTGCTTGTGTTTTGGCTGTTGAATTTTGAAAAGAAGAAAAACTAACACTAAAGAGGCTCTGTTCTAAAGCTGTTAAAAGTAAGAAATCGCAAAATTAAGCTAAAAAAGCTTGCTAAAAAGGGTTGGCAAAATGCATGTTTTTGCCAGTTATTGGTGCAGCAGCAGTGAAATATTCAAATTCAAATTGGCTTTGATGTCACCACTCCACAAAAATGCTCCATATCAACTGTGGAAGCCAGTTGCCACAATGGGACATGTCAACACAATAGTGCCACTATACCACACTATTATTGACAAATATAGTTAAATAAATATGGAACCTCAATCTAACACAATCCCAAATAGAGGGGGGGGAAGTTTAACACAAACTACTAAGCATATTGATGGAAGCCAAACATACAGGTGGTCAGTAACTGCATTGTTCTGAGTAGAAGATTTACCCGGTGAATAGAGAAGTCATTGTAACTTCTAAGTTCCTCTATAACTCTGTCCAAAGTACATTCAAAACCAAAAGCACCTATTGGATGTAGCTTCCTAGCAAAGCGAATGACATCCTCATCATTGTAGATTCGCCTTATTAACAAGGGATGGTTTGCAATCTGGAAAAAGAATACAGAAATATATAACAAAATAAAAGAGAGCTATATAATCCAAAAAAAAAAAAGATAGCTGGATTTTATGTCAAAACATAAATCAAGAACCTTGCGGAACTGAACAAAATAGTTATTTATTTGTCGCCGAGGTAGAACTTCATGAACATTTTTTGAATTAAGCTCAGAACATTTTGCCATCCGAGCTTGTGAAACAGCACGATAATCTTCAATGGCTTCCTTGTAAGCAGTTTCCTGCTGCCTTTCCATTATAACATATTCAACCTGCAGTAACAAGTATTATCCCACTAGACAAAAAGAAACAAGGACATGTTTAAGATGAAGAGTATAACAAAACAATGAAATTGGCACCAAAGGTGACAGAATACCTGCTGTATTTTTGGAACAAGTTGTTGCATCACATCAGATTTCAGTCGCCGCAAAATAAATGGCCCTAAGATGGACTTCATACGACCAATTAAATCTCTGTCTTCTGCATTTAGTAACTTTTTTAGGTCAACATCTTCAGTAGCAAAAATATCAGGCATCATAAACTCCAACAATGACCATAACTCCTGCAACAAATTCATAACAAAGCTTGCTTCAGCAACTACATCTATATTAATGCCAGCAAAATCAACAGGTGGTGACAAGAGTCATAGAGATTTTGTTCAAGATTCAAGTACATTACTGGCACAGAATATCAAAGACAGGGTATTTTCGTTTTCACTGCCCTGATTGAAACTGTGTTTACATAAGCCTATTAGATGCTTCCAAACTCATTATTGCAAGCGTATATTTGCACATATACTTTAAAAAGGAAAATGATATAGAAAAGGATTAAAAAATCAGGACTTAACATTTTCCCAACCTTCATTCATCATACAAATATGATGATAAATTGGCTGAGGCCAACTATCTACATCCTACTGGCTACTGCAATAATCAACAAGCTTTTGTTGACATAAATTTCTTGTTCTTATTTCATATAATCATCATGTTAATGAATGAATCTGTAAGGAAAGCAGTAGTGTTAGGCAAGCAGGGGAGTAAGGCTACTGAAAACCATGGGGACAGTATGAAAGCTAAAGAGAATATTCACCAAGGGAATAACAGAATCTCAGGTAGCAAGGAGAAGTGAGGAAGGTGCGAGGTGTGAATTCAGTTCGAGATTGTAATTAAAAGCAAAGAGAGAAAGGTGAAGACATTTACAGCATATTTGGATTAGCTTATTTATGGCAATGAGATTATGAAGGAACTATTGAAAAAAGAAAAAGAAATGAATGTTATTTAATTTAAGAGTTCACATGCTTTGTGATTGAATGAGGATTTGGCAACTTTGGACAGGAACCACCAACCAGAGCCCTCTAAGAGTCCTTGGTATCCCAACCATTTTCCAATTTTATTTCATTTATGTTCTATCTATGCTTTAATTTTGTGGATGATATAGTTTTGGTTGAACAAAGGGAAGAGGTTAACTCTAAATTTGAGCTTCGAAAAAAAAGTGTTTTTTTTTTTTTGCTGATGTAGTTTTGATTGAGGAATCAAAGAAAGATATTAACTTTAAACTTGAGATTTGGAGATAGACGTTGGAATCAAAGGGTTTTCTCTTGATTAGGAGTGAGACAAATTATATGCATTGCAAAGTTAGCAAGAAATAAGGAAAATGACTTGGAGGCAAAAATTGGAGAGATCATACTAAAGATTTTTAATTACAAGGAATCAATAGTGCAAAATGATGGGAGAATTAATGAAAATGTCACACACAAATACAAGCTAGGTGGTTAAAATGGAGAAAGGTATCAGGGGTTACTTGTGACCACAAAGTACCTACCAAACTCAAAGAAGAGTTTTATTGTATTGCTATACAACCAGATATACACTATGGTAGTGAATATTGGACTCTAAGGGGACAACACAAGAAAAAATTGGAAGTAACATAAATGAGTATTTTAAAATAGAGGTGTGGCCACAAGAAAGGACATAATACAAAATGATTGTATACGAAGAGATATTGGTGTGGCACCTATTGAGAAAAAAGATAACAAAAAATTGATTAAGTGATTTGGACACATGCAAAAACTGCCACAGGAAGCATTGGTGAGGCGATTAAATTGCATGGGGTTTAGCCCTGTGAATGAAAATGTGAAGAGGGAGACCAAAAAGGACTTTGGAGGAGATTATCAAAAAGGATCTCATGGTGAATAATATCCTTGAGAATTTGGTTTATAACAGTAGTGTTGTGTAATCCATGTAGCTGAGCTCACCTGGTGGGATAAAACTAGTGTTGTGTGTTCTTTCGATGCTTTTGTTTTAAAGGAATTAGAGGTAAACCTCTTCTGTAAGGAGTTACTGTCCATAATTCTGTAAAGAAATTAATTCCTATTAGAATCACTGTACTATTCCAGCATAAAATATACAATACAACTCAACCTCCCCAATTTTAAGTCAGTTTTCCATTTGAATATTGCAATAGCACCCAATATGAAAATAACAAACTAGATATTCCTTGTAATAAAGTCCACTCCTTATAACAAACTTATCAACTGACTAGATGGTCCTCATATTAAAATACATCAGTAAAGAAAGTCCCTTACAACCATCACTAATCTGAAGAGGAACAAATGAATAGAGGAGAATGCTAGTGAATTGGTGAATATGAGCTACAGAAATTATATACACTCAAGCAATCCCATCTTTCAAGATTATTTCATTCACTGAATCCAAGAAATTGAGGGTTTCCAATTTCCACCCAAACAAAAAGTCAAAAACACTTCAGATCTAGAGAGCACAGCAGCCAGGTGAAGCCAAATAAGTGAGAACATGGTCACCCTAATCAGAACATGCTAAAAGAAACCTCCAAAGAGGTATATGTTCAAACCAGAGAACAACTAAATCTGCAGGAAAGAAATGCAATAGATGTACCCCTTGGCTGGCAAAAAGAAAAAGTTTCCAATTGCAAAATATTACAAATATCTACCTCTTAAAAGTCACATCTCTTCTTCCTAAATCAAAAATCAATCAAGACAAGGTGTATACCCCACTCCATCTCTTCTTCCTAAATGTTTTTTACTCCTTGAGCTTTTGTTCTGCCTAATACTATCCACACCCATTGTTTTCATCCAAAAATAGTGTCAGACTCTGATATAAGCCACTTGAGAATTGGAATGAAACAAGAATACTTCCAATTATACAAATGAAATATCAAAGAACTTTGAAGCTTAAGCATTCAGCTTATAGTCACATTCAGTGGATAACTTAAAACATTATGGAAGGTGTGACAAGCTAGATATTGAACAGTTGAAGGTAAGTACTTGTATCATGCTTCAGCAATGAACAAAGCTTCAAAATGTGCTCTAAACTTATCTTTGTAATATTGTCAAGCCACGACATATGAATCTTTTGTAAGAGAAGAAATTATTCCAGTAATGTATGCAAAAGCTTGTTTAGTTCAGCAACAACAACAAATAAATAAATGAAAAAACAGCAACACTCAAGCAAAGATATTCACTCTATAGTCTGTAAGCAAATAAAGCAATGCATACATGTAAATCATTCTGAAGTGGTGTCCCTGTCAGCATCAAACGTTGGTTCGCATTTCGTGCAACAGACATCAGATTTTTCCACCTAAAGCTATTTTTGTCCTTCAAAGCATGAGCCTCATCCATCAGCACACAGCTCCACCTCCATCGCTTCAGGATTTTGCGATCATCTTTCTGCTGTGCACTAGCATGAATATAAATTATAAAAATTTAAATTAACATTTGAACACAATATGTATAAATGGCACTTAAGTATATAGAAATGAACCTGTGCCGTTCAAAAAGTGAATAACACACAAGAAGAACATTAAATGGAGGAGGCAATCCAGCCTTGGACAGGGAGTTCAACTCCTTGCAGTATGCTGCACGTCCAGCCCCATGATATTGAAGAACAGAAAAGGATGGACACCACCTTTTTAGTTCCCTTTCCCAGTTTTCCAAAACAGAAGCAGGACACACTATAAGATGTGGTCCAGAATCATTGTGCAAGGGTTTCAACAAAGTTAAATATGTGATGGCCTGGAAGACAAGAACATATGACATATCTTACTTGGAGAGGTCGACGATTACAAACAAATTAGAAACATAATAAAAAAATAAAGAGCAGAATAACATACCTGAACTGTTTTGCCAAGGCCCATTTCATCTGCTAATATGGCTGTGTGACACATGAAATCAAATATGGATCATGCGACTCATGACAATCACACTAATATCTAAGGCTTATAGAGCACAAACTTATTGCACAATTACAGCCAGAAATATTCAAATTTCAAAAAAAAAAAAACAATTAAGCTCTAAAAAAGCTAGGCGAATTGGTAAACACAAATCACGATGGGATTACAGTACAATGTTTCAATAAGCACAACTTGTGAGCTAAACACCAAAAACACAGCAAATAAACCATTCCAAAATAAAGAATGCATGTTCACAAAACAAAAATGTCACAACATTGAGAAATCCAGTGAAAGAGCCATCCATCCATCCACTCTTCCATTTTTTCTCAAGGAAGTCACCTACATAGTCCATAACACAGACACAAGCAACTAGCACAAACACACAAATCAAACTCAGCACAGCATAAAACCCTTCAAAAACCCTAACAATTTACCTCCTAATTTCTAACGCACAAACTTATTGCATAACTAGAACCAGAAATATTCAAATTTCAAAAGGAAAACCAATGAAGCTTTAAAAAGCTAAGCCAATCGGTAAACACAAGCAAGCACAAACACAAAAATAAAATGATTTAAAGTTTTAAACCCAGCATATCTAAAATCCTTCAAAAACCCTAACAATTACCTCCTCCAATCCCCTTCCGATACAACAGAAGCAAAAAATTGACACCAACCAACTGATACGGCTTGAGCAGAGGCTGAAAATCCGAATCCTCAGACTCGCACGCAACATCAACATCCTCCTAAACACATCAACAACATGCAGTTTTAGTTCAAAGGAACACAAACTTTCAAACCAAAACACACAAAACGAATCGCCGGTTAACCTGAGTGACGATTCTCACTGACGAAGACTCCACCTCCGAATACCTCTCGCACGCGGTCCCCGAAGAACCGAAGAGTTCGCCCTTCAACTCCGCAGATATTCTGGCGCACTTGTGCAAAGCCCTACCTACCACGTCGTCTTCGTTCAATTCTTCTTCAACCTCTTCCTCCTCCTCCTCGCTCAACACTACCTCATACAACTCCGCGACGTTCCTGTTCCTTTCGCCGTTCTCCTCGCCGTCCTCGTCGTCCTCGTCAATTATAAACCGCCGGCCGCGGGACGCCGCCGCCGCGCAACCGGCGCCGGCGTTGTCGTCTACGTCAGCGTCCTCCAGGTCCTCGAGGTTTTCGCGAAAATTTGGCGCGATTTCGACGCAATCGCTGTCGTTTTCGCTGGAAACGTCGACCTTAGGGGTATAAGCGAAGGATTCGATAGGTGGCGGAGAGGAAGGAGGAGAAGAAGTGCGAGGTCGTTTGAGAACTCGGGAGGGTTTGAAGGAGTGGTTCTCCCACTCGTCGTCGGAGATTTCGTACAACTCGGGCTTCATTGCGGAAAGTGTGTGTGTGTATGTGCCCTAGTGGTTGTTGTAGAGAGAGAGGCACAGAGTTTAAAGTGAAGTGTGTTGTTGTTCGAGAAAAACGTTTTGGAGTGAGAAAAGAGGAGAATCGGAGTCACAGAATTGAAAGGGAGAAAATACGCTGTGCGCCAAAGGAACAAGCGCGGGGATTGTTACCCAAGGGAGTAGTTTTCCAATTCATCCATGGACTATTGTTTCTTTGTGACGTTCTTGAGAGGGAAAAAAGGTTAAATAACTTTTCTTGGTGTCTAAGGTTTTTGGGGAAAAAAAATTTTATTTTGGTCTTTCTATACTTTTTCTTTTTAAGAGGGTACACTGGTACGGGAAGTTTTGATGAGATAATGGTGCAAGGGTGTTATGTAATATTAATTTAGGGCGGTATAATTAATAAATAATTATGTCTTTAAATATGTAATCAGATATTTTTATTTTCAAGTTCATATGCATAGAAAAATATTTATTAAAATATGTTAATTTATTAAATGAATTTTCATATTTTGAAAATTAACTTTTAGCTTTTGGCCCTGCCATATCTTAAGCAATAAAAAAAATGAATGTTATATAATGTTAAACGAATCTCAAAATTTATTTTCATGTATTTGATGGGTTACCTGCTTTGAAAGATATTGAATATAAGATTAATTTTATGTTAGGAGGGATTTTCAAATCTAATGAGGAGTTTGTAAGAAATTAGATACATTAAATGTCTAGACTATGACTTATGAGAAAAGGCTTTGTAAAAGAGTTTGAACTCATGTGTTGTTTTTGTGATCTTAGTATTCAAGAAAAATGGTTTATGGTATATGTGTTGTTCGTAGAGTCATAAATAAAATAATTATTAAGTATTGTTATATAATTCCCGATTCAGATGATATGTTACATGAGCTGTATGGTTCTATTTCATTATGTAAAAATAATCTTAAGAATGGTTATCATTGAATTAATATAAAAGAGGGAGATGAATGAAAAATAGCATTTAAAGCTGAGTTTGAATTATATCAATGATTAATTATGTCCTTTGGGTTAACTTATATTCTTATCACATTCGTGGGATTAATGAATCATAGTTTTCATTCATATTTTATTATTATTATTATTATTATTATTTTAATTATTATTATTACTGTTATTACTATTATTATTATTATTATTACTATTATTATTATTATTACTATTATTATTATTATTATTATTATTATTATTATTATTATTATTATTATTATTATTATTATTATTATTATTAAATTAAGTAACTACTAAAATAATTAATGTATATTTTAATTATAAAAATTAAAAGTATGAGAATAAAATCCTATAAAACTTTAAAATAGTTTTTTTGTAATTCTAGTCATACGTATATTTTTAACTTGTTGTTTAGTCATTATTATTTAAATTATCTAACTATTAAAACAATTAATGTATAATTTTAATAATTATAAAAAATAAAAATATGAAAATAAAATTAAACTCTAATACAACATAGTGTGATCGAGGGAGGGTTAAAGGAAGAGCAAGGCATGAAAGGGGAGGTTAAAGCTCAATAATGGAATTCAATGTCCCAAAAGATCCATTATAAGAAACAAGGGTCAAGATCAACCTACTAAAACAATGAACGAGAAATATTGTATTGTAAGATTAGATATTTTATGAACTATGGTCCATTTACATGGACAAGTGAGATAAGTTTAATAATGATGATCAAAATGCTAGAAATTCAATAAGAGATGTTTAAAAGTTCACATCGAGTTTAGATTAAATAATTCATTTAAAACATTACGTGACAAAAATTATGACTTGATGAGTGATGAAATGTGATGTCCAAAGACCTTTAATAAGTATTAAGAATGGATCTTCCATGCATTAATTAAAAAAATATTTATTGAAAAAATTAAGAATATATTATGTTTTATTAATTTATAATAATAATATAATATCTATAACCTTAATTAAGATTATATTAATTAAGAGATATTGAAGATATACTATCTCTTTTTATTTTTCCTTTTATTTAGATTCTAAAGAATTGTAGCTTTGTCTGTATACAGGACAAATCTATAAATTAAAAATTCATATTTGAACAAATATAATCACTAGTTACTTGACGTAATAATACTCAACTTATTAGATATTCTTTCATTTGTAACGCCTTATCTTGATCCATTAATTGTATGATATATACTTATTAAGAAAATTTGACATAATTTTGAATGTTTTTGAAATCATTAAACAAGTTATCTATGCTTCCTTCTGTAATTGTACCTTGTTTCATGATCAAAATAAGGGTTATTGTGAAAAATTTGTATTTCCAATTCTGTTTTGTGGTTTGGATGTGACGGTAACTATTTCTTATTTGTTATGGTGACTTTTTTTTTTTTTACAAAACTTCCTTATAATTATACAATGATATGTTGTATGTTGAACATTATTAAATACTGAGAAATTAAATTAAATAAGTAAGTTTATTTGTGAATTTGTGAACAATTAGTAAAACTACCTAGTAGGATATCATATTTATAGGGATGGATTATCAATTTAATATTTTAAATTGTAATAGTCCATTAATTATCAAAATGATAAAATAATATTTATATTATTAATTAATTTAATCTTCTAAATTGTAATGAACGATGAAATTAATCATTGAATAAATCAAATTAGTAATTAAAATTGTAATAATAACTCAAATTTTTTAAAATGGTTAAACTAATCCTTAAAATAAAAAAAAGCTTAATTTCACTTTATCTACTAATTATTAAAAAATTTTATATTTTTTCCTATACAATTTCACAAAATTTATTCCTACTTTCAAATTTTCTTACATTTTATATCTGAAATAAAATTAAGTCTTTTAAAATGGTAAAAATGTTAAAGTTAATTTTTGAATTTTTAATCCACTATTTTACAACCATCACTAAAGTCACTTAGAAATTGTATCTTTATGGTTTGGAAGATAATCCCGATAAAAACATGATATTAATATTTTTGAAATGAAAGAAGATAATTAACTTTACAAATAAATATGAGTATAAAGTTTATTATAATAGATAATAATATTATGTTTGAAATCACATATCGAGTGATATAGTTATTTAATTATTATTACTATAACGTGTGTTTGAATGTTTTTGAAAATGATATGATATGGATGGATACATTTAAATAAGACTAGATAAAGATTTAAGAGTGATATATATTTTGGTGATTAAGTCATTGGTATTATTTTGGTGATAATGAAATTTGGTATTTGATATATACCCAGACAATTTGGTATGAATTTATTTATTTTATTATGAAAGCCTACACATATGATATACTTAGGCTTCAGCATCTATATTCAAATAGTAATCATAAAAAGTGGCTTGTAGCATCATAATCATAAAAAGTGGCTTGTAGCATCATATCCTATCCCTTATCGCAGATGAAATGACTATACGGCATGCGGCTAAACATTGATTGATGTAGCGGATCAGCATTCAATTTCAAAGAATGCATGAGTGGAGATATTTGCACCTGCACTCGCGGACCAGAAGTATCGAAGCATGCATGCAATTTGCTTTTTGAATGTAAATTAGTCTCAATTTTCCTTCCATCAAAATTGTTTTTGAAAGAAAGGCCACGTCGCACCCATGCATTGCTGCTTTCAGTTTGCTCTTGTACCATTAGCTTTGTCGTACAAGAGCAAATCTTGCATTCACACCTACCATAAACATCACTTTTAAACACAGCCACTAAAACAAAATTGATAACTCACTAAAATAAAAAATAAAAAAGACAATATATGATTTAAAATAAATAAAAACCTCAGCATATCTCTCCACGGATAGATTAAAAATTTATAATTTTTATTAATTATTTGACATTATATTTAATATAATTATATTAGTTATTTATTTATTTAATAATTATAATATTAAATAATATGGTTTAAGTGACCTAGCAGACTTAATAAATATTAATATAAGTTTAATGAATAAATAATCATGTTCAGCCATTAAAATATAATAAAAAATTTATATAAAATGACATATTAAGGATAATTATAGTTAAATACAAATCAACAAAATAATTTGCTTTCCCCGTAAAAAAAAATAGAAATATTTTAAAGAAGTGATTTAGTTAAAAATCAATTGTGCATGATTATTAAAGATTTTGTCTTGTTTTCAATCAATTTTATAGATTTAGATATTTCATGGAATATAGATAACTTAATAATCTGAAATAATGTCAGTGTTTTATTGAGTTTACAAGGATAGGAAATTCCAATAGGGTATGTGTATACTATTCCAACAGCCGCCGTCATAGCTTGTTTCTGCATTGCTCTTTATGCTCCTTACTAATGCATCCAGCCACTTCTACAATCCACTAATTCCTGTTGTAACTGCATAACTTACTAATAATGTTGCTGCTAAAGAGTTAAAGATCACACACCATTTGATCTCAAATGCAATTTGTAAATGCTTTCAGACGTCTCGTCATTCAAATTTCTATACAGTAAAGCCTATGGCATGGATCTCCTACTGATAGTTACTTTTGCTCGGCATCCATAAAGACGCAAATTTGTAAGCTCACCTCTGTGTAGAAGAAATAAATTAAAACATAAAGCGGGTGAATTACACCAACAATTTGCCAAAATGATACTCAATAAAATTAGTTAGGTGCCAAGAGTATTACATATCATCTGCAGCATGTCAAACCTCATGACCAAATAAGAAAATTAAGCCTCGTATGACTATTTTTCTCTGGATGTATATTCTATAGCTACAAAACATCTCTTTCAATTCACTGATATCTAAATTTCTGTTTTAATTCAAGATCTTAGCTTCGCCTTTGAGAATAAAGCCTTAAAAATAAATTTATTTTATTAAAAGCATAGTGAATTAGACTTGAGAGTAAGCATTTTTATGATTCATTTTTAGTTTCTCCAATTTTAAAATTTTAAAATAATTAGTTAAAAACTAGGAGCAAAAGGTAACAATTTATTTTAAATATTATATTTATTCTTGCATAACTTTGTTGTGGATGGCGGTCTCGAAGGAAGTGATGATGGAAGCTCTCGACAGAGGTGGCCATGGATCCATGACAGTTTGAGAAGGAACAAATCTTGCAGAAAGTGGATTCTAGAAGTGGCTGGATGCAATAGTAAGGAGTGTGGTAAAGAGCAATGCAAACACAAGCTATGACGGCGGCTACGAGGGAGGAGGCAACAACGGCTGTTGGTTGCTGTAGTAGTTGTTTTCCATGATCATCAATCATATTGGAATAACTTAGGAACTCGGAGGGATAAAGAAAAGATGTGATATTAAAAAGTGGGTTTCTCAATTTCACTTATGTATATTATTCTCCTCATCTCATCAATCAATATGGAATTCTCAGTACACTTATCAGGTCGAGGATTGGATATTTACGGATACAAATAGTGAATGACATGATACATCTTAGATTTTAATATTATTTTATGAATATAGATTTAAATATAATTTAATTATATAAAATCGATTTATAAGGTAGAAATCTTCAATAATATACATTACTAACCTCATCTCACATACAATGAGAATCACCAACACCTGAATCTAATTTTGAATAATATATTATTATTATTGATAATTTATCCTAAAAAATAGTCAATTCAGTAAAAAAAATATTAGAATATAAAAAAATACATTTAGATCAAAAGCTGTTACTACAAATGATTGAAATTTATCCTGTTTAATCAAGATTCAAGGTTTGACATGTGCTTGATTTCAAGGTTTAACATGAGCTTATTTAGGATTTAGGGTTTCACATGAGTTTGGTTATGGAATCACAATTTCAAATATCACTTTATCCTCAAAAGATTCGTTCCATAGAAAAAAAATGCATATCCAACTTAACTTGTTTTTAAATGAATTTTTATTTAATCTTTTTATTATTTTAGTAATAAAATAAATTAAGACTAAATTAATCTAGTTATGCTAGTGTAGATGTAATTTATTTCATTCTCTTCACTTTGAGAAATTAATATACCTAAAATATACATATTTCCTCCCATGCTTTAAAATATGCACTCCCTTTCTTATGAAATCAATATTAGATATTCCATTAAAACAAACTTTTTAATGATGATGAATAATTATTAACGTATCTTTTAATAATATTTTAATTTTTTACAATTTTAGTGTTACAATATCATTGATAAAGGATACAATCTTAGTGTTACAACACTACTGATGATAAAGATATGTGTCCTTCAATTTTTAAAATCTTGCCTTTAATGTTAGAATGCTCAAATCTTCATTAACTATAAAAAAAAAGCAAGAGAATCCTCTTAAACTTTTTTTAAAATGCTCTAGAGAAAGAGAATCCTACTATTTCTACTAATTTTTTATTTATTCTACCAATAAATTATAAGAAAAAGTTATTAAATGAAAATACTTTTATTACAACTTTGTAATTTTTAATAAATTTCAATTAATACTAAAAAAATCTAAAAAAAACTATAAAAAGAATTTCATTAGCATTTCTCTTCCCTAAGATTTGATTACCATTTACTAAAATACACTCTGAGCTTAGAAAAATACAAGCTCGAATTCATTCTCTCCATTTATTAGTTAGAACTGTTTTCATAAACAAGTACTTGGATAATTTTGGAGACCACTAACTCCCCTTCCTCCTCCTCTTCACATTGCCCAGCCAAGGAATTAATGGTGAAACCTGATGGAGTGAGTTTAGGTGGAAAAAGTGATGGCTACCATCTTAAGGTCGTAGCTTTAAGAATCCAAGGGATTGGGTGGAGTCAAGAAACAAGAGGATCAGAAGGAAATAGAGATGCATATGGTGACTTTTTTTTCTTTTTTTTTTCACAAATCTTCCTTATAATTATACAATGGATACGTTGTAGATAGGTAATTATATTAGTCAACGAGCAGTAAAACCAATATGTCAAATATCATATTCGCATAAGTGAATGATTAATTTAATATTTGAAATAATAATAATAAATTAAATTGATCTCTAAAATTAACAAAATGGTAAAATAATTTTTGAAATTATATATTATCAATCAATTTAGTTACAAAATTATAATACATGATTAAATTGGTCCTTAAAATAAATAAAATGACAAATTGGTATCTAAAATTAAAATAGTTTAATCTCACTTTACCTACTAACTTTTAAAATAATTTTATAAATTTTCTTTCTATTTATTTTTCATATATTTTGACCCTAAACTTATGTAATTTCATAAATGTTGTCCTTTCAATTTTCATGCATTTTATTTCTAAAATACAATTGAATCTTTCAAAATGGTAAAAATGTTAGAGTTGAGATTTGAAATTTTTTACTCATTCCTTCTCAACAATCACTAAAGTCACTAAGTCATTTGGTTTGTTTAGTTTTTATGTAAAAAATATTATATATAATTAATATATTTGTTAATTGCAGTTTTGTTCCCTTAAGTGTATATATTTAAATGAAAATATTAAGAGTTTAGATGATAAATTTATTTATTATATATTTTATTTTAATTATACAAATTCATAAATTATACAAATTTGTTATTCAATTATATAAAATTATTAATACATCCTCCATCCTTTTATTTTCATGATATTTATTCAAAAATAAAATATTTAATAAATAAATTTATTTGTATAATTTAACTAATAAACAATTTTATATAATTTAATAAATGAATTTGTAAAGTTATAATTTTATATAATCAAAATAAAAATATTTAATAAATAAATTTATCATCTTAATTTTTAATATTTTTCATACAATAAATACAAACATACACTTGAGGAATAAAAAATGAAATTAATAAATGTAGTAATGTTATATATAATATATATTTTATATATAAATTAAACAAGTTAAATAATTTAATGACTTCAATGCTTATGGAGAAGGAAGAGGTCAAGAGTTTAAATCTCATTTTTACCACTTTTTCTAAAAGCTTAATTGTTCTTTCAAGATAAAATGTGCGAAAATTTAAAAGTATGAGACAAATATTGTGAAATTATATAAGTTTATAGTGAAAATGCATGAAAACAATTAAGGACACAATTCATGAAAATTTAAAAGTTGAGGTAAAAAGTATAAATAAGCTTTTTTATTTTTAAGACCAATATGGATCTGACAATTAGAATTTTAAGAACTAAATTATTTGATAATTTATCATTTCATGAGTTATTTTGTCATTTTATTTATTGCACTAACCATTTTGATTATCTATTATAATTTTAGAAACTACATTAATTAATAATGTACAATTTTAAATATTATTTTTTAATTAATTTTAGAAACTAATTTTATCAATATCATTATAATACCAGGAACTAAATTGGTGATTAAATTTATTCTTAGGAATTTATGTAACACAGATTAATTTAATCAAACAATTAAGGTGCAACATATTATGTTTGTCCCTAAAATAAAAATAGAAATTAAATCAATGTTATGTTTATCAAAGTTTTAGACAACAAGGATTGTAAAAGTGGTTAGGGATTTGAATCCTATTATGTTCCTCCTCGGTAATTCCACTCAAAATTAGATACAAGTATATTTTCACATCTCTAATATAATCAAATCAAGTATTAAGTACAAAAATCTCAAAGAACTCTTACATCAAGAAGTATTATTCCTTAAGTTATCCAAACTCAAATCTAATATACACACATGTGATTCCTTGTCATGCACATATCTTAATATATTCATGTCAATAATCAGTTGACAGAAAACATTAAAAACAAAATAGATAATTCTAAATTACAAGAACTTGCATTCAATCAAAAGGTGTCAAATATAAAGAAGTCCGACAAATTTCATCTAACCATAACTATAATGAGTTTAGTAAAACATGGAGAGTACATATGTGAGAGGTAGAGATGATCATGAATGTAGGTGAATCCATTGATTCTTGGGGCTTTTCTCCATGGTTGCCACCTCATTTGTAAAAATGGAGAAAATCTTAGAAAGAATTGAGGTGGGTAAAAGGGAGAAGTCGTCACTTAATGCATTATGCTTAATAAACCTTTCAAAATGGCTTAAATAACAACTATAATGGACTCAGCGCATAATAAAAATAGTTACAACCCACAAACAAATTAACCGCCAACGTCTGACATTGGACCACAAATATCTGGGATTCCCTCATAACCATATGCCAATAAAGCGTCTCAAACGCTAAGAACCCAGTAAAAATTGTGTGACATCGCGTATCTCCTAGCGTAAATCCTTCTTTGGCATCTCCAGCATTACATGTCCAGTAGAAATCAATGAATTCTAGCATTTGAACTTGTACGTTTAAGCTCAGGCTCGGCATCCCACATTGAGTTTCTAGGGGAAATTCTTGCTTCCTTCTATTGTGGAGTGAGACACCATTCTAACATTCCAGAAGCTGCATCTAATTTTCAAGTAATTTGCTTTATTTTGCTACAAAATTAAAAGAAATTCCTCATGAAAATCATAACTCCAAAAGAAAATAACTATAATATAAAACTAAGAGTATGATTGGAGTATTTTTAGTTGCAAGTTTTAAATTTTTTTAAAATCAAAACTAAACTATAGTTTTTTTTTTTAAATTAATTTTTAATTTCAAAATAAATTCATTTTGAAAATTTTCTTTATATTAGTTAAGAGTGTGTTTGTATGTTGGTAGTGATCATGACTGTAGTGATGACAATAATAGTGATAATGGTGATGATGATAGCATAGTGGATGGCGGTAAAGGTGACGACAATGATGATGACAATGACAGTGATAATGACAGCGATTTTGGAGTGAGGGACCCAACTTAGCCTGCTAACTGGGTCCAATCCAAAGTTGATTTGGACAAGTTTGAGTTTTAAAATTAGACCCAATGTATTAGGTTATGCTTCGGGTCAACCCAACTTGGGTTAGTGTCTCCCATTCTCTTAAAAAGTATAATTTTTTCCAACAATTGTGTATGTATTATTAAAATACTTTATTTAAATTTTATCCTTCTTTTATTTTAAAATTAATACATTACATTAATGAGTTAAGTTAATCCATTTTTATTCCATATTTTTTGGATCTTGATCAGGTCGAGTTCAGGTTTAAATAAATAACTTGATCAAAATTTCAAGTCGGATAAAGACAAAGATAAACCCAACCAAACATGTCTTTTTCTCACCTTAGTAGCGGTGGTGATGGTAATAGAGGTGTGATAGTGGACGACAACAAAAATGATATTTAGATTTTAATAAATAGCCCAATCAAAATTTCAGGCCTGATAAAGACAAAGATGTACCCAACCAAACTTGTCCCTTGGTAGTGATGATGGTGATGACAACAAAGGTATGGTGATGGTGGTGACAATGACAATAATAATAATATTCAGGTTTAAATAAATAACTCAATCAAAATTTTAAATTGGATAAATATAAAAGATAAACCCAATCAAAGTTGTCCCTTGCTCACCCCTAGTGGCAATGGTGCTAGCCGCGTATGTGTGATAGTAGTGGCGGTTATAATAATAAGAATGATAATTGTTAAATGTAATAAAAAAAATATTTTTAAAACTAAAAGTCAAACTGACAAATTTTATTTTTAAAAATGATTGTAAAACTGTATTAAGATTGAGTTAAAAACCATCTTAATTCAATTTTAGCTACACAAATTTTATTTTTAAAATTATATTTGAATACCAATAACAAAATATTCACCACTATTGCCCAACAATCCTAAGTTATTTTTGGTAGTTTTTTTTTTCAAGTTTTTATTCTTTTCTTAAATTTTTTCTTTAAAAGCATGAACATAAATTTAACAAATATGAATTTATTATTGTACGTTTTCAAGAAATGTGGCAACTAGATGGAGTTTACATTTTATGAATAAAATGTAACTTCTTAATATATAATTAAAGAGTTATTAAATAATTCTAACCGCAATAACTTTATATACACACACGACCTCTTTATTACATGGATTAGGATGTAAGTTTCAAATTAATAATAATAATAATAATAATAATAATAATAATAAAATCATTACTTTTAATTATTATTTGTGAAATATATTTTAACGAATAAATTCAACAACAAAGTATACTTATATATGTACATAATAATATATTTCTTAATGTATATATATCCTCAATTATTAATTAAAATAAAATATTATGAATTATTTTAAATCTAATTCAGATATTTATAAAATTATTTCTTTTAATTATTATTATTCATTATTTTAAACTACCTAATTTGAAAAAAAAATTGAGTATAAGTAGTAATATGATATTTACTATTTTTATAATCTTGATATATTTAACTTTTTGTTTCATCTTTAACTTTTGAAATATATGTTATTAACTTGCAATTAACAAGATTATATAATAAATACAATTAATTTGAGCAACTTAATTCTTCTCTGCTGGAGGTGCAAGATTGTATAACAAAATTGTACACGATTCAAAGGAATCCATTTTGTAAAAACATGTGACAGAGGTGCACGGGGAGGCGTTTGTGTGGAAGCTAAGCCCAAACAAAATTATCAATGTTTAGCATCTATTTTAACAAAGTAACAGCGCTATGTCATTTTTCTTTTCTTCTTTTGAAAATCTCTTTGGCTCATTCGACTAGGGTTGCGCAGTGTCTTGGCTACTGAATTCTGTTTCTTTTCCTTTGCAACTTTAATTATATATATAAGTGTTTCTTAATCAAAGGTGGAGATTCAATTCTTGGTTTAGACACAGATTAGCAATTGAAAATATTACTTTATTTTTAAAGAAATTGATCTATTAAAAAGAAACTAATTGAGTTAAAAATAAATTTCAAATACCACCTAATTTACTATAAAAAACAATACTATCAATGTCGTCATTGTAAAATAAATAAATAAATAAATAAAATTAGACAAAGTTCATAACTTAATTAGCATTGATTTAATCCTAGCTACCATTTCGTGATCAATTGGTCCGTTGTAAAGGTTAGTGATATCGTATCAGTGACATTGTTAATGATCAGTTACCATTAAAACGGAGTTTGTAAAAAATAAAAAATAAAAAGCTTTGGGACTTGTAGAGATTTGGAATAAGGTATGTTTTTTTTTATCTCAAATAAATAAATAAATAAATAATATATATATATATATATATATATATATATATATATATATATATATATATATATATATATATATATATATATATATATATATTTATGCTAATTATCAAAATCAGTTATCAGTTATGCATTATTTAATTGTATTAATCTTATTTAATAACAATTTTTTTAAAATGATTTTTATTAACATTTGATATTCAAAATAAAAATAGTCATTAAAAACAAAAGTTTTAATAAATAAATGATATTTAAGAAATAACTTTCTTAAATAGAATACAATTAATTAAGATTTCTTTATATTTAAGATAAATTTTTATTTGTTTATATGAGAAACAGGAGGGAGTATGTTTTTCACCTTTCACCTAGGTTTACGAAGTAATTATTTTGCTACAATCTTTTCTTCAAAAAAATTATGCTAATGACATTATAAAGCTCGATCGAATGGATACCTGTGAGTGCACCACCAACTTTTGCTTTTGCATTTTATTCTCACTTACTCCTTTGACCAATGTTTCATTTCCACTAATTTTTGCCAGCCATCAACTTTGCTTCTAGAATTGATGACACTCTATACATGCTTTGAGGATTCTAAATCGTTCGTCTTTTAAGTGGAGACGATGAAAGCATTTATACTGCTCCACCAATGTCTCATATTCTGCAGTTAAATGATGATTCAACTGAATATAAATAGAAAGCATGGTACAAGTTTTACCAACAACTTGTTTATTGTTTCTATCTGTGATTACACACAACACGCAACTACTCCAATAAAATTATTAATTTAACAAGACCTACTACCAACAAGACAACATTTTCTATCCCATTATTTGGAATTCTTTTACCAGAAAGATATTTTTTTCGTCAAAAAATAATAATAAATGGAAGTACTTAACAAGGTACTCCAAATCTCATATCATGTGAAGCAAATTACATAACCATATAACCTACATTTACCATAAATTATTGCATGGTCTAAACCACTTCTTTTTCCTAAATTAAAAAATTTAATCACGGATCACCTGAAAATAAATGGGGCTTATAGGCATGTTGATAGCGTAATTTCATTTTTTATTGCCTGTTTTTAGGTTCCATTTTTTTTTTAAAACAACGAGGTGTCGTTAATATTGAGTGTGAGATGGCTCACCGTGTATAAGCGTCAACTTAACCTAAGGCACGATGCATTTCTAATGAATTTTAGACTTCAATATTGCAAGTCTGTCAACGTAATACTTATATTCATGAAATTGACTTTATTAATATATTGTTTTAATCTTGGAACCTTCATTCACTCAAGTGAGAACGAGAGACACACCTTTGTGACTTATTGTCTTATAAACTGATTGTGAATTTTAGTTAAATATAAATCTACGTTCTAATATGATATTATAATTTATTATAAAGATTATTATTCGACCTATTAAATCACATATTATTTAACTATTAACGGCTCATCTTTAAATGTTTAATTCTATAAACTTCACAATTAAAAATATTCAATTTTAAAAAAATATAAAGAATAACCATCATTTTATAAATCAAAATTATAGGATTATATTCTAATAATTTTTAAACAAAATCATATATATATATATATATATATATATATATATATATATATATATATATATATATATATATATATATATATATATATATATATATATATATATATATATATATATATATATATATATATATATATATAATTCAACAGATATGTAAGTGATTCATATATAATATCTTTTTCGTCTATCAAATATTCTAATAATTGATATGTTTCTACAAATAATTAAAATTCAATTTCTTGATCTTTATTCTTTATTTTTAGAAACTTAAAAAGTCCTTATGTTAAGTTCCAATTAATGAACTTACAAAACGCTTCAAATTATATATCTGATTCAATCCAAATAACGTAGACATTCCTTCATTTCTACCGATTATTTTCAATTTTTCTCTGAATTTTATAAAAAAATATTTTATGATTTGTTATCATTCTTCATCAAATTACGTGTGTGTATATATACTAAGAGATAACTTTTCTCATAGAAAATTATATAAGGGGTTTCATATAAGATTATACTATTCCATGATCAAATTGAGTTATCGATTAATCTAATTACTAAATTGCTTAGGATTAATTATATTTTACTCTTGTAATTTTTCAATATTTTCTTATACTTTTCTGTATTAATAAATCCTTGAAGTTGAGGTTAAAATAAAAAAAAACATTAAATTCCATTATTTTTGCTTAATTTAGCCGTAATTTTATGCTTATGATCGAGTTACAATTTCAACGGTAGTTATAATAAGAATGCATGCACGGCATAAAGTTGAATGCCCTTTATAAATGAAATAATTAATCGTCATTATGTATTTTGGTTACATAATATATTGATAGTATGTTAATACGTGCTATTCAATATCAGGACACTATAAAATCTAAAAGAAAAATATTATATTAAATGTAAAAAAAATGAAAAAGATTAAAACTACAAATAAAGTTTTAATGTCGACAGATATTTGAATGGAAAATAATAATAGTGCAGAATAACGTATGTACGTCAACCTTTTTTATTATAACTAATTAGGTGCATTAGTCATCATTAGTTTCTAATTTCTCAGATTAGATAACGTATTATATATATTTGGCATGACATTAATTTTCACCTATATAAACATCCTCTATACGCTGGTGTGCAGTAGTCAGCTCCACTATTCTCTCTGCAAAGTTGAGGAGTACATGAAATGGGAACTACACAAAGACCTCTGCTCCTAAGGTCTAACTTAGCGTCTCCCTTATCTTTTTTATCAAAGCTTCCCCATGGATCCTGAATTCATGAATCCCAAGTATATAACCCTTGCCTTATTAGTTTAATTAAACAATGCTAGCTAAAACTCTATTGAAAGATGTATGACTTTAAGAGAATTGTTATTGGAGACGTTTCTTACCTTGTGCGTGTTAGTCTTCAAGTAAGGGTTACTCAGGAGCTGCAAAATACGTATGAATGTGGCTGTAAGAAAATTAATAAGCTAAAGTGAATATATAGCAGTCACACTTAGTTTAATCAAATTATATATTGAAACCGGAACTTCAACTCTTACACAATTAATGGTTAATTGGTGAAGTCTCTCTAGTGACTATAATTTATTACCTTGTTGCAATTTTCATCCACATGTTAAATAAAAATGTAACTCGATCCATTGCTTTCAGTTTGAATGTGTAGAAATCACTGAGCAGAAAGCAAACCGAAAATTGAACATGTTACTCCATCCACGTAGGAGTAATCAAGGAACACCTAGTGATTAATTTGAAGTCTTTTTTCTAAAAGAAAAATGCTACTCTCCAATTTTTTCACAATTCTTACAATTTAAGAGAGAAATAGGAAGGGGAAAAGAAAGAAGTGTACGATAATTAAGATGAGTAATGAGAGGGAGACTGATAAAGATAATAGTTAGTTATAAAGAGTGTTATATAAGAATTTTTTAAAAATATAACATTATTTTTTTAAAAGAATTCATAGATGCATGCATGATCCTAATTATGAGAGGAATAAAGAGTTTTTCACACTCATTTTGTATTATTCCCTATTTATACCCATGCTGGGGATTTGGATTGAACAGCTCATAATGAGACATGTAATTGAAAGGGGAAGAGACATAAGTGTGAAAGCGTTAAAAATAGAGTGTAAAAAATTATAAGTTTTACGAGAATTACAACTGTTCTATAATAATCTAATTTCTATTAATTATATAGTTCTCTTAGTTTTTAGTTCCATTCTATTTGAAAAAAATTCAAGAACAGAAAGGAATGCAAGCATATTTGGTAACATTTTTTCAATAATTAGAAGGTATATGCATGATGCTTATGAGTGATACAACTGTGCTATCTAATCAATCTAACAATTTTTAATTGTAATAATATTTCTATCGTAGAAATTTAGTCTAGTTTGTATTAAAAAAATTTAAGAACAAAAAGGAACACAAGCATTCGGTAGCTTTTTCTATAATTAGAAGAAGTAGCAACGGCTATAAGGCTAACATAGAAGAAGTTATATATATATATAGTAGTGGATATTGCTTAATGCACTGAATGTAAGCTTTTCTGTAATGATACAACCTGGACTTGTTCTTGAAGAAACTTAATATATCCAATTGCTTCAAACAGCACAGATGCAGTGTCCGTCTGAAATACAACAAATTAATTTGAACATTAATTAAGAAATATAGTAAAAAAGTACAGCACTGAATTATTTATTATATAGGTAAAAGGATAGAAAAAAAAAAGCAAGGGGCTTAGTGCAATTTGTAACCTTTCCAAATGGAGACACAATTTGTTGAAGGGTCGTGATCCTGTCGCCTAGCTTGACTTTGGGTGTCTGCACCTTTCGACCAAATATAAATATAGTTTTTCTTAACACCGTACACAAAAAGAGTTTTATGCTTATCTTTATTGCCATATATAAACTCATAGTGTCAATTTGTAAATTAAACCTTTGTGCAAGATTCTTTGGATGTATCTTGCTTAGGCTTCTTCAAGGTTGCATCTGAAGACTCTTCAGACCTTTTCTTCTTTACTTCACTTGTCCTCCCATCTCCTTTTCGATTAGTAGTTCTTGTCTGGGGTCATTGTATATATTATTTATATAAATAAAAGTCAAGCTTAATATCTTTAATTATTTCTGTAATAAAATTTAGCTTAAAATAAATATTTTTTGTCTTTTCAGTTTTTTTATTTAAATTTATCTTCTAAACATAAAATTTTTCATTTTAATTCCATGAAATATCTCTCTTAAATTAATTTTTCTGTTAATTTATCATACTAATTTAATTAGTATAATAAATGTGACTTTACACATTCATTTATCACATCAATAAAACAATGATTAACAAAATGATTAATTTAATTTAATAGAGACAAAAGATTAAACAAAAATTTTTAAAGGACAAAAATAAAATAAGGACGTACAAAAGTGTATTTCAGCATAAAATTTAAATAATTATAAAAGTTGTGGCAAACCATAGTTGGTATATTATAATTAATTAACCTCACCGGGGATGATGTTTGAAGAACTTGCTTCCTTGAGTCGGATGAAGTTAAGCTAGGAATTGGAGCATGAAATCCAACAATTGGTCTTGCTAGCCTACTGGTAAACGATATAACATCTGAAAAATTTCTTGTGCAAGGAGAAAAGTTTGGCATTCCATTGAGAAGGTTATTAAATCCATTTAGAGATCCAGTAACCGTATTGAATGATGACCTACCAAATCCGGATCCGGCAACCTCGTTTGCATAATATTCTTGCTTGACCTTCATGTCCAAACCATAGCAAGGAAAGCTTGTACTTGTTTCCCCAACAGAACATGTTGTAGAATCTCCAAAAGGTTGCTTGATATGACTAGGGTTAGATTGTGTGTGATGATTCGCCAAAGAACTTAAAGTATTAAATTCTGGGTCAGGAGGGGCATTAGGCCAAGTAGTTTCAAGATTCGATAACTTGTTCAGCCTTCCATTATTCTCAATAATTTCATCACTGAACCCATTTAAGTGTTTCTCAAATCCATTGAATGAGGTTGAGCCACTGTATTCCCAAGCGGTATCAAGTTTCTTCAAGTAGTCGCAGGCTGGTTCAAAGCTTGACCTTGTCATGCCTTTAGATGAAAGTGCATCTAGAAACTTCTCTCCAATTTCTTGGCTGCTGCTGTGGAACTCTTCGCTACAAACGTCTCTACAAATTTTATTTTTTTTTTAAATCAGACTAATTTAATTTACTAAGTAAATATATGTATATTAATCATAGGAACATTGAGATTAATTCTGGATACGTGAATAAAAAAAATACACCAAGGCCAATTCAAAAGTAACAATAATAAAGAAAATGAATTTATCTACTTTACAGCGTCCAAGACGTACGGGTGTTACTAGTGTGTGTGACAAAGGAATAGTGAAAGTGGAAGAGAGATCTTAAGTCGTAACATTTTAGTATGAACTCTTTGACAAAATTGTTGACATACAGCTGTTGTGTTGTGGAAAGAAAAATTCTAGAGGATTATTCATGCAGCAAACACACATATGTATGTATAGTGCTAAAACCATATTATCGTTAGTGGCTATATATATATATATATATATATTCCTTATAGCACCCTTTTCATCCATTTTCTATCTTGTACTTCTATTTTTTACCTCTATCAATGATATATATAGCCTTGAACATCATTAAATATTCCTTTTGCCAAGTCTAGATAATTTTATATTTTTTTTAGATAAAAAATCTAGGGAAATGGATGATATCCCAATCCAAGACTTTACAAAATTTTTGGACTCAAAACAAACTTACAAATATATTTATATTTATCTCAACTTAGAGAGACGAGTAGAGATTCAAATTTGTGATCTATCGCAAGCAAAGATATGCTCTTATCAAAATAAATATAATTAAAATATATAAACTTACGATAAAACATGACTCCAAAGTTGATTGTCAGAAACATGTTGATCTCCCATAAACTCATTGGAGGAAGCTGCAGGTCTCCCAATGAGACTGCTAGAGGACACCTCAACGGTGAGGCTTGAAAGGTTGGAGGCATTAGTGAAAGATGAGGAACCACTAACAGGAATATCCTCCCCACAAGAACAAGAAGAGTTAGGGTTTGTTTGGTTGTTGATCCATGTGCTGTTAGTGTTAGACAACGGAGAAAGAGAACTTGCATGGAGTTCCCACCAGTTTAATGTGGCGGTTGAAACTGAGTTCTCAGAGCATTCTTCACCCATCTCTCTCTTTATCTTGGTAGCTATATCTCTACTTTACTGTCTCTCTCTTTTAATTTGGTGGAATGGACCTGTAGCTAGGGTTGATATAGCACTCTCTTTGTTTCTTTGGAGGTGTGAGGCTTGGATTTAAGGAGGGAGATGATATGCTAAAAATATTAGTGATACATTTTTTTTACACTCTTTTAAATACATATTTTATTATTAATTTAAATTTATTAAAAATTATAAATTTTATTTGTTATTAATTAATAAATATTTTTTATTTTATAATTTTAATAAATTTTAATTAATAATAAAATAGGTGTAAGAAAATATGTTAGTAGCCTTCTTCATGATACATTGTTCAGTGACGTACAAGCTTGTAGCTAGCTAGGTAGGTAGGTTGTGGAATTATCGGGGAGACAATAAAATATGCAACGTGAGTTTTTCCACTAACTTTGTGTGCAATTATTATATTGGACCATGGACCAGCACGGGTATGGCCTAATCCATCTAGTTTTTCTTTTCTTTTCCTTTTTTAATTAGAAAAATAGTTTACAACGAGCAAAGCTTTCCCATTTTTATTAGTATGAGATAATAAAGATTTATTGTGGTATATAGGTCGCCTGCAATAGCAAATTATTGAATTTAAACATAAATCATATAGTTTATATAAATCAAATGTCAACCAAATGATGAGTCAACAATTCTTTTGTTGCTAACACTTTGTTTGTTTGTTTGTTTTCGTAAGGCAAAAAATATATTATTGATGAAGTAGAAGAGGGACTTTCACTAACCACCCCCTCTCTATAAAAGAAGTTCATATTACATAAAAATGAAATTAGACCAACTAAAAGATTGCTGCAAAGAAATTAAAGGACCCACATCCATGCACACGTCAGAAAAAGAAAAAGAAAAGATATAGAATTACCAATCAATTTTGACAATATTTAAGACTTGGATCTAAAATAAGGTGAATCAAATAACTTGTTGGTTGAAAATTTAATTGTTGCTTATACACCAAATGCTCCTAAAAACTGAATGTCATATTACCATCCAAGCACTGTTCAAACTTCTTTTACGAACTAAAGTAATATCATCGTAAAAGGATAAATCACGGGCATTCAAATATAAAGTCACTTGGAAAATTAGCCAATAATACGTTGAAAATTTCTAAACATGTGCAAATTTTAAGAAGTGTATATTGGTGATATGTATCTTGATTCTTGGAAAAATTCATAGTATATCGTAATGATGAGAATTTAGTTGGAGATGTGAAATAATTAAACTCTACTAAGTCATATTCATGAATAGACTTTTCTATAAATTAAAGAAGCCGGGAGAAGAATTCCAAAAGAGATATGAGTTTAAGGTATGTTAGAGTCTCTTATTAGTGAGAGCTAAAGTGTTTATCATTCCTTGTAACTTTTGACTAAGACTCACGTTTGTTACACTAATTATTGAGGAGGACTTTTCAAGTTCATAAAACTGGTAATTCTTTTTTGGTGATAGTAAATACTTATTGAAAAGATTCTTTGAATGTAGGCAAGAAGTGTTGAATCACATTAAATATGTTGATGATGAAGGTTTGGTAGGAGTATAAATAAGTTAAGAAATTATCGATCCTCGACCACAATAAGGGTATTGATCAATCAACTAGTAGAATGATAAGTAGAGTGTGAATCATATAAGGAATTGAACCAACTACCAACTACAACCAATTTGTATTATTTGAGCAACACAAAGATCAAGTAATAGCAATGTGAATCAAAGTAACAATATAATAAAATAATCTATAATGACTAGGGTATGAAATTTTTTCCTCTTCACCCTATGTAGCAACCTAATATAATATAATCTAACTTTTGTGATTGTAGTATTAATGTAATCCCTATAGGCTAATGTTTTATTTGACTATACTTGCTTATATTTGTATCTTGCTTTTATTTAGTAATGATATAATTCAATTTATTATTAGTTTCTTTTGAACATGATAAAGTTGTTGGGATAGTAAGTTCAATACCATAGGAAATTAAGTACATGACTTGATTGTGAGATTCTATTGGATAATGAAACAGTATTCTTAAACATCATTAATCAAGTATTATTGTTAATAAAGATGACAAAATACATCAAGACTAGTATATGTGTAGAATGATGGTTATACCTTATGGATCATATGAAATATGGAGTTTTCATGTAGGTATACATAGAATAATAATGTACTAGATTGACTTGACATGAGAACACTACATAGAATGTTAAGTGAGTGCCATAAGCAAATCTCAAAGTGGTCATGGTGCATTCCTGTGACCTAAAGTCACTAGGATTCTTATAAGGAGACTTGTATGTTTTAATACTATCAAACATCACCTATAATAAGGTGATCATAAAGTTGGAGAGGGACGAGAGTGATGTAGATGAGATTTGTCTCCCTTACATAATAGAAGTGATATTTTTGGGTTTTCTTAATAAAGTAAGGCAATGAAATGCATGACCACGTTAAAATTAGTCAATATGAGACGTTGACCTTATTTATTATTAATGTGTTCACTTGAGTGTCAAGAAATGAATAATTGAATTATACAAGAATGACACATTTTATGCCTTATGTGTTCAATAATGACATTTTGGATAAAGGTGCAAAATTACGTACATAAAAACAATGGTCATGGAAGATTATGTCAAACCACTATCATTCTTATCCTTGGGTAGTAATGATGTATTTATATATACCAATTATTGTTTTTAATAAAATGAGATTTAATATTATGTCAATGTTACGAGAACTTATAGGTTATGGTGGCAAATGTGCCAACATTTTATTGGCTTGGCTCGGCCTGGTAGCTCGCTAAGTCAAGCCAATTTGGATCTAATTTTTTTTCTTAAAAACACCTAAATTCTAAAGTAATTTAAAAAAAAAACATACAAAGCCAAATGGGCTGGATTTATTTGAAGTCAGTTTTTTTTTTAGAGCCCATCCTAACTTACCGAGCTAGGTCAAATTAGCTTAGTTCTATCTAGGCCATAAAATTTTGGGTTAAGCTCATTTTTCCACCTATATTTATAGGGTCACATGCATAAAGCATACTAATTGGAGCAAAAAAGAACTTACATTCGATTGTAATTTTTGTGAGTCAAACTTGTAAATATGAATTGTCCATGAAGGTTAGATCAGATCAAGACTAGTATTGTAAATAGCACTATACTGAGACACATGACAAATTGACAACCCTAGCCATACTTGCATTTAGGGTATTAGGAAACTGATTATTTATGATGTGATTTGAAGCTAACATTGCTCATATAATGCTCCAAACTGTCAACGTGGGGTGTTTATAGGCTTTGCTTGTGTGAACTTTGTAGAGACATCATTGTCATTATGATGTTTCGATGATTCATAGTGTTAATGAATAATCTTGTACTACAAGATATTAAAAAATCCTCTAAAATCATGAATCATGCTTTTATTCTTGGATTCTTTGATTAAATTTTTTTTCCATGACATGAGTTTGGTATGCGATTCCCAACATGTAGTATAAATTTATTGAATAAGAGTAAGCCTAATCCCATAAATCAAATCCCCTTTATCCAAATTAGAATATCTAATTCATTTGATAGAATCTAAACTAGTTAGGCAATAAGAACAAAGATTCTTAAGAACTCACATATCTAGCATTCTATTCCTCGATACACCCTACTCTATAGAAAACAATCTTAGTTTTAGTCTATGCCTAAGTTTCCAATTGTCACATAAACCAAACATCAATTTCTAAAAGCTATAGAAATTAATTAAAGAAATGCAATGAGAACAAATATAGATGCACAAACACACAAATTATATTAGATAGACAACCAAACTACATAAGGATCAAGTTAGGTTTATCAACTCTAGCCTATAGAGCTTTAGTGATACATAGAGAAAATAGAAAACAAAAAAGAAGTAAAGAGTGAAATCTTATAACTAGTATTTTCTAGATTATATAACGAGGAGACTTGGTTTTATAAAAATTGGAGAAGGTAGATAAAAGGTTGTGTTAATTTAAGCTATATATGTTTCTACTCTTATAAATGGAAGCCCTTTTGATGAGTTTCTATTATCTGAGAGTTTGAGACAAAGGGACCCTTTTGCTCTTTTTATTAATAGTTGTTGAGGGGTTGTAATGAGAAAGGTTATAGAAAAATTGAAATTTTTTAAAGTTTTAATAATGTTACAGATGAAATTTAGATGTTGTAATTAATGATGACACAATGACTATGGAGAATACTACAAGTAATAACTATAGACTTGCAAATCTTTTTTGCATTGTTTAGAGCTTTTTTAAGGTTGAAGATCAAATTTCATAAGAGCAATCTAGTTAGTCTCAATATGGAGAAGTTTATAGAATCAACTTCAAACTCTTTGCATTGTAGAATTGATTAAATACTTTTCAAACTTTTGGACTTGCCAATTAGAGTGAATTCAAGGAGTTTGTTTAGAAACCATGGATTGATTCTGAAGGAAATAGGTTGACATAATGGAAAGGTTACTTATCTTGGGGGAGATTATTTAACGATTAATTATGTGTAATCCAACTTGTCACTTTATTACCTCTCTTTCTATACATTGGGAAAGAAATTTATAAACAATTTTATATATATTCAAATGGCTTTCTTATGATGTGGATGTGATAAAATTGCTTGGGTTAGTTGAATAAAGTATGTTAGCCAAAGTGTTCTAGAGGGTTAAGAATAACAAAATTATATATTTTTTAATATTAACTTGTTGGCTAAGTGAAAATAGAGTTTTTGGTGGATATGAATGCTAGGTAGTTCCCTGGTTCATGAAGGAGTTTCTAATAGGAGAAATTTTAATTTTTCATCTAAGTGGTGGTTAAACATATGTAAGATTTAAAGTTAAATATAAGTACACCTTGCTTTTTGTTTTCATTATGAATTGCGAGATGAGTGAGAGTGGTGAACAAATTCTGTTTTGGCATGATTATTGGATTGGTCATTTTAGTCTTAAGGGTTTCTTTCCAATAGTTTTTCAAATTTCTAAGAATAAAAATGCTTTCATATAGTTGATTTGGGAGAATAGTGTAATGAGACTTGGTGATGAGTTTAGAGGTGGAGGTGGAGGTAGAGCTAATTTATAGGAGGATTTGGTTTTTGATTTGTTGAATGTGCTTTGTACAGTTTCTTTATGCAAAAATGAGCAAGATGGTTGATGTTAGTAGATTATTACTCTTTGTCTTTGGCTTTTTTGGTTAAGTTGACATATGGTTATTTGTGAAATAAAATGTTTCTTAGATACTCTACTATTTATTTGTCTTGGGTTTTAAAAATTTTGGGGAATTATGATACTCCTTTGAAGGTACTTGCCTTTTTATGATGTCTTTTTCATGATAGGTTGCCAAGCCAAGGCACCTTATACCGAAGACACATAATTATAATTTTGCAAGATATGTTTAGTGTCTTTTGTTGTTCTTAACTAGAAGATTCAAATCACCTTTTTTTCTTTCTCTTGTTTGGTCTCATTCTAGATATGGTCCTATATTTATACTTGGACTACTTTTTCCATAGTTTTGTCATGTTCTAGTTCTCTTCATTATCTTCAACATATGAGATTGTAAGTGAGAAAATGCTAAAGAATGGTTGGACGCTTATGTGGCATGAATGTCATAGTATGATGCTCTCTTTGTGTTTTAAGATTGATGTTTCTTATAAGTATTGAATCTCACTAAAATTCATTCGTGATTTTTTGGTTCCTAGCCAAATATAGTATGTCATATTATTTATTTTCAAATGAGAAATGTTATTGGTATAACAAGTTGTAACTAAATTTTACAATAAAGAGAGAAAAGGGGAAAATGAGGGAGAAATGAGAGAGAAATATGATATGTAATAAATGATATGATGGAGAGAAATAAGCTCATAAAATAATGTTTTATAACTAACAAAAGTTGGTCAAGTTGGTAAGGACTGAGCTTATATCCCATAAAGATGTGAGTTTGAGTCTCGTTGTTAATGTGAAGATCTTTGATGTAGACCAGGGAAGGTCATCTAAAAGAAAAGGAAGAGGTAAGAGGAATGACTCTTCAATTAGGCCAAGAAGATCTAAGAAGGAAAAAATTAAAGGAGATGAGACTATTAGTGGGCTAAGAATATCTATGAGGGGGGAGAGTAATGAGACCTAAGTCAACACACCACAACCTTAATCCCAAATAAGAAAAGAGTTCAAGATGATGTACTTGATTGAAGTGAAAGAAGGCCCAACTTGAAGACTTATGAGGTGTCAACTTGTGGGCCTCTAATATGACTTTATTAAGCTTTATTTTAAACTTTTCTGTATACTTTTTAATTATAAGATTTGATTATTTTAAATGCTAACTTGAGTTTTAGGATATTTGATTAGGTTTTTATTACCTATAATGATTAGGTAGGTTTTAGGAAATAAGAGAAAATTAAGATTAGTAAGCTCTATAAATAAAGATATAATTCCTTTCATTTGATAAGTTAAATAATATTGATAATTACTCTTATTAAAGTGTGAGTACAATATTGACTTATTTTTTGGTTCTTGGATTAGAACCTTCTTGATTTTTATTAAAGATTTTCGTCCCACTTCACAAGTACCTTGTCCTCAAGGTGTATATATGGCCAGGCTGCCAAAGAAGCACCAAGTTTAAACTTCCAATACTTTCAAGAACAATAAGCACCATTGCTACAATAAATGAAATGTACTATAAGGAAGCTGCTAATTCTCCAATACGAGGGAAAATTTCTATCACATGTCTAGGCAAAGAAGCAACTTTTAAAAATGAGATGTCAACATGTCTATCTAATGCTTGTTGTATCTTATCAAACACAAGCTTATCAAACAAAGGTGTTGCTATGTGTCGAAGAAGAAAGGATAAGTACACATTGTTTCATGTTTTCACTTTGTTTGTTAACATAATTATATGGTCAATAGACAATACATCAACCATGAAAGCTTCATTCTTAACATTGACACCTTTTTCATTGACAATGTTATAAGTTTGAACAACCTTATCCATAAGGTAATTATATTTGCTTCTAAGAATTCCAACAATGGCTCCCAAAAGTCATACTACAAATATATCACTGGCATTATATATGTCATATTGGTTGAACTAACATCATATATTATCATAACACTTTTCCTATATAGCCCATATTTTCTTATGACATAAAATTGAATAGAAACTTTTCAAACAATAGCAATTACTACTGTTATGAAAGCATATGCTACAAAAGCCTCAATATATATGTGTTTAGACATGAGACTAGTGGTTGATGCATTTTAGAATGCGCTTAAGGGTAAATGTTATCATAATAGTATCAAAGACATGAGTCGATATTATACCTAAGATACTAGTATGTGTGATTACCAGTTTCTAAAAATTTCTATATAGTCTAAGAAAATCAATTATGTGCACAACAAAAAGAATTGTAAAATCAAATAAAGCAAGTAAAGAGATCACTACTTGCTTCACAAGTATAGTAAAACAATAAAACAATTTAACCAAAGAGAAGAGATAGAAAAATGCATTCAAAATTAAGATTAAGGGTTTAAAGGATAACTTACACCATAACTCTCAAAAGGGATTTGGCTACTCATGTCTAAACAGAGAGTAAAACAAGCTAAAGAATACATAGAATAGAGAAGAAGAACTCGTATGGATTAGGAACTATGTTCTTCTACTCCTTACTACACCTTAGTCTTACTACAACTAACAATGCTCTTAGAGAGCTTCTAAAACTTAATATAAGAGAAGAGAAAGAAAGAGAGATTAAAACTGGGATGATGTATTCTACTCCTTAGCTCTACCATTTTATACTATGGGAATTACTCATTGGTGGGCTTGCACGAGCATGTATAGTGGAGCACAATCGTACTGTTCTTATATGTGTAGTGCACGATTATGCTGAATGATGCACGATCATGCTGCATATCTTTTATACTTGTGCATGACTGTGCTAGGGTTGGGTACGAATGTACTTAATAACTCTAGGACGAGCACGAGTGTACATAAGTAAAGTATAATCATACAAGTTTGTTCTATAGTGACAATGACATCTTAAATGGAATACGGCTGTACTAGTTTTTTGTGAACTTCCTCTTTTTGGGTTAAAAAAATTCTAATTTTTATTATATTTTCTCATTCTCTGCTTATGAACATATATTGCATTAAATTCAAAGAAAAAATAGTGAATTATCCATGATGAATGTTAAAAGTAATACAATTTTCACCCAAAGACTCTTAGACATTAATATTCAAAAAAATCATGTTTATTAGTGGTCATAAACAACTTGAAAACAATTATGTTCACAACTACTAATTGTTAAGGAAGTCAACCAATCTCGTTCTTAATCCAATAAGAGAAAATCCCCACATAAGCATCTGACATTGGATTATTTAAACCATCTTCTTAGACCTCCACTCGTTTTTCAATATTTCATTATAAAAATTCCTTTTTAGATAGAAAAAATCATGAAATAGATTTGATGTGGCAGAATGATGGTATTGAGACGATTGGTGTGGATCTTGATATAGGTATGCCAAGTACTTATTCCTTACACCACTGTAACAAAACTCATTGGTGAAGGTGCACATAATTGTTATATTTATTTCCTAATTTGTATCATCAAACAGTTGGCATGCATCAACCACCCAACAATCCAATAAGACGAAGTGTACATCTAATCGCTTGAGGGACTGCATAAAGCATACATAAGAGTTGAAAGTTGCATTCCGTAGTAATTTACTGTCATCGTAATTTTCACTAAATGCCTCCATCACTGCAAAAGGTGCTTCTAGCTTCTGGTTGGATGAGAAGAGATGAGTTAATTTCTGAAACAATGATGATATGTAAAATGCTTGAGCAAAATTACAAATAGAAACTGGTGGTGGAAGATTCATCTCCAAACCCGCCTGAATCATGCAACTTAGAACTTGATCAGAATCATTGAACAAAAATAGAGCAACCTCTTCACACCTTATATTTGTCACTTCTGCAACTTGAATTATCTTTGTCTCACTTTATTTGCTCGGAGTCGATAATTTGGAATCAATAAGAGGAGTAAGGCTTTTTGGGCAAGGGAAGTTACAATACCATTTTTGTCGGTGCTTGGACTATTTTCAAGTACCCTACAAATTAAAGGTGTTGAAGTTGGTGATGATGAGTGAAGAATTTCCTCGATACTAAACATGGCTAATAGTCGATTTCGAGTGCTATCAAAATCAACTTGATACTCTGAATCTGGATATTGATAATTGGAACAAGACAATTGAAACCCATATAAGGGTAGCATTAAAAATGAATCGAGCCATAACGACCCTAAATGACAGCCATGGAAGACTCCATAATGCTCTCATGAAAGCACCAAATAATAGGACCTTGCTTCGAGGGAATGGATGCAGTAGCTATTATTCTGCAACTAATCAAATAGTAAGACATAACAATTTTAGGATTCTGTTAAATTTCTACAACAAACTATAACCATTTCTAATGATAATTCCTTTGCTATCCTCACACATCCTGTCCACTTAGACTTGGTTCATAACACACTCTCAACTATTTTTTTTTCATCCACAAGATTCATACTAGACACCGTGTAAGAAATTCAAGTTGAGTTACTTTTGATCACTAGTACAAAAACAAGCTTTTATATACTTCTTAAAGATCAATATAAATAAAAATACAATAATATTTTTGTAAATATTGTGTGCTTATTTACATTGGTTTTCAAAAAATTAATATAAAAAATATTTTTTTTTATATCAGTTGTAAAATCAATCAATGTAAAAAGTCATCAATTGGTTTTAAAACTTACATTGGTTATAAAATACAACTTTATATAAAAAGTGTTTTAAATACTCATGCAAGTTATAACACTTTATCTTCTCCTTTCAAAACTCATTTCTTCTATGTGAAAATTTCATCTGTTCGAAAATATACACATTCGAAACCCCACCAATTGAAACCTTCATTGGTATCATCATTCATTCATACATTTGTTGACACCATTATTTTCATTGTTATATCTTTGTATTTTTCTCTCTCGGTCATTTGTTTTTTTATTAGGTAATATTTTTTCTTTTTGATTCTCTTTGTCATTTTTGTTTGTCTCATTTTTGTATATTTCAGAGGTATAGATCTATGAGATATGTAAATGCAATATCAGATCTGTAGGATTTGTAGAATCTACCTATTATACAAAATGAAAATGTAGATCTATGAGATTTGAGGCAAACTCACAAACCTTTCCAAAAATTCAAAATCGTTAAAACGAAAACAAAAATGTAGATCTATGTCATTTTTAAAACAAAAATTGAACTTCTTACGTAGATTATAAAATAATTGATATAAAAAATCAATTTTAATGGATATAAAAAACTTTTTTTTTGTATTAGTAGATACTTTTATCAATTAATAACATTCCATTTATTTGTAAAAAATATGTTATTGACTAAAAGGGGTGTGCTATCATACAATTGTTTATACACAACATATTTTTTTTTCTCTATATGTCTTTGTTACAATATTTATTATACATTACTCTTTCTTTGTTGTAAATTTTATTATCCAATTTGATGTACATGTGTAAATATATATATATATATATATACAGAGAGGTTACAAATCAAAGAAACGTGACAAGGAAATGAAATGAAACATTATGCATGACTTTAACAATAAGACATTCCGATTGGTTGAAACATTTATGCTCGGTAAACCAAACACCCCAAATCTATACATGTACCTAATTTGAGAACCGTTGTGGTAGACACTACAATTATATTTCCCTTTTTTTATAGGACTTCGTATGACTATGAAATCCATTGACCCGACGATGGAAGACCCTTTTGGTTCCTGCACTAGCCGCCACCACGAGCAGGATTCTAAACCACATAATCCATTCACTGTGCAACATAATCGATTATTATGATCAACATTGAACCATAATAAGCAAATAATATGTATACTTCAACACTATTAGCTTTTTGACAGATAAAAAGTTTTGACAGGGGGCATGAACATTCAGTTCGTAGGTTAGGTTGCATGATTGGTTCCTTTTGTTAGAACTGATTATTAATTAGGAAAAAAGATGTAACTGACAATGAAAGAAATAGAAAGCTACTAGTGGCAGAAAAGGGACAAAGTTGCTTAAAGTTTCCTTGTGCAACATGTATTTGATACAAATTATTCTATAGGATTAATTGAAAGTAGTCTATATTAAAAAAAATTGTAAGTTATTATTCTCGTATAACATCTCATAAAATTATATATCAATTTGAGTTGTAATTACTCATCAGAAGCAATGATTACGAAAAATTATATAAGCAAAGAATTTGTATGATGAGTGCTTGGTTCGTGTAATTAGCACATGGTTAATGTAATTAGAATATAATTAGGTAAAATTTTTATAATCATTTATAGAAGGAGAAAATAAAAAAAAAAAATAAAATAAATTTCATAACTAAAATTTATTTATATATATGTTAAAAATCAATTTTTAAATAAGTTAGAACGAGAAAGTTTTTAAAAATTTATTTATACATAAGTTAATTTTAACTTATGGATAAATTTATTTTATTTATTTTATTTTTTTTCTTTAATAAGTGTTTACGAAAAAATTATCCAAACAAACTTTTATTAATGTATAGCATGTTACAAGTTCTAGCTACTTATATTTCTTAATCATGATCTCATATACTTATTAGTGTAGTGGTTATAATAAATGTTAATTACTTATATTTTTTAATCAAAATATTAAGAATTTAAATTTAATTTTAGGTATAAAAAAAATTATATTAAAAGAAAAAACCTTACTATCCGGGAAACTGTGATTACCGACTAGACAAAGTTATAGCTAATAATAATAAAGATATAAATTTAGGAAAAGAATTAATTGCAGCCAAAGAATTTCCCAGTGATTAAAATGAAATGAATTCGAGTTTTTTAAACAAGTTTCTGACCTCTGATTCTTGAATATGAAGAATTTAGTTGAGATAGAACAATCCACTTTTCAATGTCTTTACATTTTTCTGAAAGAGATTAATTTTAATAAATAAAAAAATATTATCTATAATCATATGCTTATTAAAAATATATACATATTTCCTAGAAGGGGACCACAACCACTTCAAACGCTAACAAAAGAGGCATTATCCTTCCTTCAAGCGATCGGATTATAAATTACCCGCATCAAGAATCGAAAAATAAATCCATTGAATTCTTAGAGTGATGTTGAACAGATAAAGGTAACGTTATTAATGATTATATATATATATATATATATATATATATATGTAAGTTTGAGTCCAAGCACAATTTAGTGGAGGAGCAGCCTCAATATTCTAAGTAAAAACTAGGAGTTAATTTATTTATACAAATTAGTCCTTGGTAGTGTAAAACTATAAGTTAACACTATTAGTCACTCATTTATATAGTTTAAATATTTTTTCCTCGTATTTAAATTAATTTTGTTTTTCATTTCTTAATTTAAAATTATTTTTTTAGTATTTATACTTTCAAAAATAGTTGGTTTTAATCTCTCAACTTACATAATGAACAAAATATAAATAATTATTTATCACATGTGTAGTCGAAAAATAAAGAATATTGAAGAAAAAATTTTAGGATTAACAATATTTTTTGATTGGTTTTCCACTATACATTTAATTTGTAGTTCGTTTTTCATGTGAGGTAGGAAACTAAAACTAATTATTTTTAAAATATAACGATTAGAAAAAGTAATTTTAAATTTAAAGAATAAAAAAGAAAAATATTTAAATTTAAAAAATAAAAATATATTTAAACCAATTTATATAGTCGTACGTTTTTAAAGACCAAATTTAAATTACACGAGTTATCGCTTCTCAATACTCAATATTAACTTTAAAAATTAGTCTAATGTAAAAATTCTAAAAACAGAAGGAAAAAAAGGCTATGCATCCAACTGGATAAAAAGACTCAATTTAAATTAAATTAAATCAAACATTTAATTGAAAATATTTCAAAAATAATTTTTACTAAAAAGTTTTTAAGCGTAAAATAGATTAGTCGAAACATATTTATAATCTTATAATATGTAGATATAAGACTCATACTGACATGTTTGATACGATTCAATTTTATGCGTTTGAAATTATAAATGAATAAATAAAGAAAAATAATTTTATTTGAAAATTTAAATTACTTTTTATGACATAAAAGTTTATATAATTTTTCTTTCGTCGTTTACATCTTGCAATTTTATTAATATTTTTTAATTAACCGTTAACATCATTAATTACTCGAAGAAGTAATTTTACTAAAATAAATAAAATAACAGAGAGATATATGAATTAATATATTAGAAATTAAGATAACTAAGTTCTGTGGTTATTACTAATTTACAATAGGTTTAATAACTATTTGGTCTCTGCATCCACGTCAACTTTTTATTTTAATCACTATACTTAAAAAATCTACATTAAGTAACAATTTTTTATGTTTCGATTAATTTCAATAGTCCTCTCACGGCTATATATATTTTTTGGGTAGTCAAATTTACTAAATAAGAATATAAGAGGTAACCCAATCTCTATAGATGAGAAACATCAAACAATCCAATTTAAATCTCTATATCTCTGTTCTTTCATGCTAACAAACCAATTTAAATAGTTATACACTAGCAAGAGGCTTACAATAACCATAAAATAATACAAACTAAAAAAACTTATACCATGATACATTTCATTCTCCTATAGGGTCTAGATCATTCTTAAGTAGGGCACACATTTTATAAACATTGACTTTGCCATATAAAGAACATACAAATAAAGTGAAGACAAGATGTGTCATAAACCCGAAGTAATAGAGCCATCGGGCCCATTCTCCTTTGTTGGACGGATTGTATTTTTCTTAATAAAAAAATATAATTTTAAGAGAGTTAAAAAGTAGTCTAATTTTACAAACACGGTATAATTAATAAATAATTAATTTTTTTAAGCAGGTTGTCAATTATTTGAATTTTATTATATGAAAAACACTTCATTAAGTTTATTATGTTTTAAAAAGTTAGTCTCCTACTATCAATGAAAAAATATTTTTGTTGTGAATAAAAAAGTAGTCTAAATTTAAAATACAATAAACTTGTTAATAATTTGCTACACTCTTAATTACTTCATAAATTTTTGAATTTTTTTTATGTTATGTCAAATAAAGAAATATAAAATATTAAGTAAAGCTTTTCAAAATGTTAAAGGATTTACTAATTTATAATTTTTATGACTCTTTTATATGAAATATAGAACTTCATAAATTTGGATGGATTTCAATAATTTAATTTTTGTTATGTTTATATGTTTTCGTATAATCTTACAGTGCGTAAATCTTATATATTATTATGTGTTTAGATTAATTTATTTGAAAAAAAAGTTTTAGAAAAGATCTACTTTTACAAAAAATAATCCATTACCAATCTGACATCCGTATAATTTTCTCTTCTGAAAAATTCAACTTGAACAGCAACTTGACATGGAAAGGGGAATGGAATCCTCTAATTGTCACTTAAATCTTTTCTTTGACGGGACAGGTGATTGTAGCCATGGCACGCGCCCTTTGTAATCATAAAAAAATGCTTCACTTTTTGGGGATAGGAAAATACACTAGAATTATTAAACTTTAGAATAATTTGTGGTCTCGTGGATCTTGCTTGTCTACGTTGAGTAACCACACTTAAAAAGTTAAAAAATAATCAAAGTCCACTCTATTTTGTATGAAAGAGCAATAAAAGATTGAAAAATATTAAAAAATATTTTTGATTCATGTAAATACATTTATTTTTGGTTTTCATCCCTACCTTCTTTAATTATTATAGTCCCTCTTGTGGATATACGTTTTCAACCACATGTCAATATTTTAATTTTTTTTCAAATAATATATAAAAATATTTTTTAAACTATTATATAACTTTTACAATTTGAAGTTTGGATATAACTAGAATTTATAAGGTGATTACTTATATATTTCAATCCTCAAGTTTATGTCTATTTTGATTCGTAAGGTGAGAGTTGATTCTCACTTATATATTTTATTTTGGTTATTTCGTTGGTCGATGAACATACCTCTGAGAACTAGACATGTGAAGTTTGCAAAACTAAATATATGTAAATGGTTCGATAATAAGTTACTAGTCATTTCCAACAACAATTACTATGATAAACTCTGATATCATCTTATAATTTGATGTTTGAACATAATTCAACCTTACAAAATTGACTTGTAAGATAAGAATTGTCCTCCACTTATATTTCTATATTGGTCATATTACTAATCAACGTAGGATCTTCAATAATAAGAAATTAAATTATTAAATAGGGGAATAGGATATCTTTCTACCGTTTGAATAAGAAACAAATTGAAGAAGAGAAAAAGGAATAGTATGTTGCGACAATGTCAAAGAGAAATTCAATGTGCAACTACTACTTTGAGATCTTCTTTCACTATGTTGTCCACACAAGCATCGGATCCAATTTGTGAATGTGGAGATTCCATGCGTTTGTTTGTCTAGCACCGAAGAAAACCCCAACAGTCAAATGCATATGTTCGAGCTTGTTGATGGATTTTTGGTCAAAGAAGATAAGGAAAATGTAGTTGAAGTTGGAGAATGAAAGGAGAAAAGTTCTCTATTTGTTCATTTTGTTGTTGGTTTCGTATGGGTGTTTTGACTTTTTTTTTTTTATCTTTTTGTATTGTAGTAAAATGTGAACAAGTACAAGTGTGTAATTGATTTAGTGGTTTAGTAGTGTGTATTTTGTAAATGCAATATGACACCTTGACGGAGAATGGAGTATCACATTTGCTACATGAATGCATTTGCTTGTTTGACCATTTGAAACACATTAGCTTGATAGAGATATTTAAACCATTTATCCAATAAAAGTAACAATGGTATTTGAATAAGAAAAGTGTCTTAATATGGCCAAAATAGAGACATTTGCTGAGTATTTTAATATAACATATTTTCTATGTGATATTTAGTTAATTTGTAATTTTAAGTAAAGAGTTGTGAGGTTGATAAGAAAATAGATTTAATAAGAAGATTATCTTAATACAGTGAATTTGCTTTATTTTATTTTTATATATTCGTTATATGAATATCATTATTTCCTCAATATATAATTGCCACAATTTCAGCACCAAACTCACATAATTATCTATAAATGATACAAAAGGGAGTTTAAGTGTGAAAATTTTTACAAGTGTCACCTTTTTATGCAATGACTTCTTAAATACTCTCGTTAGATTCTTTTTATTTTAAAAAAATCAATTTTGAAATACATTATGATTGTCAATTTATTTTATTTAAAATATTTATTTGATTTTTCTTCATAGATAATTTGTAATTAATGCATTGTCTCTCAAGTTTTAATTATTGTGAACATCTCTCCAACTTCCCTAGCTAGATTTAATTAATAAGAATATATTTTAGACTTTTTTTTTTCTATTTCTTCTCTCTTCAACCCTTAATCTTAATCTTCCTACTCCATTTTCATTGTTATTTTTCTTCTTCTCTTATCTCTTTTGAGTTAGATTCTTTAAACTCTTTCAACTGAAAATATCAATATGCAATTGATACATAACCACTTCAAACCTTTCTTTTAAAAAATTATCTTTTTAGTATTTTGTATTTTACTCTACTAAATTCTCCTCCCTCTCACCTATGGAGGCATTGACCACTCTCAAAGTTCCGACAGGTGCTTTGAGCAAGCCAAATAAGGGGAAGAAATATTATGTATCACCACCACCAATAACATTGCTAAGTCCTTCGTTACTAATAGAAGCTTCTGGCTTAGCAATGATGTGTCTTCACATGTAACGACTTCTACAAATGATATAAAAAAATAGATGTCTTTGTTTCTTGAAATTGATCATCCATGTGTTTCTAAGGAACTTTGCAAGTGCTTGCCACATGGTTGAGCTATGCAAGAAGAATGGGGAGTTAATGTGGAGTAATTTCTCTTTTTTTTTTTCTTTTTTGTTGTATATGTTTATAAATACACATTATTGGTGTTCAATGTTTTCCAAAAAGTGATTCTATTCCAAACATTAATGCGACTAATAAGACAAAGTTTATGGTTCAGGTTATTCATTTATAGGTTGTGCCAAATTTTATCTATCAAGGAATCCTATATTCTTTGGAAATGGTTTTCATGAATGAGAGGGTTGTCAAAATGTCATTACCTGTACTTTGTAAATTTCCTCATTTTTATATGTTAGATTTTAACTAATAGTTTTGTTGTAGGAGACAAGATTCACGCATCTATTCAGAGAACTCTTATTTATCTTTTGAAAAGATTTATCTGAAGGTAAAGTATATTGTATCAAATTTTTTGGTGATTTCAATAAGGGAGCTTCAACACAACTAGACATTAGTACAGATTGAATTTTTAACTTGGTACTAAATTTTCTATGGTAGATGATTGCTTAAAGTCTCTACCACTATTTTCATTTGTTAGCTTGGCTGAAATTGGAGACTACTATGATAATAGTTACTTTGTTGGTACATGTATTCGGTTTCATATATAGTTCATTGTGTTTATTTATGTTTTCTTAACTTAATATTTTAATTTTTACGTCTAGATGTTATAGGTTTTTCAATTGGTGCTCGGATCGAGAGGGAGTATGAAAGAAATGATAGCATCGGAAAGATGAACGAGATTGAATTGGGTGTCGATGGGCAATCCCCTTTTGTTTGATATTTATATTTGTTAATTTTTACTTTTAATTTTTTTATGATATCTTACAAATTTTAGTATTGAGTGTTCTTTGTTGGGATCTTATGTTTATGAGCTAAATTTGTTCTTATGATTTTGTGTCAAGCACCCAGTTTTGAGATCTTTCTTCTCCTCCATTTCCTTTATTTGACGTAAATCATTTGACCCAAAGCTTTATGGTTCTCATACATAATAAGGTTGTCAAAATGTCATTATATTTACTGTGTAAATTTCCTGACTTTTATGTGTTAAATTTTGACTAATAGTTTTGTTGCAAGGGACAAGATTCAAGCATCCATTTGGAGAACTCTTATTTATCCTTTTGAAAAGATTTATCTATGGACAAAGTATATTGTCTCAAGATTTTTTGTGTTGCTTCCAATGAGGGAAATTTTAGGATAACTAGACACTAATATTTATGTTTGTTAATTCTTAAGTTTTCTTTTTTTACTTCTCATGTCTTTTTACGATGTATTTTTTCAATTTAAAGATTGATTGTACTCTATTTGAACTTTATGTTGATGAGCTAAATTTGTTTTTAAGATCTAGTGATGTCCAACACCCAATTGTTATTGTTTAGTTTGAGAGAGCAAAAACCTTCAAGGGTATTCTTTTGTATTGTTAAAGTGTCTTTATGTTCGCACCTACAAGCATATTCATATTATAATTTAATATTATTTCCATGTGCATTATTCCTTTACAGGTAAAACCTATCTACAAAATGTTATGAATTGTACAAAGCTTATATTCAATCCTCAATATTCTAAAGCCATCAATTTTAAGAATAAGTTACTTTTCTTTTTTTTCATATTTAGTGTTGTTTGTGTAAGTGATATCATTCATCTAATTTTCTATCATTTTCTAGGATAAGTGACCATAGTGACTTTCTACTAAGTCAATTGCCTTATTCTTCAAGAGTTAGTATTGATGAAGATGGTTTTTTTTTTTTTACTTTAACTCAAACCAAAACTATAGAGTAGGTAAAGGACTATAAGGAGGTATTTATTGTTAATAAATTTTCTTTTGTTGATGTATAACTATCCAAGTTGTTTTGTTTCATTTATACATTTTTTATATGAAGGATGCTTGTTGTCTGATTTTGGGGATAGTTAAACATGTGATAGAAGAGGAATTGTGATATTTTACCTCTTCCTATAATAAGAAAGTGTGAAGTGACTCTCAAATGTATTTTTGCCCAAAATGTAACAATCATGTGTGAAATGTTATTCCGAAGTATTTGTTATACTAATTTTCAAATGTTTGTTAAGCAATAATTTTGTTATATTTTTTTGAATTATTTTTATATTAATTTTTTATATGATTTTTTTATATTAAATTGGACTTTTGTTGTTTTAAGAAATAAAATTAAAGTGAGGATCATTAACAATACTAATTATGTGCCCTTTCTTATCTTTGATCGCAATGCAACTTCTATCTTCAACAAGACGTGTGTAGAAATGATAGATTGCATGAATAAGGCCAATAAGATTTTCACTATTGATTAAAAATTTCATTAATTTTATTAATTCTTATTTGGTTATTTGCATGATAAGATTATATTTGATAATGGTATCTGTAATAATTGCAGGGATCTAGATAATTTATTTTTCCACAAGAGATATCTAACGTGGTTGATAAAAAGATCCTTTTCAAAGTAGAAGTTAAGAATGTAGTGAATTGCATGTAAAAAGAGCCATATTGTATCAAGAGACCGTGTCATGATACTTATATCATTAAAAGATTTCAAGAGATATCTTTGGTTAAGGTTTTCTATCTATTAAATTTTATATTTATTTATTTATAAACATTAAAATATTCATTGCTATAAATGTTCTATTTTTTATAAATTTCTTCTCCCAAGATGTTGATTGTGATCAAGATGTATGTGATGGAGGTGTCATTGATGGAATTGTTGTGCAAGTAATTTAACATATAAAATAACATTTAATTGTATTCATGATACATATGTTTTGTATTTGTGTATTTTAATTTTTTTTGTTTGTTTATATTTTAGGATTTGATGCCTAAATTTTTATATGTTGTGATCAATAATGAAGTTGAGTTTATTCATGAAACTCTAGTTGATTTATCTAATAACATTACTAAGTAAACTCATGTCAAAAGATGTTTTCCTTATGATGGTGTTGGGTCCCTTAGAAGCAAGTGTCAAAATTATGAAGAAAAATATCAAAATAAAAATAAAAAATTAGGTTTCAATATTTTCAGGTCCGTTGGACTTTATTTATGTATAATATTATTTTCTCATTTTTTTTTAGACATGTCTATTATGATTAACTTTGCACAAATACTTTTATAATTTTATTTAATAGATATATTCTCAATTATAGGAATCAAAGTATTCTTTCTCAACTCATCTAGAATTTTTCTTAGATATCAAAATTACATCAAATAGTTTAGTAAGCTAAATGATACTTTGTTCTCCTATACATTTCAAATTTCTATATGAATTGGACTAACAACTTTACCATTATATATTTATCCTTTTAATGGTTTATTTTACCTTTTTAATCTAAATTCTATAATAATAAGTGAAATTTTGTTTGTTCTCTTGAATTTCTAATCCTTCTATTTTACAAGTTGATTCTTATCCATTATTGAAAAGTTTATAAAAATAATTCCCTCAGCTCTCTTTGCTATCTTTGTATGCGACCACAATTTCCCCTTCTTCGTCCTTAAAACATTTTACTTTATCCAAATCTCTAGTTTTTCTTTCTCTATTTTTAACAAGCTTATATGTCTTACATTATTAATTTTGTTACAAAGTCTTAGTAAAACTCTTCAAAAGGTTTAGATGTGATCACACTTCACTCACAATTTTTCTTGTCTCATTTTCAACATTATGATACATTGTTCAATTTTTAGCATGATTGTACTCATGTAAGGCTTTAAAGTAATTTTTGTTTTTTAACTTGTCTTAGAACATTTTTGTTATACAACAAGATTTCTTGTCTTTGGACTCAAAATCTTTTGATAAATGTATTTTCATTCTCTTTTCAAAATGAAAAAGAGGTGTGCAGACCCTAAAGAGATTTTTTTTTAAAATGAAAATTTTGGTTTGAGTCAAAAAAAAATTGTTAAAAAGTACATGGAGACTAAGAATTAAGTATCTCTTTATATATGAAAAACATCTTAGTGAAATTTTAGTTGTGTTAAAAATTCGATGAAACCTTAGTTTTTTTAATTGTATCATATTAGCCTTAAAGATGAGAGGGCTAAATTTTTTTTTTCACAATCTTAAGGTTTTCTAAATAAAATCAACTGACCTTAATTATTTTTAAAGATAATCAAAATACAATTCAATTCTCTTTTTATGTTTTAGTCGGTCTTTTTCAACAAGAAAGAAAGAATCTACTTTGTCGTTTGGTTCAAAAAATGTTTTTTTGTTTTCATTTTGTTTTCACTTTACTTTCTATTTTCAAAAGTTTTATATCGTAAATAACAAAAAAAAATGACAACAAAAAAAATTGTTTCCATTATTTCTTGTACAAACTTTTGAAAACAGGAAATAAAATAAAAATTAAAACTAAAAACTAAAATATTTTTCTCAAACTAAACATCTCCTAAAATGGTATGAAATTAAAATACCATGTTAAAGGATACTATTGTTAAGAAAATAATAAATAGAAATTATTTATTAAAAATCACGATAGAATTGCACTGAAAATTATGATAGAAGTGTGTCGTAATATTTTTTGATAAAAAAAGTACTTTTGATTATTTAACCAGTACTCTAAAGAAACTTGTAAGATTTTGTTATATGAATCAATGCTATTAAGAGAGAGCCAAGGTGTGATGGTCCAAATGAAAAGGAGTTTAGTTACTTATAAACAAGATTTCAAGTTTAACTTTAGTGAATGAAAAAAATGTCATTGAGATTTATCCCATTAAACGGCTCTGCCATTTCAATTTAAATTTGTTAGAGATCTAATGTTACTTTTCAAATACTAATGGTTTAAGGAGGGGAAAAGGCAATACGATAATGTTTCATCAATCTAATCAATTTGTATATACCCGAAAAAAAAAAAAACATCATAGCACCCTCTACCAAAACCTTAGCAACGGACCCATTCGCGAAGTACAACAGTTTACATTAAGTATCCAAAGTCGCATTAAACACTTTCCGTATATATTATGTGGGTGTTATCTAATGGCAGAAAATATAGGTTTTTGCTTTTGTTTTGTTTCATCTCCCTAAAGTTAACTCTAGCATTTGCCTTGAACTTTCTGTGGTTAATCATTTTTTTGGAATGAGGTTGAACCTGACTCAATGATAAGCTTGCTATCTTAATTATATGGAGGTTACGGCTTGAAAACATATCCCACACCCCACTGGATGAGAATCTTGTGCAATGGCCGCACTTAATCATTTTCTTAGAATACTAGTCTTCTATAAAGAAGATAGACATCAACAAAACTAAAATGCAATTTCTCCACGAAAGAAGAAGAAAATGTTACCATATCTATCACTCAACAATAGAAGAGAATTCATATCCAATCATTACATTACTAGGTATTTGATGTATTTGGATTCATCTAAGATTCAAAATTACATTAAATTAACGTTAACATGATTTTAATTAGAGAAAATAAGTCATAGATTAATAATAAAATTGACAAAATAAGTTGTTTGGCATGACGGGTTAAGAGGAGGAAAGTTATCAATCCAACCCAACTTAAACTATATATGAATTGATTTTTTGTTGATCTAGTAGTATGATAAGTCGAGCCAAATTAGTCTATTTTTTAAATATATATATATATATAAATTAAAAAAAATAAAAAATAAAATATCAAGACAACGAAACTCAATTGAGATAAGCTTTTTCCTAGGCCTAACCTAACTTATTAAGCTAAGCTAAATTAACTCAATTTTATTTAAGTTACCTTTTTTTAAGTTCAACTCCGCCTGACTCGCCAAACTGAATCATTTTTGTCACTTCTAATTGACAGTATCAAACAATTTTAAAGGAACTTGAACTCTCACGATTTCTAAAATTGATGGATTTTCTTTTTACTATAAATTTCATTATTATCTGTATTGACATGTAGAATAGGACTCTATCTTTATTCTTATCTGATTAATCTATTTTTCAAAGGATTTATCAGATTATGATGGAGTAAATGATTTAATCAATGAATATTTTATCATTACTTCAATTTGGAATTGATTTGATTAGATCTTTCATTTGTGAATATATTTTTATCATAAATGGATATTTGAAGCCTTTATTAATCAATTAAAATAATATTTTAGTATATATATATATATATATATATATATATATATATATATATATATATATATATATATTTATCTTTCATCCTTTCCCTAGAATTATTCATTTCATAATGTAAAAAGGAAAGTTGTTATTTAATCACAAACTAATTTATACCGTCAAGTATACAACCATTAAATTCTTTCAAGTAAATTCATGATTGATTCTACATTAAGAACTTGATTTTGGGTCCATATTTGATTTTAAGTTAAACAATTTTATATAGCTTTTGCATTAAATAAAAAAATTATACTATATAATTAACTTATTTTTAAAATAAAAATCATCTGAACATAAATCATATCTCCTCAAAATCAATTACATTCAGAATTAATTTTGCAAATCCTCTCACAAACACATACAAAATACCTTCAAACAACCAACCAAGGCGCTGTACATCTCCATTGGCCGATGCGGAAGTTTGGAGGCAAACAGCAGAAGACAATTTCTAGCGCAAAGACTTGAAAAGATAACGCCTTTCTCATACCATACTTGGCAACCAACATTCAAGAATTTTCAATATTGAAATGATGCTAGCAAATAAGGTACAAGTCGCATAAGTTACAAAATAGTGAGAGAACATTATTATTGGTAAATAACAAAATGGAAGAGAAAACGAAAAGGGAAAGCAGTAATCAGTAATAATGAGACTTGCTTGAATTATATAAGAAAAAAATGTGAACTGTTAGTGGCATTACTGTTTTCTGTGTTATTACCTCATCGATTAACAGGAGAATGTCCATCTACAGTCTACTGGCAAACACATTTCAGACCTGTGCAAGGTACAATATTTTGCTTTTGTCATCACATATGACAACTGTACACTCGAATCTTAGCCAAATCGCCTAAAAAGGTATGCCATGAAAACCCCCACACAACACAAGAATTTGCAATTCTTCATTTTGTAGGTACAAATATATACCAATATTACATTAGATTGGGTGTCACTCAACTTGAATTTTTTAAACAATATTTCAAGTTTGAATGTTGTAAATAAAAAATATATATTCAAGATTAAATATTTAATTAAAGGTAAATAAATTTTTCTTTTTAGTAGAAATCAATTATCGATAAAATTAATAGATACTCTGATTAAAAAAATCTAACCAGAATATTTAGTGTTTAAATCTAACTTGACCAACCAATTTCTTAGAACAAAAACAAAGATCAGGATGAATTGCAGTTATGAAGAAAAATTAAAAAATCACTAGAAAGGTTCGATCAGTGCTCTTGTGTTTTTATTTTTACTTTCATGTCATAATAATACTAGGCCTTCCAATGCTACCTAGTTTATTTTATGCACTTATCGCTAATATAACCAAATGAAAATATGAATTGAGCATCAATATAAAATAGATTCTTACAAAACCAATATTTCTGTCTCAGCCCTAAAATGGTCATTAATTGAAACACTGTACAAGAGCTGCATAGGTAGGCAAAAAAGCCTTTTTTGTGTGATCTCAATGTGCCCCTTTGAGGTTACAAATGAAGAGTAATGCCAAAATAAAATATAAGAGGTGATATCACCAAACCCGTGAGTGGCAACAGACCTTCCTACATATACATCCTGCCACATCAAAAAAGACCAAACAATATGACAGAAAAGGGAGAAAAAAAGGAGATCTCATAATTCTTGCATGAACAACTGAAACATGTAGCTAAAACTGGAGATCTCATAATCCTTGCATGAGCAACTGAAACATACAGCTAAAACTGCATCAAAGCTCAAACAGGTGAAATCCTTTAGATTCATCATTTGAGTAAAAAAGATTTTACCAAACCGCCTATCAACAAAGTATGAGAAATATTTACGCTATTGATCCTAGCAGAGAGCCTTCACACCATCTGTCTAAGAGCCACATCAAGTATTCCAATAGAAATTTTTGGTTGGTAATGTTCATCTGTATCCACTTCTTCAATTTCCTGGCATAAGATTATTAAACTGTTAATATCAACTGTAATCATGAAATCCAGTGTGGATTTTGGATAAAGAAATTGCGAGCATTAAAAATTACAATGTCAAAAACAATACTATATAAATTAAATTAAGCTTAAATAACTTTTAGGTCCTCTTAATTTCTTTTTCTATTTTGATCTCTATATAAAAAAATTGTTTCATTTTAGTTCTTGATATCACTGTCTCAGTCCTTATAAAATTATAAACTTTTGATATAAATTTATAATATGGAAAGATGTTCAATTTAGTTCTCATTGTTTAGAAAACAACAGACTCTTTTCAAAGCCACATCATCATTTAACAGGAACAAGGACCAAAATGAAACAAAAAAAATTATAGAAACCAAAAAAAAAAAATTAAGAGCACCAAAACAAAAATAATCATATATATAAAGACTAAAAAATTATTAAATCATTAAATTATATTTACAAGAATGGCTGTGTTTTCTTTCCAATCCAGATGTTACTCTTTTTAACTAATTTATCTAGATATCAAGATTAATACGGTATCTAACTTCTATATTATAACCATTATTGTTTTATTACTTTAGTTTCAAATAATGTTCATAAATACATGAAAAGTGATTAATCAATCAACTAGAGATGGTGTTAAGCAGAAAATTTAACTTTTATACATTAATTTAAAAATTATTAAAAATGATATGCACTAATTGCCAAAAGGTAAAAGAAAAAATGCAAAACACATTCTTAACTAATAAGAATAGGAAAGGCCATGATAAACAAGAATAGAAAAGGAGAAATAAAAACTAAACATACAATATTAGACATAAAAATGGAAATAAAACAAATTCAGCCACCTGAACAATATCCTCTCCCTTGATGACTCGGCCAAACACAATAAGCTTTTCATTTAGATCAGGTATTGGTGCAGTTGTGATGAAAAGATCAAATCCTTTGTTAATGTATTTTTGCTTCGATGTTCCAAGCATGAATGCCTCATGTCTCATACTAGTTAATCATCAACATATTTAGTAATTAGAAAAATTAAATATGCAACTCACAGGTAGATTTTTACTAGAATGGTCTAAGTATATCAAAAATATAAAATTACAAAAACCAAAAGAACAAAAAAAACCTTGCATATTTCTTTCCTCTCAGGTTCCAATCTTCAGTAGCACCAGGCCCTTTCTTATGACCTGCCTGAATCACATAATGCTTAATTACTTGGTGAAAAAACATCCCCTTGAAGTGCCCTTTTTGACTGAAAATAAAACAAAAAACAAAATAATTAGTGTAGTGTGGGAGTATGAGCAAGATATATCCAAATTCGAAAGAAACTTCATAAAGCACGAACACTTTGAAATGAACAAACTACAACACAAACCAATGCCAATAAAAGTTAAGTAATACACACCCATAGAGGTACACACTTTACTCTCTTCGGTGGCCAATAAAGAACACATTCATTTAAGTCTGCAGATGTTATGCTACATCCGACAATATAGTAATGCTCAAGGTTATAGCATTCAACTCAGATTTCAAACCTGTTACATGGCTTTGTAGTACTTCCCACGTATTCACCGATAAGAAAGTCTACTTTGTTACTTGCACAAACTGTGAGTGGTCAAATATTTTAACAAGACATCACTAAGCCTCATAGGAAGTGATCAAATATTTTAACAAGACATCACTAAGCCTCGTAGGAAGGACCTTAGTAGCAAACTTGTAAACGAAAGATCTATCCTACTTAGATACTCAAGTGATGAAAGAGGAATTCATATTTTCCCCAACAGTTTTGGAAAAAAAAAAAAAACAGTAAAACCATTAGGTCCTGTATTTTTTTCCTTATCCATATTCCAGATAGTTCTCAGAACTTCCTACTCTTCAAAGGCCATTTTATAACCATTAACCACCTGCCCTTATCCCGAAGACATCATTACAAATCATCAATGAACAGCCTGTGGGGATAGCATAGTTGTATGAAAACAGGTAATTTCACTGGTGACGCCAATATCTCCTCCAATAAGACCCAACCACAGAAATTTATATATAGCTTTTCTTTCATCTTTCCAAACAATCCAGAGTTGGCATTTCCATCGGCTAACCAGATGAACCTACAGTTCTATCTTATTGGTTTCTACTCTGAGTAGCAACTCTTCAAAAATCAATCTGAAACCTTGATCATAATCCTTTGTATCAAAGAAAGAGGTTTGCCTGATTTTGATTTAACTAAAGAATAAATCTTCTCTGTTCTAACCCTAAGATCTCAAAAGATATTTTGATTCTTAACTTATAACCTTCCATTTTGCAAATATGGACTCTTCCACTGTCCATTCTAGAAAGGATGATTAATCACCTGCTCTTAAAAAGGAAAAAAAACTGCCAGAGACCTAAGTAATTAAATAATGAAGTTTAAAGAAGAAAAGTGGAAAGGTATCATGCACAAACAAGTGACTGAATATCAGTCCAATCAAGAGAAAACAGTATACTTTTCAGTAGCTGACCAAGTACAATGGGATAGGCATTAGGGTATCCTGACATCCTTATAGGACAATCTTAAAAACAGTCATGAAAAACAAAACTGAACTACAACCAGAAGATAGAGTGTAAAATAGGTCTAGTCAGACTGTAGACTGAAATGAACCACCACTGATCTCTTTCCCTTCCTATCAAGCAAGACCCAAACCAAGAAGATCTCATCAAATAAAGCAACTTTTGAGGCCACTCCAATGTCCCATAAGACCAGCATATAACATCTACCAGGTGCTCCATAGGAGGGGAAGCATTAGCTATTCATGAAGCTCAAATTCATAAACATATTTCTATGATTTAACTAAGAAACCATCTACCTCCTCCAATTTAGTCTTTTGAGACTTAACTGAATTTGGAATACTCTAATTAACAAAAAGCATCAAATTCTTCATTTTTTTCCCTTTAATGTTCCCATCTCGAGTCACACAAATAAAATGAATGAATGACAGAAAAATGAGTTTGTGGTAAGAAAACCCTAAAGCATTCATCAGCCATCATTTTAATTTGTGGAAGTATAGACAGCATTAAGAGAAAATCAAGTACTCACCATAAATCTATGAATTCATCAACAACCTCAGGAGCACTTTCCTTGTAAAGTTCAACTATAATAGAACCTTTAGAAGTAATTACAACCTATGATAAGAAAGAAATGAGTAACCATTTTGTAAGTTAAAATTTCATATAATAATTTCAATTGACGAGCATCTGGAACAACATTGAAAACCCAATCTAACGTGACTACAAAATGTGCAAAATGTGCAAAATGTGCAAAATAAAGAAATTACATCAGCATGGTGAATGAAAAACTTACGGCATATCCAGGTAGATCAGACTTTTTAGATTCTACAAATGTATTTTCATCCTGCAGAAAAAGTGGTTTCTATAAGAATATCTATAAATCATTAGATTAACTAAGAATCTATATAATAATAATAATTCTATTCACTACTGAGGGGAGAAAAGTCTTGACTTTCCAACAGACCTATCTCAATGGAAAAAGAAAAATGCACACATAATATTCATGTTTGAATTATAAAATCAAAGAAACACAAGGCAAAATATCAAAGAGATAACAAGCAAATGTAAAATGAGTAAAGAGTTATGAAAAGTCTTTATAACATATGTCGTCCGTACCTCAGAAACTGAGATGTAGCTCTCTGGTTGAGGTCTTGTCCTGAATGCAGCAGGTAATATAATGAATTATTAGATACCAGAAGATGCTTGTCTGAAGTTCATTTTACATCAGAAGATGAGAAGATGGACACCGTACTGTTAAAAGTTAATATCCATTGCTTACTATAATCACCTTGTCAGAAACAATATTATTAAATTCATTTTTTGAAGTTTAAACCACTTAACAAATACAAGAGAAAAATGGAAAACCTTTCATACATCTTGAGAAACAAATATTTCTTTCAACACAAGACAGAGCATAAAGTCATAAACTGAAGTCTCATCAGCATAAAGTTCAATTCAATCTATGTGTTGAATTCAACCAAGAAAGCCAATAAATCCTGAAGTAATATCATCCCCAAAATCTTCACAACAGTGCTGAACAAGTACAGATTATCCTCACACAAGCTAGAGCTAAATTTCAACAAGTATTAATTTGTATCATTTCTTTAGTTGTTTTTATTCAGAAAAAAAGAAATTAATTGTATCATTTGTCACACTATACATCTGCTTTCTCCACCACAACAAAAATTCATTTACCAACCTGTTGGACCAATGTCTGTAAGTAGCAAACAGGATAAACACAAGCATGACAAGAATCATTGTATATAATATAACAGTGGTGGCACTTATGCGAGGCCCCTTCTTCTTTTTGCTTTGCTGTAGTAGGGCTTGAGGTTTGATCCTCCCCATTTAGCCTAATCATCAGTTTCAAGAATCATCAATTTCCCGTCAACAAATCAAAACCAAGCCTTCCAAATGAAAAATCAATCAACCAAACAAAATTTAATAACAATACCAAAGAAATCACTCAATTTAATCAACAATGGAATCACCCAATTTATGCACAATCAGTGAAAAATTTTCTGTTGTCAACCAATAAGATCATGGTATGTATGACTTAAGCTAATTATTATAAAAGGCAATAAACATAGCATAGATGGCAATTTTTTATTGAATGATCTTTACATTAGTATATAAAACTATTCACTCAACATTTAAAAGCAAACACAGCCAAATCCCACGACTTAAAGTTTGAAATTTTCAACATGGTTAAAATCAAAAAGCTCCAGAATTCTCAGTTAAGAAGAATTCTTCCAAGAAATTTCCAAAGCAAGAAACTTTCTCTCCAACTCAAAACTAATGCATAGAGAGTTGCAACAACTAAGGTTTTGGTCTCATAAACAAAAATTGTTCAACACAGGTTTAAACTACGAGGAAATAAACAATACCCTTCTCCCAATGGTGGTATAGTTTGAAGAAAAGAAAGAGAAAAGAGGAAAATGTAAATATAGAAGGACCTGAATGATAGAAAATTGAAATTGCACGGATCAGAGAGGAAAGAGTGAGAGAGAGAACCAAAAGAAGAGGGTGTTGGATTTGTAAGGAGAAGGGATTGAAGGATGAGGGAAGCACGTCAGTGAGAAGATGTGCTAATTTTCGAGGAAGAGACCACAACCAAGTTTGAAAGATAAATGCGCTCTTCTTGATGAAATTGAAAACACAAAGCTACCGTTTTGCTGTGTCGTTTTAACTTTCTGTTTTTTTTTTTTTTGGTTTGACAGAACTTTCTGTTTTGTTTTTCTATGTAAACTACTACTACTGCTATTAATCAAACTAGGAATTTGTTCTTGCTCAAATTTTCTAAGCATTCTTATATGGTGATATTTTATTGTCTAATTGTTTAATTATAGAATTTTATTTTATATTTATTCGTATAGATATTACGTTTTAGTTCTGAAAAAAAATTATTGTTTTTTTTTATAAATTTTGAAAATTACGTGCGTACTTCTAAATATATTATTCTTTTATAACTATATTATAAACATAAAATATTTACTGAATTTATTAATGATTAATATATGCACACACAAATTTAGTTGGTCACTTTTTTAGTGAACGTCTAAATATATTATACCAAATATATCTTTAAAATAATTAGTAAAATAATTTAATTATATACCTATCACGTAGTCACTAAATAATAATAAGAATCGTTGTATAAAAATATATTTATAAAAATAAAAATTAATAAAAAAAATTAAAAGACTAAACTAAAAATTTATTATATTTATAAGAAGTAAAAATATATTTAACTCTTAATATATAACATTATGGGAGAAAAAAATAAAGAAATATATAATAAGTTCCATCTTTATTTTATTTACGTAAACTTTATTAATTTTATTCTTGTGTCTTTTCTTTACCACATTACATCACCATTTTACTAATTATATTTGACTTAAATTTTACATATTTAGATGTATTATATTTTAATGACTTAAATTAATTAAGTGTTTTATTTTTATTTTTTTTATTTTTAAAATATATTATTATTTTATTCATTTGACTCAACTATCAAATTTGATTAAGGTGGAGTAGGGTTGGATTGCTTTACTTAACAAAAAATAGACAAACTCAACTCAACTGTACTTCACTAAGTTAACTCTTAAATTAGATGAAACTTAACTCATCTCAATCTAATTATGCTTCATTTGATTGGAACTTAAATTAGACAAACTCAACTCAATCCGAACCACTTATATATGGTATTTCAGGTTCAAGTAGTTCTTTATCCTTTTCTCAAGATATAAAAAAAAATTCACATCCAAATATCTTACAACCATCAAAGTATACAATGTACATGATTTGTCTATATAAAACTTTCAAGTATCTTTACTATATAAGCTTCTTGATTTCCAAAAATTTCATTTTTAAATATTCAATTTGTAATCCTAAGTAAAACTTTATCCTTCCTAGGTTCTTGATCTCAATTTCTTTCTTTAAGCATCTATAATTTTTGGAAGCTCTTTGAGAGTTTCAATAATATTTATGTCATATAGATAAACAATAATTATGACAAAACTATTTGTAGATCTTTTCATAAAATATATGGACCAATGGGATTATTTTATATCATTTTTTAATATTTACTAAGACAATTAAATCATTTAAGGAGTTTCACATCGTTCAAATTATTTTAGTTTATGGTGAGACTTACTCAATTTGATTGAGTAATCTTTGAGAACCTTAGCTATGTTTTATGCATAATAAATCTTTTAGAAAAATTTTCATGTAAATGACATTATCAAATAATCATAAAAATAGGTTGTAACAACATTCATTAAATGCAAATTGAGTACTTCATATGCAACTAGACTAATTAAGTATAAAAAATTCTTATATGCACTACAAGTGAATATGTCTTTTCAAAATCAATGTTGGGTATGTGCAAAAATTCTTAAGCAACTTTTACCAATCTCATTTCATTTTTGCACAAAAACTCATTTGTATTCTATTACTTTTACATCTTTATACGAATTATGAGTCCAAAAACCTATCTTGTTTATATTTTTAAGTATATGGACTAAAATCCAAGTGACTTTACATCTTCAAGTGTATAGATTAATTATAAGTCTAAAAAAACCTTTTATTTTTCTTAGCAGGCAAATCTAATTTTACCTCAATTAAGTCTTTCTATTATGGCCAATCATTTTTTTTACAATCCTTAAAAAGCTTTTATTCTTAATTTTTGATGTCATTATTTTCACTAATTTCAAGTGCTTTAATTCTTCTAAAACTAAAACATTAATTATGTCATATGAATCTTTTGGAGTTTTCATATCCTCAATTTCATCATCCAACTTTCTAGCTTCTTTTTTTATTTTGGGATTTTATCTATCACGCTTCATATGTGTTTAAGACTTATTTACAATATTAAATTGTCCCAAAGGACATTAAGTTTTATTGGAGCCTTAACAACTGGCACATTTGATTTAGCCACTCATTTTGACTAAGCTTGGTAAATGAATTATCTTTTAAATTTCTAGTTTATATTGTTTTGTACGATGATCAAGATAATGATAATTTATTCTAACTAATTTTCTTTTTTAACTACTTATTCTCTCTCCGTGTTGGAAAAACTGATAATTAACAAACCGAGTCATAAATAAATCTTTTGTTAATGATTCAAGATATTTTATAATAGATGGAGTTTTGTACTTAAGATATATTCCCAATTTTATTTAAGGACTCATCTTAGTGTGTTGTGGTGGAGCAATTGAAACACATACAACACATTCAAAAAATTCTAAAATGGAAAATATAAGTTACTTACAATTGCAAAGGGTAGAACTTACAATAACTTGCTATTTTGATGCGAATTAATATCGTAGTAAGTAAAATTGCATGTCCTCAGATAAAAATTTAAAGTTTTGATCTTATGAATAAGTGTCTTGTAATCAATTTTATATGCTTAATAAATGAATATGGAAGTCTATTTTGAACATATGCGACAGAATGTTCCATATCAATTCCAATAGGCAAATAATATTCATTAAAAGTTTGAGATAAAAATTCACCAACATTACCAAAACATATTTTCTTAATTGGATAATTAAGAAAATGAGAACTTAGTCGGATTAGTTAAGCAAGCAATCTCACAAATGTCTAGTTGTAAATTGACATCACATATACATGTTAAGATGAGCAAGAAATCTCACAAACACATGTTGGAAGTTGATAACAAACAAATATGTGACCATTTAGTTGATACAAGTAACTAAGGGCCGTTTAGAGGTAATTTTTAGTTGCAAGTTTTAAAAATTTTAAAAACAAAACCACAACTAGTTTTTAGTTTTTTTTGTTTCAAAAATTAATTTTTAGTTTCAAAATACACTCACTTTGTAATTTCTCTATCTTAAAATTATTATAAAAGTGTGTTTGCGTATTAGTAGGAATGGTGGTAGTACTGGCGACGACAATTGTGGTAGTGACAACAACAGTGACGAGATGGTGGTGGTGGTGGCATAATGATAGTGGTGGTGATGATAGTAAGGACGACAACAACAAGAATGATAATTGTTAAATATAGTGAGAAAGTATTTTTTAAAATTAAAAATCTAATTCAAAAAACTTTTTTTTTTGTTTTGAAAAGGAATGTAAAATTATTTCAAAATTGAGTTAAAAACCATTTCAACTCCGTTTTAGCCAAACACTTGAAAATTGCATTTGAAAACCAAAAACCAAAAATTTACAATCACCCCCAAAATAGCCCTAAATGGTCCACATGGTAGGTGTTTTATCTACAAATATCATCATGTATATTTTCTAAAAATATGAGAGATTCATTCTCAATTTTGTTTGTTAGTTATGGTCAAACATGGAATTTATTGGATTAAAGTTCTCCTAGCTCTTTAATGGTATTCTCATAATTATTTTTTCAATTATTTTTCACATCATAATATATCAGGATGACCCAACCAGTCATGCCAAAGAACAAAATTCATAAACTTGTTGTTTACAATAATACTACACAAACCACAAAAAAAAAAAACAATTAATTTTTTTCAATCCACTTTTTTTTTCAATATGGTATTCATTTTGATGAATATTGTTGAAACTTAACAAGTTTATATGAGACTTAAAAGAATAATGTAGTTTCAATATTTACCTTTATCCCTTCATGTAACAATAAATATATTATTTCAATCATAAAGAAAAACTCATTACTGAATGTCAATTACAAATTAGTGTGACAAATTAAAAAAAAAGATTAAATAATGATGAATTTGAAATTGAAATTATTAATTATATAATAGTTATTTAATAATTTCATATCAATTTAAAACATACAAATCATAAATAATTAGTACATATATTCATTTTCGAAAATGGAATTGTGACTTGTGGAAGGAGCCTCAAGATTTTTCATCACCTCAGTTATTTTTAGTTAAATTCAATTTTTTAACCTTCCATTTTCACGAATAATTCAAAAATGTTTAAGAAGATAAGAAATCAAGAGTCTAAAAATATATTTATATATGTCTTCTAACCTAATATACAATGTAACAGGAACTATTATAATTGACCTAATGATAAGAATTTTGATAACAGGAACTATTATAATTGTCACTCTAGTGCTCATTAACTATTTTAATAAAAATATAATATTTAAATAATTAATTTTTTAATTTCTCATTATTATTCATAATGACAATAGAATTAAGTCATTTCTATTACTATATGAACTACGTATATATGCTAAATTAAAAGACATTAATGTCCACCATGTGTTGGATGCAAAAACCCAAAATCTATTGCTATATATTTTTTTTTAATCAATAGTTAAACAGTGACTAATTGCGCACACAAAAACCTAAGTCATTAAGGCATTTTGTAATTAGATATTGGTCGGTCGCCGCTTTACAACTGAAAACTTGGTCGCAATATTGAATTATTGAAAATTTCGGTTGCTAAAAAGTAAAAATAAAAAATAAAAATATTATTAATTTTTTCGATAGTTACATAGCGACTGAATCGAACCTTGTATTTTTTATCACTAAATTTGCCTAATTTTTTATTTAAAAAAACATTATTTTCATTTTAGCTACCGAAGTTTTTGATTGTTAATTTTGTAATAGGTAATTTATAATTTTAACTTACAAAATAATTATAAATAATTAAAAGCTTAATCACACTATAAATAACAAAAGATAAATAAATTCCAAAAATAATACATCAATAATTACAGTGAACAATTATATATAAAATCATAACCAATTAAAAGTAACAAAAAAAAATAATAATAATACAATTAGATATTGTTGATTCTAAGGGTGAGATGTGAATTGTAAAAGTGAGAGAGTTGATGGTGGCCAGAGCTCTCCCGCTAACACTACAACCTCTGTCAGAGTTAGATGGTCTACGACCATCACTTCTACCTCTATCTGTCATGTATATAGAAATTGTTACATATATGACAATTAAGAACAAACATCAACAAAGTTAAATATTAGATCTTTAGTAAAATAGGAAGTAATCTAACTTGTGAGAGAAATGTGTCACTTACCAATTATACACCAAAATGTGTCACTTATCTTTCCCCTCATAATTACTAGAAGTGATTATTACAAACAATGGTCATACAAATGTAGAAAAGAACTGACACAAGAAATGTAGTTGAGATTAATGTATGAATTACCTAAGAGGTATTTGTGTCATTAAAATCACTCTTAATTTCATCCTCACTTGATATGTATGCATAATTATTTGGTTCATCTAAGTCTGTTTGATCTAATAATTGTGTATCTACTTCTTCTCCACCACCATTAATATCGACAAGAGAACCGTTAATGACATCTAAGTCAATATGCAACAATATAAACAATAATTCAACTATAAACAAGCTATCAATAATCATCTATTAAAAGAATGTACAAAACATTACTTATTTTTGTCTAACTTCTGTAATGTAATGTATAGTTTGATATAAATCATAAAATGAGTTAGTTAGTAGTCACTCTACAAACATAATGATATATATGTTAAATGTTGAACACTAGAATAAAGTGTTAGGAAAGTGCTAACAATGTCATAATCAACTAGTTTGGAACAAATTATATAACAATAATCAAACATAGATATGCAAAATAGAAAATACAATAATAGAGAGGAACGTAATACCAGAAGTGGCAACGACTGGTTGAGGGGGTGGGGGATTGACCTGTCATGAGATCGGGGTTGGAACGAGCGAAGTGACCGAGCGGCAATACGAGCAGGGCGATCGAACGGCAGCATAAGCGAGGCGACCAGAGAGGCGTATGGGAAACTAGAAAAGGGATTAAGGGATTTTAGGGGTATTGTATACTAGAAAAGTGACGGAAATTATTTAAAAAATTTAAAATATCATATTAAGTTGAATATAACTATTGTGTTATTAACTAATAAGTATTTTAGTTTTTTCATAATTTATAGTTATTTACATATATATACAATATTTGAAATATATGATTTATAAATACCTTATGTATATATAATATTTTAAATAAATAATTTTTGTTATTTAAATATATTTTATATACAATATTTTAAATATATAAATTCTAAATACCTTTTTTATATACAATATTTTATATACATAATTTCTAAATAATTTATTTTTATATAATATTTTAAGTATATAGTTTACAGTTATTTATATACAATATTTTAAATATATATTTTATAAAACTTTGTTTACATATAATATTTTAAAAATATAATTTACAGTTATTTAAATGAATTAGGCACCTAAAAACAATATAATTATCTTGGAATATTATTTATTACCTTAATTATCTTAACTAATATTAGTGATAAGGATTCAAATCGTTGTTATTAAGTGGTATTTGCATGTAATAATCGTTGATGGCTTTGTTATTGAATTTAGAAGTCCAAAATAGGCATTTTTGTCACTAGTTTTGGGTGATCTTTTGATGTATATATGGATGGGGAATGTCACATTTAACATGAAGGCTTCAAGAACATAGAAGCCACTGCACTTTAAGGTCAAATTACTAAAGGAAGGATAAAGAAGCTTCAATGAGTAGTGCATAAGAGGGTCCAATAGTGGCTTTAGTTTTGTATATAATTTTAGTATAACCATGACTCTTTTTGGACTTGTTTTTAAGTTTTAAACTACTATTTATAAGTGTTATTTGTGTGTAGTAAATGTTGTTGGGCCTACATTGGGCTATGAAGCCAAACCATGTGCTTTTAGGGTCATAAAAGCCGAAACTAGTGTCACCTTTTGTTATGTTTATACAGTTGTATTTTTTGCTAGCTTTTAAGTCTACTCTCTTAGGCTTTTTATGTTAGTTTAGGATTAGACTAGGACTGTTAAACATGATTACTATATAATGTCTTATTACAATTATCTTAATCACTTTTTGATTTGAATGAAATGTGCATTGCACTTTTGAGAGATTTACTTATCTAATTCCAATGAATTAGTGGCAAAATTCTTCATCTCTTTTTCCTTCACATATTTCATTTTTTCTTTCAATTTGCATTCCTAAATTTCATAGACCAAATTTTCAAAAATCTTGAACTAGTGTTGTATACTTAGGTGTAATAGTTTTTTGGGTCTTTACATTAGTCTTATCGCTATATTAAAAATATTAGATTATTGACAATTTCAATTATAATATGATTATTTATTTATACAAAATTTATAGTTACAAAATAATAATTTATCATGTAGATTATATAACCTATATATATTAAATTAAATTATCATATTAATTATTCTTTGAAATTACTTAAATATAAATAAAATAATTTGATACTTAAATTAAATAAATTTATTTTAAATATTTCAAATTAACTATTAAATAATATAAAATTTGTAAATTCAAATTTCTTTTAATTTATTAATTTATGCATATTAATTATATTTATATGTATTTATTATTTTAAAGCATTTAGCAACCAAATATTTTGGTAATAACATCAACGATGAATGTTTTCAGTTGCTAATTTTGTACTGTATATTAAATGTTTTAGCAACCGAAAACTTTTGGTCGATATATCACAACTTTAGCGATGAAATTTGTTTCGGTCGCTAATTTGTATTGGATTGTATCTCTTAGCAAGTAAAAAAATTTTATTGCTACACTACATAACTTCAACAATGATATTTTGTTTTGGTTGCTATTTTATACTACATTTGTATTTCTAGCAACTGAAATTTTCAGTTGTTATCCTATATTTCGAGCAACGAAATTTTATTTTTGTTCGCTAATGTATGTTATATTTATTTTTTTTCATGACGAAACCACTTCCGATTATTGTTTGTTAAATATCATCAAAGTTTAGCAAATGAATTTCTCCAATCACTAAACCAAACCGTTTTTCAGTCGCAAGTCAATCGCAAAGTAATCCCCAAATTTTACTTAATTGTTATTTTTTATAGTTATGAAATTAGCAATTGATAAATTTTGCAACCACAAATATCGGTTGCCAAAATGGTCACTATCTAATTCAACAACTAAACAATGACCAATGGATAAAACAATTGTTAATAACGATCGAAAACTTTTGATAGTTAAATTCAATCATTATTTTACATTTTTCTAGTAATAACAAATAGATTATGAGTGGGAAAAATATGTAATCCGAACCTTGTCTCTCCTTTTATTTTCTTTTAAAATTACTATATGTAAACTCTCATTTTATTAAAAAAACATTATATAATTTACTAACATAATTATTTGTTGCAAAACTTGTTTACTTTTTCTATCCCATCTTTATATAATTTTTGGATGTCTCCTTATTCATTAGAAACAAACTCAGCTCTGCAATCATCGATAGGTTGATTAGTTTCCTCACACCAAGAACGTGCACTCTTTTTTGCTAAATATAATGTGCACTCCTAAGTCCGAAAGCATACAATACAACACCAGTCATGATCAAATGAAATATTTAGCATGGAATAACCAATTAATGAAATTAACTTACTCAAATTAAAATTGGACTCCAATGTGATGGAACGATAGAAAAAAAAAATGGATGTTATGCTGTATATAAATATTTTTTATTAATAAGTTTAATAACTTGATTTCTACACTTGTCCATACTTACATTTTAATTTATACTTAAAATTTTATATTTTTAATTCTTATACAAATATTTTTTTTATGTTTTAATCTCTTATCAAGTAACTCAATTAGTTCTATTTTGTTTATTATCACAAAACCAATGATTCTTTTACAATTTAATTTGCACCGCAAGTTTCAATTTTGTGATAGTTTTAAATAATACAAAACTAAGATGTCTGATAACTAATGAGGAGAATTAAAATATAAAAAATTTATTTATATAAAAATTAAAACATAAATTTTTAAATATAAATTAAATCATAAAATAAGAATAAATATAAAAATTAAAGGAGTAATTAAAGTATATTAAAACAAAGATGCATCAGCATGGCCTTCACCATCGTCATCTCTCCCTATATCTCTGGTCATGGAATTGATAAGTGATTGAATGGCACAAGAGAGGTTGGTGACCGCGGCAACAAGGTTGGTGAAGCTTTGCTGGTTCATTTGGTTTCGTGTTTCTTCCATTTGAAGGCGTCGATGTTGAAGTTTCATCATCTCGCGGTGCCTTTTCTCCTTTTTCTCCTCGCTGCTCCCAAGAGCTTGTGCCAACTCCGATGCACTGCGCATTATGCTACACCCAAGCTTCTCAGATTTCCTACGTTTTGATTCCAAGTTATTATCGTCCTCTTCATTGGACTCTGTGCCACTTGATTCTGACCCCTCTACAACATCCATCTCATATATAATCACTATACTTTTAGCTACACTATAATACACAAAGAAAATAACACAATATAATATACACATATAGTAGCTGGATTCATCAATGTTATTGGTTCATGCAATGTAAATATACCAAAATATGATCTATATGTAGATGTATACACTGCCATAGAAAATTCATGTCATATACTCTCTCTGTTAGAATAATATTTATTTAATAAATATTAAATTATATATTGAGTTTTTATTAACAGTACGTATAATACCATTGCCAAAAAAAAATATTAACAGAATGATCTTTCAATTAAGAAATGTATTAAGAAAAATGAACCCATTGAGCATATTGAGTCGTTTGTTAATGTCATTTAGCTCAAAATAAAATCATTCAAGTGAATCTTTTAACTTTTTATATTTTTTATTGCTTCAGAGCTTGCAGACATTTTTTTTAGGTTGTTGAGACATGCTTTTTTTTCATTTTTTTATTTATTAAATTGTGCATTCAAAATTTTCATGCACTCACTCCAAGGATAATAAAGAAAGTTTTAATTGTATCTTAATTGTACCTCTATTCTTACTATTACTAACCATGTCAATTGTAATTTGTTTTCATAATTTGTTGTAAAACTTTTTTAATTACTGTAATTACTAATTAGGACAATAATTTAAAATTTTTTAATTATTGTAGTTAGGGCAATAATTCAATCTCTTTTAGTTACATTAACGGTAGGATTAATTAAGATTTATTTTTTTCTTTATTTTTACTCAAGTTCTTGGATATAAATAGTACACATGTGAATATTAGTATAAAAAATAATGATTCATGCATATGAATTTATTTAAAATAAAAGCTAATTAAAACAATCTTAACCATCTGTGCGTATATAGTCCAGATTTCTCTCACCTCTTACAATTTTACTAAACATGTCTCCGAATACATTATAGTTTCCTTTGTATGAAAAATCGATATATACTATTATTATTATTATTATTATTATTATTATTATTATTATTATATATCATACTATTAGTTTAAATTCATAATATTTATATTAATAGTGTTTAATAAATATTATACTAAGCTATAATTTATTATCAGTATATGATTTTTTTTTATAATATACCCTAGCTTGAATATGAAATAATGAAGCAAAAGAATGTTTTAGCAGCCAAATAAAAAAGGAGAAAGTAAAGAAGTATTTAATTTGCACGAGTTAGACTATTATTCGGAAATGAATTATTTTTTAAGTGAAGCAAGATTTGGGCTTTTGTTATTATTAAGAAGTAGGGATTTTATTAATCATTATGCCCTGAGGGGATTAAGGAGCTATGAATCCATTTTCTTGGACAAACCATAAAATCCATGACAATCATGAGATGGCACCATATCCGTATCATGCACTGCTCTGCATGATGCTACTTTAGTATATGTGGAGGTCCATTATTAATGTTATCCATTATCTAAATGTTTAATTATAGCAATTTTAAGTAAAACTAAATAAAAAGGAGAGAAGCAATGGGTCAAATTCAAAAGAATCATGCACAGTTTTGAACTGTGTTAGCATGTTTTTGTTTTACCCTTGGGCATTTGGTCCCATGTACCCTAAAAAAAAACATACTGACTGTACTTTATCAAAAAGAATAACGGGTCCCATTAAATGTGGCAGGGTTTACAGACCCGGTTTGACCAAGATCCCACCAAAACACCACACATCCAAAAATTAAATAAGAAAAAAACTAAATCGGTAATGTGTTTTTTCTTTTTTTTTTCCACTGTAAAATAGATAAAATAAAAGAGACATAAAATTTTTTTAAAAAAAATACCATGAATAAAGTGATAGAAAATATCACAAAAAGAAATAAATAAATATCTTACCACTCTTTTAAAATGAGTAATTTCATCTCAAAGATTAAAGTATAAAAATTTTAATCCTCAACATTATTATATAGAGACAGAAAGAAAGAGAGGAAAAAATTAAACTATTCATTACAATCATTAAATTAAAAATATATAAAAAAAAATAATTATTTTAATTCTCATTTCAAATTTTTTAAATTTAATTGTCTTAACAAATAACTCATCTTTAAAATTGATTAAAATTATTCTTAAAATTGTATTAATTATTACTTTTTGTAGTGTATATATTTATTGGTATTGTTTTCTTTTAAAAAATCCCATATATATCATTCTAGAAATGAATTTTTGTATCACGTAATTAAAGAATTCGACTGGGTTTAATAAAAAAAATTCTGTGCGGCTCAACCAATTACTTGTTCATTGTGTTAGATTTTTTTTATCGATTATTTATTTGAGTAATAACTCTTTAATCTATTTTTTTAACATTTATTTTATTAATTAAAAATTATTTAAAATTAAAAATCATAACCTAGACCAATTAAATAAGAAATAACAACTATAAATTTTTGTTATTTTGATTGAACTTCAACTATTAATTTTCAAAACGTCGGGCTAAAATTTTTCTTATTTGCTTTATCTTGGATCACTGCGAGTTAAATCCTAAAAATAAAGAAAAGGTGAATATTAAAAAACAAAAATCAAAAAAGAAAAGAGTGGATACATTAATTAATTACCTGAAACAGGCGGAGGAGGGTGCGGCGGAGGAGGTGGCTGAGGGAGAGGGAGGGGTAAAGGTGGAGGTTGAGTAGCAAGGGTTAGTGAGTGTGATTTGGTTTGCAAGACTTGGGTGACAGCTTGGAAGAGTTGAGGGAGCATGTTGGAAGGGAGTTTTCGGTGTTTGCGTTGGTGTTTGTCAATGGTCCAATAAGAAGGGAATTGGAATTGGTCATTGGAAGCGTGAGATATGGCCTGGTAGTCTCGAACCTTCTTGTAGTCACGGAGAAGGTTATCCCATTTATCGTTGCACTGGTTCTGACTGCGAAAGCATCCATGGGTCCAGCAACAGTTCTCCACCCACTTCCACCTCAGTTCTCCCCCGCCACTGCCACTGTTTCTGCCTGTTTTCAGCCTGCGTTCGTCGTCCAGCTTCTTCGCTCTTACGAGGATCAGGCTTTCTTCCAGGCTCCAGTTTCCCTTCCGGTATTCGCGAGCCATCCTCTTCTCTCTTCAATTTACTACCATTCTAGATTATTGGCCTTGTTAAATATTTACCTGCCAAGTTTTGTTTTTTATAATTACTCCATCTGTTCCACTACAAATATTTCTATTTCTATTCTTTTTAAATTAGGTGATATCTAACGGGATATGGAAAGAAAATATAGAAAAGTATATATGTATTTTTTTTTTTGAAGAAAAAGTTTAGATAAGTTTGTAGTGAATACTCACCAAATTACAATAAATTTTTGGGTTTATTGAGAACTTCTAAAAATATTTATAATTGTTTATTGATATTCATAACAAAATTTGAATTTTTTATTGAATATGAGATTAATTTTTACTAATCAAACTAATTTTTTATTGGTAAGAAAAGTATAAATTTAACTCTTTAAAGTGAGGATGGAGATGTATTTTAGAAAATAAATTCCATCTATATGTCATTGTGAATTGAAATAAAATCTAATAAATATATAATAGAAACTAAGACGAAAACCATCTTAAAATACTATCTTCTCTTCTAAGTAACTATTAAAATAATAAAATCATGTAAATTGTCTCTAAAGTATTAAACATCATGTTACATCATCTTTCAAGTATTGAAAATTTTTTCATATTAGTCTATCAACATAGTAAAATATATTAATGTCAGGACTAAACTAGTGAATTTTTAACATTACTTATATAAATCTATTTATTTTGAAGAGGAAATAATACTTAAATAATTGAATTAAGTATTAATTTAAAATGTAAGTTTTTAACATATTTTATAGATGTAAAGAATCTACCCCTAAAAATAATTATTAATTTTCGTCAAACATCATAAGCACGAAAAATTTAACCACGTATCTTACTTAAAAAAAAATCAACAATGCTTACTTATATTAAGCAATGTGTTATATAAAATGATTGTTGTATAAAAACTTATTAGTGTCCTTTCATAATAATCCTAAATAAGAACTTGTTCTTAGTTGAAAACCTTACATCAATTGTCATTAAAAATCTCTATTAGTATTGATGTTGGGTTGAGTTTTCTAAGAGCTAAGAACCACAGTGGAGATAGGAAAGTATGGGCAACTGTGCAAAGATAACGATTATTTTATTAATATTAGTTCACGCAAGATAGTTATTTAAAATTATTTTATTACTAATATTATAATATATAGTTATTTTATTATAATTTTTTTTTAAGAATGTCTTAAAGCCAAAACTAATTTTTTTAATCGAGGATAAATGGGAGCATCGGAATGGGTGTAAAAGGGTGGCACGTGCGAAGCAGTGAAGCCTGGTTTCATTGCACGTGGCCGAAAGGATCAAACTTGTTGCGTTGTACTATCTGATAGGTTGAGAGAAAAAAGTGAAAAGAAAATATGTGCAGAGATATAATAAGCAAAATTATTATTATTTAATTGTTTAATAAAGAGTTTTGTGAGGCTCACCAGAAAAGTTTTCTCACTTTACACAACTAAAAAATGGAAGAAAAAATTATTGCAATAATAAATTTACTTATCTATTCATATATCTATATTATATTTTAAAAATTAAATATATTTTTAATCTTACAAATATGATATTTTTTTCTAAAAAAAATGAAAGGTTTCTTTTTAATCTATCTAATATAATTTTTTCAGATAAATTTATGATTTTTTCTTGCCTTGAATTAATTTATCTTCTTTTAATCTTTATTTATAAAAATATTTAGATATGATTTTTTTATTTTACAAAAATTAGTTATTATTTATTTTTATTTATAAAATAAGAATTACAATATGATATATTTTCATAAATAAAATATCAAAATAAGTCAACTTATTTTTTAAGAACTAAAAATGAGTATTTTCTTATTTATCAAAATTAAAAACATATTTAATTCTTATAAAAATATTATAAAGTTATTTAATATACTTACAGTTTTTTATTTTCTCTGCTAAATAAAAATAAAATAAATATTTTTTCTTTTTTCTCTTCATTTAAATAATAGATGAAATATTTAACTTTTCTTTTTCTTTTTTATCTTATATATTTTATTTTCTCTGTACATCCAATTAAACCAGGATGAAAGACAGATTCTTATGTGCCGAAGAATAGCTAGACATTTTTAAGTTTTGATGGTTAGATTTCTAGAGTTTCATAGTCTAGTTCAAAATAATTATACATTATCATATAATAAATTATTATTGATGGGATTTTTAAAATAATTATTATAAAAATAAATTAATTTAGTTATAATTGATTAACTGTGAAAACAGGATTAGTTTTTTAACATTAAAAGTAAAAACTAATTAATTATTTTATTTTAATATTTAAGAAAAAATTAAAATATTTTTTAATATTTTAAATCTAAAATAATTAATATAAATACATATATTATCAACATCAGTCCAAAATGTCTAAGTTATTCGTATATATATATAATAAAAGAAACAAAATGCTTTTGGGATCATATATGTAGGTGTGTTGTAATTAACATATTATCATAATTATATAACTTATTATTATGATTTTATTTTTATTAAATTTTAAAATGATAATTAAAGTGATATCTATCTCTAGAAAATATATTTAGAAGAAGTTTTTAACGAATTTTTTAGTACGTTTTTTTTTTCTATTTAATAATTTTTTTAATATTTTTCTTTAAAACTTTTCCAATACGCTTATAGTTATGGATGCTTATCTTATTTCTATTTTTATTATTATTATTTATTTAAATTTTAAAAATATATTAATTTTTTATTGGAAACAACTTCCTCTTTTATGTGATTTTGAAGATTAGAAGTTGTTTAAAGGTGAGTATGTCCAAAGAATCAAGTGTCATCCAAAGGTGGGTGCATCAAAAGCGGTCTAAGTGTCATCCAAGGACATGTCGTCCAATGATTCCATATGTGTCCAAATAATCTGTCGTCCAAGGATCAAAGTGTTGTCCAAAGGACTCAGGTGTCATCCAAACGTCAAAGGCTCCATATGCATCCAAACGTCAAAGGCTCAAGATGCCAGATGTGCCCAAAAGAGCTCTTAAAAGAGAATTCTTAACATGTGTCATCTTTCTACTTAATAGTTTCTTAAGTACTCTTCTTTAAGGTTTTTTCAATACTCTTATACCACTTATAGTCTTCTAAGTCACCTCAACACAACTTTCTATTTTATATTAACTTTCTAAACTACTGTGAACTGCATTGTAATTATGGATTTTGAAGATTTTGTTGTGCAAAGAGGCCTAGGCGTTGTCCAAGGACAAGTTGTTTAAAAACTCAATATGTGTCCAAGTGCCGTCCAAAGAACCCAAGTATCTCCAAAGGCTCCAAGTGAGTCCAAAGGCATCATATGCTCTAAAGGTCACATGCGTCCAAAGGAATAAGTCAAGGTTTCTAATACAAAAGAAAACTAATTAAAAAAACTATACAAAGTTTCTACAAGTTACGAATGAGGCAAATTTCCTTAAGTCTCTTCAAACTCTCTAATCATGAGTACTTGAAGGGCTTTTATCTCAATATACTTAGTGTCATTTCCATGTGCTTCATGTCTTTCCAAATTTATATCAAGCTTCCCTTCTTGAAAAGAATTTGTCCTTAAGATAGAACCCAAGAGGGCATCCAACGAACTCAGGTGGTGTCCAAAGGTAGGTGCATCTAAAGAGGCTTAGGCTTTGTCCAAGGACATGTTGTCTAGAGGCTTCATATACATCCAAAGAACTTAAGTGTCGTCCAAAGAACTCAATTGTCGTCCAAAAGACCTGTCATTCAAAGGCGTCGAAGGCTCCAGAAGCCAGATGCATCCAAATGAGCTCTTAAAGAAAAATTTTAATAAGTATTTTCTTTCTACTTAATAGCTTCTCCAGTATTCTTCTTTAAGACTTTTTTAATATCAAATTGATAGTGACGTTAAGTTCTAAACCAAATAAATAATAAAAATTAAAATTTATTAAGAATGTATATCAAGGATATTCATTACTTATTTACAAATTAAGGTAACTAAAACATACATAAAGGCAAAACAAATAATGTCATTTATAAAATATAAACATCATTGTACTTTTAATATAAATATTTCCCGTGCATAGCACCGTCAATGCACACTAATATTATTACATGGTAAATAATACATAATCTTATATTAGTCGAGCATAATAGTGAGGCTTCATTTATGATCCAGGTTTAGGAATTTAGTTTTACATAAATAACAAGAGATTGTGACGCCAGGGGGCAGTTATGGCGGGGTGTGTTTAATTATGGGCTTGGGCATGCAAGAAAATGGTGGTACAATAAGGATAAGATTATTAAAATTTAAATTTTAGGTTTATTATATAAAAAATTATTATTAGTTTTAATAAAATAAATAGGTCACATAGGTTGACAAAAAGACTTAATATATAACTCTTATTTAAAGTAAAAAATTATTTTTTAAGTATTCATTGTTGGATCTACTCTGAATAGTGGGATAAGTTAGGTAATTTAACCCACCAACACACTTTAATTTGTCTCACTTAACTTACCAATGGAACAAGTTGAAAACACTAATGCATTGGGTTGATTGACCTAATTTACTCTATCTAATCTACCAATATTCAAAACATATATAAGTAAATTTATATTTTTAAATAACTAAAAAGAAATAATATGTTAGTGATGGAAATTTGTTTCAAAAATAGAAGTATCTTTGATTTTAGTAAGTAAATATGACTTTTCACGAATATTCTAACCAATAAATATATTTTATTTTTGGAACTTAAAATTAAAATCACTTTATGTTTTTTTTTTCAAACTAGCAAACTTATGTTTTCAACACAAGGCATGAGAAAAGTTAAAGTCTCAATTTGATTGTGTTCAAGACCTTAAATAATTTATAGAATGTTGAATTTAATCTTCATGAACAAAATTGAATTATGATTCTTATAAGAAGGAAAACTTATAAATAAAATATTTATTATTATTATTATTTTAATTGAGTCTAAGATACGAAATGTACTTTACTTTTCCAAAGTTATCTTTTAATATTACAAGAAATTGAGTAGTGTTCGAAAAGTAAATAAAAAATGAGCCCGTGAATTTAAAAGAAATTCTAAAGTTTAGAGAAGAAAAAGTATGAAGAAAGTGAGATTAGGTTTCGAGAGCACTAAAGTTCTAAAAGAAGTTATCTTTTAATACACACATTTTACTATTAGTTAAAATTTATTGAAAATTACAAAATTAGAACAAAGAGAGTCATTAAATATGAAGTAGTACTTACTAAAAATTATGATTTCTAATCAATTTTAGCCAATAAAAGAGTGTGTGAATCAAAAGAACGTGTTGTTAGCATTTTTAAAATTAAATTTAAAGACAATTGACAAGAAAGTAAATATTTGAAATAAAAGAAAAAGAAATAAGTGTGTGAGATTATACACATTATTTATAGAACAAGTAGTCATGACAGTTGACGTGTATGGTGTTACACAAATGAATGCAACTATTTCAACCTAGAAAAATGACTATCTTAGTTTCCTATTTATAGATTTTTCGCCCTAACAATCAAAATATAAGATTAATACATATGTACATGTATCTAAGATCAATTAGCTAAGATGTTGTCATTTGCTTCGATTTATGTGTCTTTGATTATCGTTTTAAAGGACCTATTGTGGGAGTGTGATATATTTTCTTCAAGTGTTTTCTACCATTAGAAGTCTTTGAATATTTACACATTTAACATTTAATCTTATACATTTGAATTTAGTGGTAGATAAATCTTTTGCAAGTGAAAATCTCATTATAAAAGAGATCAAGTTCATTAAGAACTACTTTTCAATATTCTTTCCCTTTTCTATTTCCTTCGAAAAAACACTCATCACCTTTCACTATAATCGAAAAGGTCTTCAAATTTTAACTCATTTAAATGACACCAACAAAAAAAAATATATATATATATATATATATATATATATATAAAATATGTGTTTAAAAGAAATAAATTTTATTTTTAATATTATTTCTTCTATATTTTAATAATAATAATTATTATTATTAGTTGTTGAATTTGGTTAAATTATTAAATCTTGAATCGGTGTCTTAATGATTCAATTTTATAAACATCAACTTCAATACTTACTATTTCAAAATTCATACCTAAACTAATTTATGATTAATAGAAAATATAAAAAACTTTAGTGTTTGAAATTTAAACTCATTTATTTAACAAGATTTGAAGAATTCTTTTAAAACAATTTAATTAACTTATTTGGGAAGAATTTAGCAGAAAAACTTAATCATTTTAAGTAAAGTGAAAATGATGAAAAAATTATTTATAATAATTTAAGAAATTAAATAATTGTATTCATTAAAAAAATATTTTGAAAAAAATTATACTAATTATAATAAAGAAATTAAAAGCATAACTAAATCTGAATTAATTCAATGGCTATATCTCATTTTCTAAAATGAACGTCCAACTTGAAAATTAAAACTGCAAAAAAAGAGAATAAATAATGTTATGTCCTCCTCCACATCTGTATGTATCTTTCTAATATTTTATAAAATAAAATATTAAATAAAAAATAAATATATCTAAAGGGTTATATATATATAATCTTAAGGAATTCTTATATGGGATGTTAACCATCATGATAAATCCTATCTAGAATAAATTTTTCAATTTTTTAAGCATGTATCCCTAAAGTAGTTAAGAATTTGATAGCAGATATATGATTGAATTTCATCAATTTTCAGCAATTGAAATTATGGGACCAAAATCACTAATTTAACATACTACATAGATTAAAAATACAATTAAGACTATTTTTAATTATTGACATTTTTTTTTAAAACTATTAAAATTTAATTTAAAAATAAAAAAAAATTAGTTTAAAAGAGATAGATTCTTAAAAGATTAAATATATAAATAAAAATAATAATTTTACATCGTTTAAAGGAAGGAAAAGAAATAATATTGAGAATGTCTAATTGAGAGAATAAAGAGTATCCAATGTATGTATTCTAAAAATTTAAAATATATAAATTATAATATTGAGAATGATTGAATTTTAATATTATTTAGGCTTAAATATATTTTTACACCAAATGGGTGAGTTTTGATTTTGATCCGTAGAAAAATTCTTATTCCATTTTTATCATTCTAAAATTTGAAATAACTCATTTTGTTCTCTATAAAATGAGTAAATTTTAGTTTTTATTCTTAAAAAATATTTTTATTTTATTTTCATCCTCAAAAATTTGAAATCATTATTTTTAGTCTCTAATGTTCATTTTAAGATAAATAAATAATATTTATTTTATGGATCTATAATTTGTTTTTAAGATATCACATGGAAACGTGATATTACATATACTAGTAGGTGTGACATGTGATGCTTAATTCACCTTTGTTGAATATGTTTAACGCATAAGTAGTTAATAAGTGTCACATAATAGTAAAGATCAATAATGAATGTTTCAAATTATAGAGAAATGAATCAATAAAAAAAATTACAATGACTAAAATAAAAACTCACTTATTTTATAGATATTAAAAACACATTTAAACCTTTTTTTAATAGTTTGGGGAGTAGTGTGTCAATTGTACCAATAAAGAGAGGAGATAAAGAACATGAGAAATGTTTGTGAGACTAACTTTAACACTCTCTTTTAGAAACTCTATTTTTTATTGGCTAAAATTTATTAAAAATTATAAAATTTAGTAGGACTTGCTCTAATTTAATGAGTTTCTCTCCTAATTTATTATTGTTGCAACATAAGTCTTATGCGCCCAAAATGATCCAAGTGTTTTGATGATAACAATCATTATGAAAATGGATAATATATTATGATTAACCAATGTTCTTTAGATTTCAAAATAATTGTAGGTTATTGGACTTAAAGGTTGGAACACATTTTTCTAAGGGAAACTAATTTTAAAATAGAAGTTCATCTACTGCATTGAGAAGGAGTTTGTCATCCATAGACACACTCAGCATCCAAAGGATTTACTTAACATCCAAATATGTGTTCAACGTCCATAAAGTCACTCATCGTCCAAACGATATTCTTAGCGTCCATAGCGAGACCCACCATCTAAAGGATATATTATGCATCCATAGAGAAGTTCACCATCCAAAGGATATACTCAGCGTCCATAGAGGGGCTCAACGTTTAAAGATGCAGTTAAGGGTCCATAAAAGAGCTTATCATCCATAGACTTGGTGATCATCCAAAGAGGGACTTACCGTCTAAAAGACATATTCACCGTCCAAATAGGAGCTCATTGTCCAATACGAGAACTTAATGTCCAAAGGACTCATCCAATGTCCATAGAATAAGTGTGACGTCTAATTAAGAGTTCACCGTTTATAAGTGAACTCAATGTTTAGAGACGTTCCTATTGTCCTATCCTATGGAGAGATCGTTCAGAAAGTGAAATGACTGCATCGTTCCAATCAGGAAATATCTCTCGTAAATGCTTAATGAATTGTTTAAGTTATTTATCTTATTACGTAAATCGTTTTGTTCAAATATACAGTTTGATATCATGAATCCAACATTCAAATTTTACTTACTATACTATTTGAGAACGTGTTAAGTTATCATATTGATGAAAGCCAGTAACAAATATTTTATTTTGCATGTCAAGTCTAACACAAGGAAGTCCAAATCATGAATCAATTCAGAAGGAACCAATAAAAGTTTCCTCTCTCTGTAAACAGAAGACAACACGTTAAAATTCAGAGAAAATAGGTTTTTCCTAACACAATCTTTCTTTGTCTTTAGAAAAAAAAATTGTACAAAAATATTGCAAGAAGCAATCACATAGCATTTATTACAGATCCAACTACTCCTCATGCATAAGCAATGTTCAAAATTTTTATGTGATATAAGAAAGAATGGATCAAGCTCGAATGAACGTAGAGAATAACAGAAAGAAAAGCTCAATAACGTGAACAAAGTGATATACTCTTACGCTCTTAAAGTTGCTTAGGACGATACTCTCTTCCATTTGTTGTAAAACTTAATTTGTTTGGTAAAGCTAAGTTTCTATGAATTGTATTGTTATACACTCACTGTATGAGTAGAGTTTGTTGTAAAAACTCATTAAGTTGGTATGATAATCTGAAGAAGCTAAGTGACAAAGAATAATACTTGGTTTTCTTTTACAAAGGTTAATACTTTGAGAGGTAGATAATACTTGTTTGTAAGTTAGGTAAACGTAGTGAAATTTCTTCGTTTTGAAGGGACTAGACATAGTTTTGTTGAAAGAATGAATCGGTATAATCTTTGTGCGTTTTTTTTTTCCTCTTACCCTATACTCCTTTATGTCTTAAATTCTTCAATTTTGTGAAAAGCTTTTAAAAATCACATACACACAATTCAATCTCCTTCTTGTGTGTTATCTTTTCCTTCAATTATTAGGTCCTACCAAAATTTGTGATTTTCAATAAATTTTAGCCAATAACAAAAGGAGTATAAGAAAGAGAGTCTTCAATTAAGCTTCACTAACATTCTTCAAAAAAATATTGAAAATATCCAATGAAGAGAGGTGAAAAGTCTCCAATTAAGTTGTGTATTCAAATTTATAATATAAGAACATATTTTAAAATTTTTATTTTTATTAAATATTTGAATATTTATGATATACCTAATATATGAAAAAGATAGAAAATTTTTATATTATTTTTATTAAAAATTGATATTTTATTTAATGAATTTTGAGGGAAAATTTCAAAAATGATTTAGTAATTAACTTAATTGTGAAGAGTTTAAATAGAAAATAGATATAAATGATTTTAAATAAAGTGAAAACAATGAAAAATTAATTATAATAAATAAAATTACATTTAAAAAATATTAAAATGGAAATTATATATTAATTACTCCAAAAAGGTAAAATTATATATTAATTAAAAGAATTCAAAGTATAATTATATGTTAGTTTTGAAGAATTTAGTGGAAAGAATTAATATTTTAAAGTTAAGTGAAAAAGATGAAAAGATTAATTATAATAATTGAAAATTTTAAATAATTATATTTATTTAAAAAATATTAAAATAAACATTTCATATTAATTAAAGGGCTATCTCTGATCTTCTAAAAGCGAAACCCTACTAAAAAAATTAAACTGCAAAACAGAGAGTAACATTGCATCGTGGAACATATTTCCCTATAAATCTTCTTAATATTTTACAAAGGAAGTATTAAATAAAAGATAAATACAAAACTAACATCTCATATTTATACACAACTAATAAAAAATTACAATCCGCAAAAGAAAAAGAAAAAATATTTACCATTTAATAAATTTAATTTGATTTGTTATATAATATAGTTAATTTCCTTTAATAAGAATTTAATTTTAAAAATTTGATAAATATTTATAAAATAAAAAATATGTTTTTTTGTCATTGCTCGTTTATGTAAAAGAAATAATATATTTTTTTTTCTTCAACTTCTCTTTGTTATCTTATATCTTTTGTTTTTTTTATACATTATTTTTATAAAAAATTTAACACATTAAAACTTATTTTAGATTATTGAAAAACATGTGTCAATTTTTATTTAATGAATTTTATTTCTTAAGGACAAGTCTCTTATAAATTAATTAATATTATAAAATATAAAAAATACACAAAAAATATATTTATAATATTTCTTGTCTAGTATAACAAATAATAAAAGAAATTTGAATATTCATGTTAATACTTAATGCTACAATATAATAAAATATATAAAAAGTATATTTATAATATTTCAGATTCCAAATTTTATGAAAGGAAACTAATTATATCATATCATAATTAGAAGTAATCAAATTAGATTTATTAAATGATGCTTTATTTTTCTTTATATATATTATAATGTTTTTTAGGATGAGGTGTCGAGTTTATGTCTATCCAAAAATATCTCATTAATATATAAAATCATAAAAGTATTTAATACTTATCATACAAAGTAAGTAGGAAGATTAATAAAAGAGTGTTGTAGGTGGATTTATAATTTTTAAATAGTATATTAATAAAAATAGATGGTTAAAAATATCAAATATACAAATAAAAATAAAAAGAGAATTATTTGAGTCTATGAAATTACTGAAATATAATTATTTTATATATATCAATAATACACTCTCTAACACATTTGTTTTAATGAATTCTCTTTAGATTAAATTTGTTAGAAATCACAAAATTATATGAGTCTCACTCTTTATTTAATAAATTCCACTCATAATTTTATATTTTCAATAAACTTTAAATAAGAATGTGTTAAAAATAATGAATTAGAAAAAAATGTTGTTATCAATCTTATTTTATTAGTTGCAAAGAGAGTGTATGAATTGCAAAGATAAAACAAATAATATTAAGAGTGTTTATCTAAGAGAGTAAAGAGACTTACAATTTCACTTATCTATTCTAATTTAAAAATATAAGGGTATATTTTGATCTTCTAACCTTTTTTAATTGTTGAATTTTTTTCTTATAAAAATGATTGAAATTTAATTTAAAAAATAAATGAAGTATTGTTTTTGTCTTCCACTCTCATATATTTTAATCTATCATTTCATCCTTATTCTAAATTAAATTTTAATATTTTTATAAAAGAAATTATCAACTAGTTAAAAATAATTTTGTATTACATTGTAAATTATTTATATAAATATAAAATATAATTTATATACTTAAAAATATATATTTATTATAATTATTAATTATAATATAATATAATTTGTATATTAAAATATTTATTTATTATAAAATCTACTAGTATAATATACAAGTAAATTTTTAAATTTTTTATTTTTATCCAAATATTTAAATATTTATGATATATTTAAAATATATATGCTATAAACACATTTTGTAAGCACCTTTCTGCTATTAGTTGAAATTTATTAAAAATCACAAAATTTTTATGAGTTTACCTCTTAACTAATAAATATTATTCATAATTTTATAATTTTAATAAATTTTAACTAACTAATATTTTAGCCTGTAGAATGTGTAAGATAAATGTTTATTATATACAACTAAACATTATAATAAATAAATATTTTTGAATATATAAATTATATTATAATTAAAATTTATAATAAATAAATATTATTAAATATATAAATTATATTTTAAATTTATGATAAACAATTTATATTGTGATACAAACTTACTTTTATCCAAAGGTAACAAAATATAGCTCAACCTAGTCTTGGCTCTTTAAATCTAAGCAAAAAAAAAAAAAAACTAGGTCAATTTAGTCTAGTATAATGGATTATTCTTCACTTGAAAAAGTTGCTTAAAATTTATAAAGCCTATTTTTTAGTATTTTTGTGGCTTAAATAAAAATTGGGTTGACCTGATCTTAACCATCTATTTTTTCAGTTCTACTTTAATTATTGATAATTTTTTAAAAATATTAAAATTTAATTTTGAAATAAAGATGAAACGAATAAATAAAAAGGTACACGAGGTTATGAAAACATTAAAAAAAATCCTTTAAAAGAAAAAACTCATAAGAATGTTCTCATTAACTCATAAAACACATTTTTTTATCAAAGAAAAACTTTTAAAGAATATGTTTGTAGAAAAATAATTTTTAAAAATACTCTCATACAAGATAACTATTATAATATATACAGAAGAGATATCAAATTACATATGTGTAACTTACCAATTATTATACCATTCAGTAATTTCGTATAGAATGTAAATTTTAGCACTATTCAATATTTTTGTTATACTATTCAAAATCTCTTAAAAATAAATCTTAAAAATACTCACATATAATATAACTGTTATGCATATACAGAGGAAAGATAAAATATGTAACTTACCAATTATTACACTATTCAATAACTCATGGATATGAATTTCAGCAATTCAATTCAACCATTAAATTTACCTTCATATCACTTAATGTTTGAATTAAAATTTATTAAAATTGAACAACAATAAAAAAATTCACATTTTAGTATATTTTGATATGTATATATTCCATAGAATTTGATCATTATAAACGAGATATTAAATAATTTTTAATTAATATAAAAATTATATATATGATCTATGTAAAGGAAATTCTTAATCTAATAGTTGAACCAATCAAATTTATATTTTATATAAAGTTATTAGATGATGTATAACACACATATATTTTATATATATTATAATATAACTTAGACTTAAATATGTTTAAAATTTTTGAAAATAAGACTATATGATTTTTATTGTTGTAATTTTTTTTTATATTTCTAACCTTTTATAATATTTTTTTAATTATTACCATTAAATATAATTAGTTTAGTTGACGTAGTTAATAAAGAAAAATAATATTAATTAAGATAATTAGGATAATAAATAAATTTTAAATTAAGATAATTATATTATTTTTAAGTGTGCAACTTCATTTAAGTAATATATTTATTATTTTAAGATATTTATATATAATTTATTTTCATAATTCATAATTTATTTTCATAATTCATAATTTTAATATATTTGAACAACAATTTTTATTGTTTTAATATTATTTTTATTTTTCAATTCATTAATTTATTTTTAATATTATAATGTAAAAAATTTTAATTAACTTGTATATTAATGATTTTTTTCAATATATTATTTATAAAGTTATTTTTATATTTTATTTTATTAATTTTGATATAAATTGAAATATAATATATTAAAATTAAATTAAAAAAAATAGGAAAAATAATATTCCTTTAAAAAAGTAATTATATATTAATTACAATAGAGATTAAAAACATAATTAAATATATCATCTCCCACGAAATAAGATGAAAATTCAAAAGTACAGAGATAGAAAAATATTGAAATAAATCCACCCACCCTCTTACACATCATTTCCACCTAATTTTCTTTTCATATCTCTTGTTATATTATTGCAGTACTTATTTATTACATGCATAAGTTTCTCTCTCTCTACCTTTTTATTTATTCCTATCTCTCTCCTGTTGGTACCCTAATTTCACCAAAAATGAGGTGCACCGTTAGAAATAAAATATAGATTAGGTAAGCTGGAGGAAGAATCTGCACATCTAGCATAGACATTTTGAGCTTCCCACAAAACAAAAAGCAGTTGAAATTTTCAAGTTCAAAGTTCATAAATTTGAAACCCCACTGAACCCTTTTCAAAGCTGAAAGTGTCCATTTCACTTCCTGAATCTGCAATGTGTCATCTTCTCCCCAAATGCTTCTTCCTATCTAAACCCTATACAGCAAAAACACATCTTTTTCTATAATAACAAGAACAGGAGCATGATGAATTCTCTCTTCTCACCTGAGAACCTCCCACCACCGCCCGGAATTCCAATCCCGGCAGCAATCGCCACCGCGACAACCACCTCAGACCCAATACTAATCCCTAAGCTGGAACCCTTTGACGAGTGGCTCAGCACCCAACAAGAAAATCAACAACCTCAGGAACCTAATTTTTCAAACGGTTCCCTCGACCTCGACCTCAACCTCTTGTGCGATGAAACCCCCAACGACCCAACCAACAACAACAACAATAACAACTTGTACTCCGAGTTCAACCGAATCTCCCACCTTTTCCGCACGGCCTTCTCCAACGACCTCCAAAACGACGCCGTTTCCAACCCCTTCGCCAAAAGCTCGCAAAACGGCGCCGCTCCGGACACGGATACGCGGGCGATTGTGGCGGTCCCGGAGGAGGGGCGGCCTTCTTCGACGGACGTGGCGGCCACGACCCCCAAGCGGCGCTGCAAGGAGCTCGTTCGCGTCACGGATCTTGGCTCGCCGGAGCAGCGCCACTTCCGCGACGTGGTCCGCCGTACGCGGATGATGTACGACTCGCTGCGCGTGCTGGCCACGGTGGAGGACGAGCGCCGGGCCGACGCCCGCCGCGCTCGCTCCGATTTACGCGCCTCCGCGGTGATGAGGAACTGCGGCCTGTGGCTCAACCGTGACAAGAGAATTGTTGGCGCAATTCCCGGTGTTTGCATTGGTGATCTGTTCCTTTACAGAATGGAGTTGTGTGTGGTTGGGTTGCACGGTCAGCCTCAGGCTGGCATTGATTATCTTCCAGCTAGCATGAGTTCCAATGGGGAACCCATTGCCACTAGTGTCATTGTTTCTGGTGGGTATGAGGATGATGTGGATGAGGGCGATGTCATCATTTACTCTGGCCATGGCGGCCAGGACAAGCATTCTAGGCAGGTTTTTCACCAGAAGCTTGAAGGAGGGAACCTTGCCATGGAGAGAAGTATGCACTATGGGATTGAGGTGAGGGTGATTCGTGGGGTGCGGTACGATGGCACTTCCTCTGCCTCTGGGAAGGTGTATGTGTATGATGGGTTGTATAGGATTCTTGAGTGCTGGTTTGATGTTGGGAAGTCGGGTTTTGGGGTTTATAAGTATAAGCTTTGTAGGATTGATGGGCAGGCTAAGATGGGTAGCTCGATGATGAAGGAGGCCCTTATGCTTAGGAAGGATCCCTTGTGTTTCAAACCCATGTGTTGTTTGTCACTTGATGTTTCGAATGGGAAGGAGAATGTGGCGATTCGGCTTTTTAATGACATTGATCGGAACTATGACCCTCTTCGGTTTGAGTATCTTGTGAAGACGAATTTTCCACAGTTTGTGTTTCATCAGAGCGGGAGGGGGACGGGCTGCGAGTGTGTGGATGGGTGTGTTGAAGGGTGCTTTTGTGGTATGAAAAATGGAGGGGAGTTTCCTTATAACCAGAGTGGGATTCTCTTGAGAGGGAAGCCTTTGATTTTTGAGTGTGGTCCCTTCTGTGGTTGTCCGCCTCATTGTCGGAACCGTGTCACGCAAAAGGGGCTGAAAAATAGGTTGGAGGTGTTTAGATCTAGGGAAACTGGTTGGGGAGTTAGGTCCTTGGACCTTATTCAAGCTGGTGCTTTTATCTGTGAGTACACAGGGGTTGTTCTGACTAGGGAGCAAGCACAACTTTTGACAATGAATGGTGATTCATTGATATATCCAAATCGGTTTACTGACAGGTGGGCAGAATGGGGGGACTTATCTCTGATAGACTCCAATTATGTGCGTCCATCGTATCCATCGATCCCTCCTTTGGATTTTGCTATGGATGTGTCGAGAATGAGGAATGTTGCTTGCTATATGAGTCATAGTTCGACTCCCAATGTGTTGGTTCAGTTTGTTCTCTATGATCACAATAATTTGATGTTCCCTCACCTTATGCTATTTGCATTGGAGAACATCCCTCCGATGAGAGAGCTGAGCCTTGATTATGGGGTAGCTGATGAGTGGACAGGAAAGCTCTCTATATGTACCTGAATGATTTCGAAAGTTTCATACAGTTTATAATATACTGAAGCTGAGTCTTGGGCATTATTCACAGAGGTAAAACCAAGTTCTTTCATCAACTTGTTTTCAGATTTTTCACCATTGTCTTCCATTTGATTTTATCTTTTCTCTCACTTTGTCTGGTTTCCATTGTAAACTCTGTTAACCATACAAGTTGTAGGCATATTATTCATTATGTACTGCTACATTTTGTGGTCTTTCTAGCATCCGGATGTACCTCAGAATTCAGATGACAGGAAGTTGAAGATTTATTGTGACTTTGAAGATTGACATAATATGTTGTAATATCTTATTGTTGCAGTTTGGTTAGCAAACTGATCAGTATTGTGGTTGCTCTGAATATGACCTTTTCTGTAGTTTCTTGACTTCTGCTTCTAGCAGTCCAAATCTGTTTTTCATTTCTATCTGGCTTTATGTGTGTGTGTTTTAATTCCATCTATCTATTATTGGTGCTATTTTATTGAACATATGCTCTTGAAACTTTCCCTCGGAACTCCTAAGAAATTCACTTCTTTTATAGTCACATCATATTATGTATTAGTATTATGAATTACTTTATTCTAATTTGTTAAGACTGTAACCACTAATTCTTTAATTTAAAATATCCCCTGGTAATAGATTTTCTGTGCTGATTTGATGGTCATGCTGCGGCAATTGCACTTGATTGTTGATCTTGGTTCTTTATAAATTTTTTGTGGAATGTTAGAACACTTACTTTTGTTCATGACTTCATGTTGGGAATTTGGGTGCGAGTGTAGAAGTTCTTCGTTTAAAAGTAATGGGCTAAGGGAGGAATATGCCAGTTAAATGATCCATAGGCCTAATTAAGGTTTTGGGGCAGGATGTGGTGTAAAGCCTACAGGTGTGGTTCTTGCTCAGCCTGTGAAAGGAGATCTTCCCAATGTTTTGGGCTTACCGTGTCCTAACCACTTGTTTTTGTATTGTTTTATAGGGATTCGGGATTCAGTGTGGGTTTGGTAGAAACCTTGGGCTGGATGATGTAAACTGTAAAGGGTTTTAGATGGGGGGTCAACTTTTAGGCCCAGGTCCTAGTAAGCCTCCCATATGGAAGGAATATTCCAGTTGAGGGGCTAAGCAGTGAGGGAATTTTTTTGGTCATGTGGATTTCCTGACATGGCCAAGTTAGTTAAGCCAGCCGGCCAGTGTTATAGTGGGGCGTATAGGGGGCTAGGTGAGAATCATGTTGAGGAGTATTGTTGTGGTGTGACTAAGTGTGTTCTGTCAGAGGTGCCTTGGCTCTAGTAGGAGAAATTGTAATTTCTATGGTTATATTGTAATTCAATAATATTATCAGTTTCAACCTTCTACTATTCTGCATATTCTGGTATTCTATTAGGGTTATGGTCCCTATACTAGAAATTGATTCTCTAAGGAATTTGTACCTTTTGTGAACATGATATGATTTTTGTGGATCAGCAACATTGATCAATTATATCTGTTTACAGGGGGAAAGATTGTTGATAATACATCTTGGAAGCTAGGTAGGATTTGAGAATGTTGCAAATGAGATATATTGACAAAATACCTATTATCTTTTTTCACCCACAAAATATAACTTGCTTTTCATATCTACTGGTTATTTTGTTAGGGGTAAAAATGGAGGTGGAAATTTCATGTATAAGTCCTTTTAGTTAAATTGTATTGAAAATGGATCCATGAAATTTTCACCACCAATACAAAAACTAATATTACGAGCTTTGAAGGGTCTGCTCAATGCTTGCATTAAATAATTTGTTCAGAAAATATTGACGACTAAAATTCTTACAAATACAGATTATAATTTACTAACTATATCTTTCTGCCACATTATGTTATTTAAGGTGTTAATGACTAAAATCTTTCCTCCGATAATTTGTCCAGTCAACAGAGAAGACCTAGTTAAGGTCATTAAGATTTTTGATAAATTGATTTGTTTGTCTAATATGATTCAGATTCCATCAGTAAGGAGCAGATTAATGGAAGTTGCCATTATAGGCTACTTGAATCTCGTTTTTATAATTAGTGACATCATAGTCAACTCACCCCCATATTTGCATGGTGTTAATTGAGTCTTGGTTACAAATGGTACTGTCCTTGCTGTAACTAAATGTCAATGTTAATATATATATATATTTCTTTCATAGTAGTCAATAGCAGTCAGAGCATGGTGGAGCAGCTGTGTGGTGCGACAAATACTATGTTGCGTCACATTTTTGCGCCCACAAAATTCAAAACCTCTCGTTGGCTAGGCAGAGATGTTCTATTTTTTTGAAAGAAGATTAGGTGGCGGCGGTTGATGGGAGAAAGAGAAAGAGATTAGGGAATGAAGAAGATATTAGAATAGGTATTTTTCTGAAAGACAATGATGGCTGATGGGAGAAAGAAAAATAAACTAGGGTTTCTTTTGTTTTTTGGATGAGAGTGGGTGTTGGGCCTGCATCCCAAATTGGGCCACTCTCCATTGCAAATAATCCTAAAATTAGAGTTTTTTTTTTTACTTTTTTCTTTTATACTTAATTATATATTATACTATTATAAAACTATAAAATACTCTATAATATTTAAGAATATTTTAAAATATAGAAAAATATTAATACATAATTATTTATCATATAATAGATACAAATATATAAACATATAATAATATATAAATAAAAAATGTAACAATTTAATAAAATTCATATATATAAGAAATAGAAAGAATATAAAATATTATTAAACAAAATATATATATTGCTGTATAATAGAAACTAAATGAATAAAAAAAATCTAAAATATATATTAAAATTAAAATAGCAGCCATCCCACTATCAGCTATCCTGCAATCCCATTTTTGGAAACAGACGCTTTGCACTGTGATCCGGGATTGACTTCTATGCTTTCTTTATGGCCAAATTAATTCATCATGAAGATAAAAGAGGGTACTGATTGCTCTTTGTTATTTAATTTTTCCTTCTCTGCTTGAACTGAAGCTTATTTGCACTAGTATTCTGTATCTAATTATTGTGTGTATTTATTAAGTGCATTTCCTGTTCTGTGAAGTATTAAGGTGTATGATTTTTAATTCTTCCAGTAAAATTATTTGAAAATTAATGAATTATTTTTCAGTTCTTCATAGATTTTCTAGATTTATATAGGTTCTATATATTTTGGTTTCAGAATCATGTCTCTCTGGTTGTAGTTTCTTAGTTTTCTCCAAGAAAAGGTTGCTTGGTTTCTATAAGACTTAGGTTGGCAATTGCGATAGATTCAATTTCACCGCAGATTCCTGCACAAAATGGAAATATGGAATTAAGCTTTTCTGAAATAGCCATATTATATTATGACCAGGCCTATTTAAATGTGTAGACTAGCGGAATAAGTTCTGCATTTTGTTCTTATATTAATTTTAGCATTTAGCTCTACTGATGGGAAGAAGAGCTGGATAATTACTTTCAAATTTTTGTAATCACTTCCCGAACCTTTTATTGCCATACTGTGAATCTTTGCTTGAATAGAAGATGCAGATGTCATCTTATACTACAACAGCTGAAAGCTGGCCATTAGGCTCACGTAATTTATTTATCAAAATGTGCTTTATTTCTATTGGATTTCCATCCTGCCCGACTTCCTATTGGATTTCATTACATAGATTCTTTTCACCTGGGCTTTTGCAGCATCTTTTAGGTTTGTTCCTAACTTCCTATAAAGCTAGATTGATGCTTCAAATTTTGTTGTGGATCTGTAAAAGGTCAAATAAAAATTTATTGTTAAATTGTCATGGTCTGATAATTTCCTTTATGTTTTGCATTGAAAATTGGTTGATTGAAAATATTTCTAGTCTTTTTACTGGAGGATGCTTACTTTGGGTTTGGCAAATGGATGCCTCTTAGCTTTCAATTTTAGCAATTGACTCCATTAGAATTTTGAAAATTATATCATTAGTCACTTCTATCTAATTTTTTGGTCAATTCATATTTTGAATCATGTCGTGCACCAACTATCCGAAAGTGTGAGCTGTTGGGTGAAGGTCTGAGACACCTGTAGTTATCAATCTCGGGTAGCAATGCGTAGGGACTGACCCTAAAAATGCTATACGGGAATAACGCATAGTGGGATGACCACTATTTTAAAATATTTTATATAGATATATACTCAATACTTATGTACATAAAATGACTCATAATGCTAAAAATATACTAATAGAAAGTCGTAGGTTTTAAGCAAATCATAGAAGTATATAACAACAAAAGTGAAGGAAAGAAAATATCTTAAAAGTCTTAAACATTCCTTTTGATTCTCTAATCTAATCAGATTCAGTTTCTGAAAGATAATCCTCTTCATTATCACTCTCAGTGCTAGATTTGTATTGCTTTCGTCCTTGTCTGTTTCTATTTCATCTTCCATTTCTTCCTCTTGTAAAATTCCCTTCCTAGAGCTAGAACTATCAGCATCTTTTTCCTTGCTTCCACTTGTATGCTGCCTAGTGTAAGTTGAAAGCACACTGGCTCTATCAGCATCTTTTTCCTTGCTTCCACTTGTATGCTGCCTAGTGTAAGTTGAAAGCACACTGGCTCCCCAAGTTAAACTATCACCATAAAAAATCATCAAAAAGTTCCCAAGTTAAATTATTACCATCATAAAAAAGCAATTCATTTTCATTATCTCCCCATTTTCACCCATTTCTCCTATTAACCACACATTACAATCATTAGTATCATCTAGGACAATGGGATCAATCGTATCATGACTTTCATAACGGTCTTTTAAAGTTTGATTATACTTCACAAAAGCCAAATCTTGCAACTTTTGGTGCTCAAGCCTGCCTCCCTTCTCAGAATGAATTTAATTTATATTTTAAAAAATTGTTAGTTTCTCAAATCAATTAGTAATTTAGTATATCACAATCTATAAAATAAAACTACTAAGTACTGACATGCTAAAAAATACTCCAATGATGCTAACATGCCAATGAGCTACAATTCAAGCTCAACACTTTAACTACAAGGTTTGCAAGATTGGAACATGGTTTCCATACATTTCTCACCACTCAATTGCAATGACAAATGAATTAAATATCATTTCTATTAATTATGACTAAGTTCTATGAAACATTGATATTCAATTTGCTTCATGTACCTGATATCAATGCTCTTGGATACTTCAGCGATATGATACACATCAGTGAAGTATCCAAGCTTGTAAAAAAATTTATGAAAATCCAATGCAACTAATTGTGACATATAAACATGGAAGCATTGTCCATTGATGAACAAAAAATGGAAATTGTCTCTATGGATGATTTCAAGAAAGGAATGAAATTAATATTACTATTCCTATTAGTAAATAATAGGAAGTAATATATAATGATAATGATTTCTAATTTTTTTGTTTAGTAATGTCCAAGATTCCAAGAAGTATATTCTTAATTTGGATTTGCAGAACTGCAATTATATATTTATGTTTGATGAATTTTTATACATATCTAGATATGTATCTTACACGTATGGTATCTTATGTGTTTTTAGAATGATCGTATCGCTGTATTATATCTGATACGCCTATCATATATGTGTATCATAAACTATGTTGTTAGATTTATTAAGAAAAACAAAATAGCACTTTGAATAAATAAGAGCAAAGTATGCCTTTGCCTTATTGCTGCACTTCAACTAAAGATTCCTTTGGTTCTTTAACCTCTCAATGCACTTACATAGTTCTTGTGCCACTTTAGGACCATACTCAATCCTTGGATTGGAATAGTAGTACTCAGAGTTTAAACAACCTGCAATGATCTAGCTGACACTCCCATCTTCTACCAATGACATCAAAAGCTTCCCCATGCTCACACACACCACACACACACACACGTGTATGCATGCACACACCTCCTTGCAGGATTTCTTTTCATTATCAACAAACCTTAATACACGAACAAGAGGTAAACATCTTTCTGGCTTTGACTTCAACCAATTATAAGAGGTGAAAGTAGTCAATCTTGGATAGCAGCGTGGAGTGGCCGACCCCAAAATTAGGATGGGGGATGACTGCTATTCTAATATTGTATACATATAAGCTCAAAAAGATAAATATTACTCAAAATTCATCAAATAACCATCATTAGTAATAAACATTCTGCTGTTTGGTTGGAAGGCAGATGCCATGGTTCTGCTGGGCAGAATACAGGAGGCAGAAAAGGTCAAGAAAAATAATGAATATTGCTGCTGCCAGCAAGAAAACAAAAAGGAATTAGGGAAAGAAAAAGGGGAATGGGAGATAAGAGAAAAAGAAAAAATGAAAAACTGAAAAAAGAAAAGAACAGAACAGAAAAAGATACTACAGGTTTTCGGAAAAGAAAGGTCACTAGAAAACAAAGGTTGCCGGAGAAGAAGGAAGGTTGCCGGTCACTGAAGAAGGAAGCAGGGTGGGGAGGGTAGAGAAGAGAGTTAGGGCAGAGAAGAGGGGTGTGCACACGGGAGGAAGCTTCTAGAGAAGCTGTTAAAAAAAATGAAAACCCATAAATACCCTAAATAATGTTTAAAAATGGAGGGTATTTGCAGGATTTTGCATCACCTTCAGCTTTGCAGATGCAATACAGCCCTGGGAGCACCGTCACTGCCGCTCTGCTCTGTCGCCATTGCGGCCGCTCCAGCTGCGACATGAAACTGCTCCACAACTGCAGCTGTGTCGTGCCTGAGGCCTCTTCACCCCTCTCAACTGCTATGGCGGTCGCTATTGACTACTGTGGAGGTAAACATCTTTCTAAGGTTGCCTTTTTGTTTATGCAACCATTGCAAGGTGAGATATGTTGTAGCAAATCGCGCGACTCCATGCCTAACGAATTCCATCTTGTTTGTGAATTTCCTCATCATGTTCAAGGCTGTGGGGAAGAAAAAACTGAGAACAGACCAAAGAAAGCAGTGCAGAACCACAGAATAGAAGAGAAAATGGATTTGCTGGAAAAGTGCCAGAGATGGGTTGCTGAACAGAGATGAGAGAGGAGGGAGGGGTTGTTGTTGAACAGAGAAGGGGAGATGAGAAAACATGGGAAAAAATGTTAGGGGTTGTGGTTTTTTAAGCATTCTGAAAAAAGAGGGGGGGAGTCCATTTTACCCTTTAAAATCCCCTCAAAATGATGCCATTTTGAATGCGAAATGGGAAATCAGCCTGTTGCTGTGTGTCATTGTCTTTGCACTGCAAATGCTTGTATTTTGGGCTGTGATACTGGCAAACATCCTGCAATGTCAGATCTGTGGTGACCAAAGACTGCTCCGCCCTCCACCCCAACCCCCCTTCCCCACTGATAGTGCTGCTATCACCTGTTATCAATAAATATCCACATGCCCTCTTACGCAAGTGCCCTTTTGGCTTAAACTGTAGTCAGTGCCACAGGGCCTGCACTATTTTGTTTTGAATTTTAACTACTTCGGCTTAAACTGTAGTCAGTGCTTTACATATTACATTTATATGGTCCTCACATAGTCCATTATTTCCTCCTCATTCACCATTCTGTTTCCATTCCCTTGAAATCTTTCCTGCACTGATTCTCTTGTAAGTCATCCTACATTTTCTTTACTCAGTTGTAACCTTAATCTGAAGAAGTTTCTTCATGACCATATTCCTAAGTTTGTATGGATCTTATCTTATAATATAATTTAAATACACTGATAATATTTTTTTTAGTCATCCATTCATTATGTACGGTAAGAATGTTGATTTTTGTAATAACTACTATGAAAGTCATACTTCTGGTAATTTCTAATTGGTTGACAGTAGAAAAATTTTACACTGACACAATACCTAAAAATTAATCTCTTTATCTTAAAGAAGAGACTCGAGTGAGTTGTCAACAACATCTGGAGAAATAATTGTTCTGAGACAAAATCATAACAAATATTCCTGGTGTGAGATTTTGTCATAGATTTAAAACATAACCTATTCTATTCTTTTGTTCATTTTGCTTCAAATAATGTTTTTCATCGAAGACTCATATTAATAACATGAATATTGCTTATTTGAGATACTTTATCGTAGAACAAGACATACACCACTATTCTTTACATTTTTTATTGTGCTTTGAATGTTTTACAGTGTTTTACCACACCTGTTGGCCCCATAGGAGCAGTTGAGTTTAGGTGTGAATGGTAACTCCCTTTATTTTGTATGAAAACTCGCAAACTTTCCTTGAAACTCTAGTCTGGCTTGTGAATCATATTTGTCTTCTATTATCAAAGTTGTTATTTTGGGTTACTCCTGGAATTTTCATCTTTCCCCTATTTTAATTGTTCAGACCCAGATAGTTTTTCTATTACAATTAATAATATTCAAACATACCAATTTGTGTTGATATTCATTTGCAGATAGTCAAGTTGATGCAGCATGACTTTCACAAGGTTCAAACCCTGCCAATTTACAAGGAACGGTAGAATAATTGCTTGCTGTATGACAGTGTCAGGGTATCAAAATGAAGAAATGTCTATTACGTTCTGCTGGTTTTATCTAACTGTCGACAACCAGTACATGGTGCTTCTTTGTGGTGAGGAAGATCAGGAATTGAAGTTCCTAGTCTGCTTAAACTTGGAAGACTTCTGTAATTTTCTCACTTGTTGATGTCATTTGTTTGTTCTGTAATTGATGTCTTCCTTGTCTTGGGCAAAGCATTTTCACTATCACATTTTTGTAAGCACTAATAGTGCAGCTGTATAACTCTTTCTTCTTTTAGGGGTACTTGTATATAGTGGAAGTTCAAAGCTTTGTATAGGGATGGGTCAGATGCAGCATATTAATTAGTTTAGAAGTGGATACATTGGGCATCTGTTTATCAAGATTCTAGGAAATAGCCACAGCTGCTAATGATCTTGTATGAGGAAAAACAATTATGATCAAATGGACAAGTTGGTTAATGTTGTACAACACCCATTATAAGACAATGGCTTGCACTTTGCATGAGCATACCGATTATATACAGCATTTTCAGTACCATTTTAGTGATACAATAGGAAACAGATTTAGTGCATTCAGCAATTTAGAACTGTATGTTGAAATATTAGACTGTTTATATTTTATATTGGTCAATCAAAACTTAAGATATTCAAAATTTTAATCGATCAATTTTCATTTGATGGCTGTAAATGTGTCAAAATAGGAAAAAGATTCAATGCAGTTACATTTTGATTCATTTATGCTCTTATAATCATTGGAGTATATATGATAGTTGAGATCTTGTATGTGTAAGTTGATTGGTCGGAGATAAAATATGAATTGGCTTATCTTTGGTAGAAGGTTCTAATTTGCCGAATGGGAGGAATGAGTGCAGGAAATCTGGATTAGTATACAATGACCTTGCATTCTATAACTTTGTCCATCTATCAACGAAAATAAAAAAAAATTAAAAGTACCAAAACAAAAGTAACCATTCATATATATATATATATATTTATTATAGATAAAATATTTATTTAACCCATGCATTTATTATTCTATATATGAATAATGGAACTTATCCTTCTTGCTCTTTGCTGCATTAGTTGATAAATGAAGGACTGCATTATTATCATCCAGTAAATTCTCAATTTTATTTTTAAATTTTTTCTATTTTATCCATAAAATATAAAAATAATAAATAGTTCTTAAAATTTTCTTACATCCATCAGTTTAGTTTCTGTGGCTAACATAATCATTTTAGACCTGTTTAATATCAAATAAGCACATTAATTTTCACTTAAATAATTCTCTCTCCTACATATTTTATAAATAGTTATTTATCTAGTATAATATTTTAATTTAGTTTTTATAATAATTAGCTCAAATTTAAAATGTTTTACACTTAAAAATACAACTTTTCAATGTTTGACAAAATTCTGAGTCTTTTCTTCTTGTGACACTTCAATTTGGTGCCTTATTAAAAAAGTCCTAAATAAAATGTTTGGACATAATGTTTTAATTCAATGTGCTTAGAATATTGGTAATGGTTGTTTCAATTCCATGTGGTTCCCCTTGCTAGTTCTACCGCGAATGTGTCAATTCATGTGGCCACCGTTGTTAATGGTTGTTTCAATTTCATGCGGTGCCAGAGTTTTTTTTTTTAGTTTAAATTAGTAGGTTTAAAAAATATTCTTTAATTTTTTTCCTTCAAAACATAAAATCATTATTTTAGTTTTCATTATTAGATGACATTTGTTAATTAATTATATATTTCGATAAAAGATTAAGTTAATTATATATTCGATAAAAGATTAAGTAACCAAGTAACTCTTTAATGTTTATGATATCATATGAGTATGTTATATTTTTTTTAATTCGTAAAATCAATGTTATATAACCTTAAAATAAATATTAGAGGTCACAAATAATAATTTTAAATTTTAAAAGATGAAAATAAAAAATATTTTATAAGAATTAACACCAAATTTTATTTATTTTAAAAAAATAAAAACAATTATTTTATTTTTAGAAGATGAAAAAAAATTATAGGAAGCAAAATTGAAATTCACAGGATCTAAAAGCATGTTTAAAATTTTGTTTATTATTATAAAACACATAGAACTATTTGATTTATAATTAATTTTATATGTAGACTAAAAGCAAATACTAACCACAATAAACCTCTAAAAAGTAGTTATGTGTAAATTTTCTCATCATCTCTATATAAATTAGAATAAATTTATTAAATCTAAATATTTTTAGTTTTTTACTCATTGAGAGTATTTTTATTATCTCTTTTAATATTTTATTTTTAATATATTTAGTTTTAAATTGAATTTTGATATCTCTTAAAAAAAATTTTCAATTAAAAGTAATATTGTATAATAATATAATTGTTTATTATAAATTTAAAATATAATCTATATGTTAAAAAATTTATTTATTATGAGTTTTAATTACAATATAATTTATATATTTAAAAATATTTATTTATTATAATTTTAAATTATATGAAATAAATATTTATTATATGCCATGTACAAGTATAATATATATGTTTAATATTTATTTATTATGAATTTTAATAATAATATAATTTATATACTAAAAAAATTATTTATTATAATTTTTAATTATATAAAAATATTTATTGTACAATCTTGTGCATTTCACATGCAAAAATTCTATCTTTATATAAATTAGAATAATTTTTTAAAATGAGTGTTTTTATACGTACAAAATACGTACAAAAAATAGATAATTTTTAACTATTATTATTCAATGAAAACATTTTTAGTTATTTTTTTTATGATAGAGATTTTAAATTTTTTCTTAACTTATAATCTCTTTTAATATTTTAGTTTCAATATCTTCACTTCTAAATTGAATTTTAATATTTAAAAAATATCAATAATTAAAAATAATATTATATCATAATATAAATTATTTATTATAAATTAAAAATATAATTTATATATTAAAATATTTATTTATTAAGAGTTTAATTATAATATAATTTATATATTTAATAATATCTATTTATTATAAAATAAATATTTATTTTGTACAGTCCACAAGTTAATAAACTAATAAACATGTATGAAAATGGTAGGAGACCTCGTATCAATGTTAACGAGTGTGAAGTTGTATGTAAACATTAAATTACACTATATAGTTTAGGGTATGTTTGAAAAACATCTTAATTAATATTTTATTCAATAAATTGTTATTATATAAGAGTTTGTGTTATAGATATTCAAAATTTAATATCTTTTTTTGCGTTTAGATGTACGTATTTATAAACACTTACATAATAATTTTAAAGTGTTTAAATGCATTACTATATAAGAATTTATAAGTTATTATTTTATTTTAAAATTAAAAAAATCAAATCATAATTAAAAATAAATTAAAATTTCAAAATCTAATTAAATAGTTATTATATTAACATTATATATATCACAAAAATATTATAAATAAAAAATACTAATCATTATTTACTTATTTTTAATTTTTAAAAAATAAAAATTTAAATATCATAAATTACAAAAAATTGACACTCACATACACAAATATCTAATAATTAAAACACGACTAAAATATAAATTAAAAAATTAAAATTATATATATCTTAAAATCATAATATAATATAAACATTCACATATATAAATAAATATAAGTCAACAAAACAGTAAATTATTATAAAAATATCCTCACATATATAAATAAATATCATGTATTTATAAGTCTTAAATTCAAATATGCTAGGTATAAATTTTTTTCAAACTGAGTCTTAATTTATTTGTTTAACTTGTAAGACTCCTGTGCAGTACTATTTATAATTTGAACATTAGAAAGTATACTTTTGCTTTCTATTAATCTTTTTTCTTCTTTTGATCTATTAGAACAATAAAATAAATTTTAATATTATTTATTGAACAATTTAATTATCTATCATTAGTAATAAAATAATATTATAAGAAATATTTAAAACACTATAAAAATATTAATTAATATTAATAAATGTAGAGAGAAAGATAGATGTCCAAGTAATTTAGAAACTAAGAGATGAAATTGATTATTTTTAAAAGTAAAAATATTTTTAAATTTGAGATTAATTATTATAAAAATTAAATTAATCGAAATAAAAAAATACTTTAAAGAGTATTTATTATTTTTATACTTTTGATAATAAAGTAATAGATATGACGATAGATTACTCTTATTTCATTATATTATTACTGCACATATTAATATTATGGAGTACTACAAAATTTTTATTTTTATTCGTTTTTTATGCATCTATTGAGAATTTAAAATTTAAAAATTCTTTTTATAATTTATTAAATATGTTATATTTTTTATTTCATTATAAATATCTTTAAAATAATCATTAATGGATTCAATGCGTGTTAACTGACACTGTTCGAAGCTGAAAGAAGCAGCTTTTTGATATTTAACTTTTCCGACATGAAATTATGAATAGATGCAGGCGAGCTTCCAAGGGACTGTGGGAGCTGTGCCCCTAAAAAATTTTGAAATTTTTACAAATTACAATGAGCGTAGAATAACGTTGGGAGGTGCTTGAAAACGGTCATTTATATAAATTATTATTTATTGTTCTCCATGTTCTTCATTATAGTTATATAAAATTATTATTTTAACTTTTAATTTTAAAATATTACTTATTTTAAATTTGTAATTAACTAGTTGTCATTGTCCCTAGGTTTTTTCATTTGTAATGTGAAGTACAGACGGACGAATCGTGACAATGGACCTTTATATTGGATTATGATTGAAGATGAGTTTTTGTCAGGTTAATTTTTTTTTTAAAAAGTAAAAGCTTTTAAAATTAATAACGAGCAGAAATTTATGATTTATTAAAATTATTTGAATATTATATTTTAAATTTAATTATATCAGTTATTTATTTATTTATTTAATCATTATAATTTTAAGTGGTCTAATTTAAATAATCAAACATATTTTTTAAAATAAGGTGATATGGACTCAATGAATGAATATTTATATTGGCCCATTAAAAGATAATAAAAACTCTATATATTCAGATATATATTAAGAACGGTTATGATATACATTATACCAAATCAATATATGATTTCTGTTCTTCCCATCTCATCAAAAAGAAAAACAAAGGTTGTTGAAGGAATTCAAGTGATTTGATTGAGGAAGATTATAAATCAACTGTTCGTGATTGTCAAGAAAATTTTGTTGTATTCATGGATTCAAGTATTTATTTAAATTTAGGGTTTAAGATTTAGGGTTTAGATAAAATTTTCTCTTCCCTTTTGTAAGAATTTGTTTCGAAATTATTTTTGATCTTCCCTTTTGTGAGAATTTGTTTCAAAATTGCTTTCGATATACGCCTAATGCAATTGCCGATTTTAGAAGCGGAATAGCAATTGCACTGAAAAAAAGAAAAAAAGCATTTTGGAAGGCATTACCTTTTGGAAGGCATCACGATTTTTTTTGGCCAAATCCCTAGTTATTATTATTTTTAGGCCAAACCCAAGAGAGTTGCTTTTTTTTAGGCAAAATCCTAATTTTGTAATTTTTTTTAAAAAGTCAGAAAAGTAATGATAATAATAAAAGAAAACATGTTATCAAAAGACATGTGAGTTTTATTTATTCTTTTTAATATCTTTATACTGTAGGTATACTCAAACATAATTTAAGAAATTTTTTACTAATTTAGATTGTTTGGTGATTTTTAAATTAAACTAATTGAAGCAATATATTATCAAAGTAATCTCTAGTGTGAAAATTGATTTCATTTAAGTTATATAGATGTATGTTGGTATGAAATTTATTTGTTTCAAAGAAAGACACAATTTAGTTAAATAATAAAATTGATCAAATAATAAAATATCTATGATAATAAATATGTGACAATTATAAATTTTTTATTTTTCATGTGAATAGTAGTTGGTTTAAAGAAAGACTATTATTTGACAAAATTAATTATCAATATTTAATTACTATATTGAGAGTACCATTTACAAATTAATTTTTCTGTTCAAAGACTAAATATTAATGTTGTGTTGGGTAGTTTGTAAATGATTTATTATGTGGTTTGTCTACACATATCTTGTTATATATTTTGTATGTCTTTTTTCTATTACATATTATTAACTTTTGTTCTCTATTTAGTTGTAGATACTAGTGTTGTTAATGTATCTGCTCAAATAAATAGTATTTCAATACTGAATGAGACGAATTTTAAGGTATGGAAGGAAGACATAAAGATAATTCTCGGTTGTATGGATTTGGATCTAGCACCTCGGATAGAAAAACCCATTCCTACTCCGGAAAACCTTGAAGAGGTTAAAATTGAGAAATGGGAACGCTCTAACCGATTGTGTCTTATGATCATGAAGAGCTCAATTCCAGAAGCGTTTCAAAGCTTTATTTCTGAAAGTCAAAATGCAAGGAAGTTCCTTGAAGAAATTGAACAATTCTTTGCAAAAAATGAAAAGGCAGAGATGAGTAACCTTTTGGCTAAGCTCATCTCCATGAAGTATAAAGGCAAAGGAAATATAAGGGAGTACATAATGGAGATGTCTAATCTTGCATCAAAACTAAAGTCACTGAAGTTAAAGCTTGGTGAAGACTTGCTCGTGCACTTGATTTTGATCTCCCTTCCTGGATACTTTGGACAACTCAAAGTGAGCTATAACATTAAGAAGGACAAATGGTCCATCAATGAGCTTATATCTCATTGTGTGCAAGAGGAAGAGAGGTTGCAGATAAATAAGATTGAAATTGTTCATTTTGCTTCGACCTCTCAAAATAAGAAAAGGAAGAACATCAAGGGTATTGCAGGAGAGTCTTCTCAGCAAAAGAAACTAAAGAAGGGTGAAGAATTTACCTGCTACTTCTGTAAAAAGTCAGGACACATGAAAAAACTGTGTTCTAAGTACATCGCTTGGCGTGTAAAGAAAGGTAAATTTCTTCCTCTAGTTTGTTCTGAAATTAATTTCATCTTTGTGTCTAAGGATACTTGGTGGGTGGATTTTGGTGCTATTACTCACATGAGTGTGACTATGCAGAGTTGCCTGAAGAGCCGACTGCTAAGTGTTGATGAAAGATTTATTTTTGTGGGTGGTGACAATAAAGTTGCAGTAAAGGCTATTAGAACTTTCAAATTGCAATTGAAAACTGGATTTCATTTGGACTTATTTGAGACTTTTGTTGTGTTGTCTTTTAGATGAAATTTAATTTGTATTTCTATCTTGAACAAATTTTATTTTTCTTGTTCTTTTGGAAAAAGTTAGTCTCTACCAAAATTCAAATGTTGGTTTTGGTTCTTTGAAAATTAGTTGAGGTACACAATGAAAATTAAATGAGAATTCAACCACTTTATGACACAAACGTTTAGGCCATATCTCATAAATAGAGAATTCAAAGACTTGTGCTGGATGAAATTCTTGAACCCTTGGACTTATCAAACTTTGAAGTTTGTGTTGAATGCATGAAGGGAAAACGTATAGACATAAGAAAATTAGGTGCCGAATGAGCTAAAGATGTCTTAAAACTAATATGTACAAATATTTGTGATCCTTTTCCTACAACTTCTTGGAATAGACAACAATATTTTATTACATTCTTTGATGATTACTCTAGGTACGGTTCCCTATATTTGATACATGAGAAGTCGCAATACTTAGACGTTTTCGATTCTTTCAAAGTTGAAGTTGATCTTCAACTTAGAAAGAAAATTAAAGTCGTCAAATCTAATCATGTTGAATTCTACGGTAATTATGACGGATCAAGAGAACAACATTCAACACCTTTTGCCTTTTTTCTCAGAGAGTATGGAGTTGTTCTACAATACACAATGTCAAGCAAACCTAGCATGAACGGTGTGACAAAACGATGAAATTGGACTATTAAGGATATGGTATTATAGTTTACATCCTTAATAGGGTATAAGTAAAGTAAAGTTATTAACAAGATCCCTTATAAACTCTGGACTTGCAAAAAGTAAATCATTAAACACTTATACATTTGGGGTTGTCAAGCTTAAGCATGACCTTATAGACCACATGAAAGAAAACTAGATTCAAAAATATTTAATTATTATTTTGTTGGCTATGTAGAACACTCTTGAGTGTCGATTTGTAATGAGTGTTTTTTTTAGTTTGAAATATATTTTTAGTCTCTACAAATTAAAAAGTTTAAATATATACACTATTGTAGAAATAAACATATAAAAAATGATAAGTAATGTATAAAATAAATTACTAACAATATATAAAAATAAAACTTTATTTAATTATTTTATATTTTATGATAAAAAAGAAGAAATATATAAAAATAAAAAACTTTACTAGTAATGGATAATTATAATTTATTATGTTAACGAAGAAATAAAATATTTAATTTAGAGAAAGAAACAAACAAATAAAAAAAATATATACACGCTTTATATATCTATTATGTCAAAATTATGAGTATTTTTATAGGCTTTCTATAAGATATCCTAATAAATTATCTCGATAAACTTATAAAAAAAGTTAAAAATATCGTATAAATTAATTATAAGATATTTTTATAAGTTCTTTTAACTCTTCTCACAAGTATTTATAAGATAAATTCAATTAGGTATAAGTTTTTTTTTTTTAATCTGAGTCTTAGTCTATTTGTTTAATTTGTAAGGCTACCATGCAATACTATTTATAATTTGAACATTAGAAAGTATACTTTTGTTTTCTATTAATTTTTTTTTTCTTTTAATGTATTTGGAATAATGAAATGAATTTTAATATTATTTATTGAACAGTTTAATTATCTATTATTAGTAATAAAATAATATTATACAAGAAATATTTAAAATACAATAAAGATATTTTAAATAATAGTAAAAATATTAATTAATATTGATGAATGTAATGAGAAAAATAGATGTTAATTTAGAGACTAAGAGATGAAATTTATGTATTTTTAAAAATAAAAATATTTTTAAATTTAAAATTAATTATTATAAAAATTAAATTGAAGTATTTTAATTGATAAAATATTATTTATAAAACATAAGTGAAAATAATTCATTTAAGTAAAAATTAATATGTTTATTTTAAACTTAATAATCATAAAATAATTTTATTAACTATAAGAACTAAATGGTGGAAAAAAAAACTTTAAAGAGTATTTATTATTTTTATATTTTTGAGAATAAAGTAAGAGATATGACGATAAATTACTCTTATTTTATTATATTATTACTGCACATATCCATGTTATGGAGTGCTAATAAAATTTAGTTTGTATTCGTTTTTTTTTCATCTATTAGAATTTAAAATTAAAAAATAATTTTTTTAATTTATTAAATATGCTATATTTTTTATAAATATCTTAAAAACTATCATTAATTAGATCCAATGCATGTTAGCACACACTGCTCGAAGATGAAGGAAGCAGCTTTTTGATATTTAACTCTTCCGACATGAAACTATGAGCAGATGCAGGCGAGCTTCCAAGGAACGGTGGGACTTGTGCCCCAAAATTTTGAAATTTAATGTAGGGAGTTGCATGAAAACGGTCCTTTCTATAAATTATTATTTATTTATCTCCATGTCCTTCATTATAATTATATAAAATTATTATTTTAACTTTTAATTTTAAAATATTACTCATTTTAAATTTGTAATTTACTAATTAAAAAAATCAGAATATCTTGACTCTCTATGAATATTATATATTTTTTTTATATTTGTAATGTGAAGCGAAGACGAACAAATCGTCACAATGAATTTTTTTATTGGATTATGATTGAAGATGAGTTTTGATCACGATAATTAATTTTTTTTTAAAAGGAATAAAAACTTTTAAAATGAATAACATCTAAAAAAAAAATTACATTAAGTTAGGCAATAATAATATTTATAAAAAATTATGTAAAAAATAAAAAAATATAATTGATTATTTTTTTGAAAATACATGTTTGATTAAGATATTTTTATTTGATTTGCTTTATGATATAAGAGAAGAACTTTGTGGATATTATCTAATGGTATGAATTATAACAAGAATGACTCAAAATACATTTATCTATCATCAAATTGAAAGTTGTTTGAAAATTAGATTTAATGTAAATATTGATAAAATCTTTTCTCATCCTATAATTTAACTAAAATAATGGAGGAAGAATTAATACAAGTTGAATAATCTAATATACACAAGAAATTATGATAGTGAATCATGTATCTATATATAACTTTTTCATTAGTTGTGTTTTGGTTACATAAATTATTAAATTGATTATATTATTATCATTTGATTATAATAAAATTAATAATTAAAATAAGTATAACATTTCCTTTATATATATATAAAATTTTAAAAATCATTCTCGGAGACGGTTTGAGAATCCACTTTTTTAAGATAGTATATCAATATATGAAAACAACATTCTTTCCTTTCAATTTTTTGAGAAGCTAAAAAAAACCTTAAGAGTAAAATCTACAAAAATTTAAAAGTAAGAAATAATATGTGAAATTATATAAGTTTAGAATACAAATGCGTGAAAAAATAGGGGTATAATTAATGAAAATTTAAAAGTTATAAGATAAGAAGTATAATTAATTTTTTTAATTTTGGAGAGCAATTTGATCGATTATTACCATGTCAAGAATTAAATTAATTGATTATTTATAATTTTGTAAATTATTTTATTATTTTAAACACCAATTTAATTATTTATTATAATTTTAGAAATTAAATTGATTAATAATATACTATTGGAGCACTATTTTAATATTTTATTAATTTTAAAAATTAATTCAATCAATTATTATAATTTCAATAGTTAAATTAGTAATTTAGTCCTGTAATGGATGTAATCTACTACACCACAAGTCCCACATTCATGGTGCATCAAATTATAGTCTAATTCTCATCCTATCAAAATCATTATTTTTGTATTTCATGCAGAGGTGGTGTGTGTTTAACCTACGCTACCTTGTAATTAGTTTTAAAACTTTTATTATCAAATTGTTTAGACTAGACTAGATGAACCACTAGTTTTTAAGGACCGAACGGTTCTTTCCATAAAAATAATTTTAAATGTGTTTTAGATCATATAACATATCGGTTGATACTTTAACTAGTTAATTCACTAGTCTCATTTAAAAAATTATGCTCTTAACTCTTTGATGATGAATCCTCACCCCTAAAATATTTTTTCAAGGTTTTTTTTAGTTCTACCAAATCTGTAATTCTCCCATTCACATTTTTTCAAAAATAGATATTGGTTTTCTCTCCACTAATAGTTTGACCAGAATTAGAACAAAATACATTGAGACAAATTTAATCAATTGAGCTTATTTTGTGTTTTATTGTTACATGTAACCGTCTCAGCTCGACTTAGTTCGTTATCCACCCATTTTTTTGGGTTTAGAAAACATGGGCTCCTTTACCTCTTCTTTTTGAAATTTTATTGTTGCCTTGATATGATGGGCTCGACTCATTGGCTTTTGTTTGGTAAGATTGTTTTTGGAATGGTTTTTTTTTTTTTTACATTAAAAGCATTTTTGCCTTGTTGATAAGAATTTTTAGTTAAATAATAAGTTGAATTTAAGATCTTTTGTAGAGGTGATGTTTAAATGTATTCTTCACACAAAATAAAAAAATCAAATATTAATTCATTGATAATAAAAAACAACGATTGATATTATATTATTTTCTATTTTATAACATGCTCTAACTTTTTTTTTTTTTTTGGAACAAGCTCTAATTAATAACAACAACTTTCAAGTGTATTTTTAAAGTCTTGAAAAACTTGTACCGTTAGATTGAAACTTGTCTTCATTAAAAAAAAAAAATTAAAGGTAATTTTATACATAAAAATTAGAACAATTATCTTCAATAAGAGAATTTTTAATTGTTTTTTAACGAAAGTATTTTTAATTATTTTCTTTAATGAGAATATTTTAAAAAAATTTTCTTAATGTCTTGTCTCTTTTAATATATCATTTTTAATATTTTTAATTTTAAATTAAATTTTAATATTTTAAAAATGATCAATAATTAGAATTTATATATATATAACTCAAAATAACCATATGTAACAAAAGCATCTGTAACTATTTTTCTTTAACAAGAATATTTTTAGAAAATTTTCTTAATTTCTTAAAATTTTTAATCTATCATTTTTATATCTTTAATTCTAAATTGAATTTCAATAATTTTTTTTAAAAGTTATTGATACTAAAAAAATAACATTAAATAAAAATATAAATTGTTTATTATAACTTTTAAAAATAATTATAGGAAAAAAGGAGGAAAAGCCTTTAACATCAATAACCTCTAAAAAAAGTTACATGGTTATACTAATTGAGTCAGCCAATAGCAAAAACGACAAAAAAATCAAGTGAAAAATAAAAAAAAATGATCTATTATAGTGTTTAAGAATACATTTTGACTAGGACATCTGCCATTTGATTTGCTTCACGATAAATATGGGAGATGAGTATTGTAAATTTCAAATGAACAAGTTCTTTAATGTGTGATATTAAGCTATAGTAAGGATGACTCGAAGTTCATCCAATATAATTAAATTGAGGAATGTTTGAGAGTTTGATTCATTGTAAATATTACTAAACCCTTTAGCAAAAACAAGTGCTAACCATTTCTTAATGTCCCATAATTCAACCAGAATAATGAAGTAAGAGCCAATATGAGTTAAATATCTCAACACATACATGGAACTATGATAACAAATCTCTCCTCCATATGCAATTTGTCCGTTAGTTGTGTTTACTACCCATCTGAGTTAACCTTGACAAAGGATAGTGTCAGGGGAACCACTTAATAGTTATGTCAATGGTATAAAGCATAGTATTCTTCATTATGGATTTGTCACAAAATTCAAATTTGATTATGTGATGCAGTCTAGTTTACGCTTTTGTTGTAATAGCTTCATGATCGTCTCAACTACACCATCTTATTGCAATAGTCACATCATCTTATTTCAATAGCCGCACTCTACTTATTATGTATTTTAGTTATAATTAATTTATATAAAAAATATTTAGTTATTATAAATTCTAGTTATATAAAATAAATATTTATTTTGTGTAATACACACATAAAATACTAATAAATTAATAATTAAACAACTATTGAAAATTTCATTTGTAATAAAATAAAAGTTCTATATAAACTTAGGGTTTGTTTAGGGTGATTTTTAATTGCAAGTTTCAAAATTTTAAAAAACCAAAACAAGTTTTTAGTTTTTTTTTTTGCTTCAAAACTTAATTTAGTTTCAAAGTAATCTCATTTTGAAAACTCTCTATTTCATTAAAACTTGTTTAAGGGTATATTTACGTGTTGATAGCAATGGTGGCGGTGATAATTAGAGTTAGCAAAATATGTTGACCTTTTGGGTTAGGTCAACCTAAACTCTAAAAAATGCGACTAAAAAAGAATTGAACCAATTCAATGCAAATATTACTAAACCCTTTTAGTACAAACAAGTGATAACTCTTTTCCAATGCCCCATAATTCAACCAGAGTAATGGAGTAAGAACCAATATGATTTGAATATCTTAATATATACATGGAACTATGATCACAAATCACTCGTCCATATGTAGTTTCTCTGTTAGTTGTGTTTACTACCCTATCTGAGTTAACCTTGACAAAGGATGTTATTGGGAGAGTCACTTAATAGTTACGTCAATAGGATAAAACATAGTGTCCTTCATTAAGGATTTGTCACAAGATTCACACGTGATGCAGTTTAGTTTGTGTTCTTATTGCAATAGCCGCACCATCTTATTTCAACCGTCACACTCTATTTATAAAGAATTTTAATTATAATATAATTTATATATTCAAAAATATTTAGTTATTATAAATTCTAGTTATATAAAATAAACACATTAAAATACTAATAGTTAATAATTAAACAACTATTGAAAATTTCATTTGTAATAAAATAATGGTTCTACAAAACCTTTGGGGTCTGTTTAAGGGTTTTTAATTGCAAGTTTCAAAAATTTTAAAATCCAAAACTTGTTTTTAGTTTTTATTTCAAAAATTAATTTAGTTTCAAAATAAACTCATTTTAAAGATTCTCAATTTTATTAAAATTAGTTTAAGGGTGTATTTGCGTGTTGGTAGTAATGATGGTGGTAGTAACTAGAGTTGGCAAAATATGTTAACCTTTTGGGTTAGGTTGACCTAGACTCTAATAAATTGAGCTAAAAAAGAATTGGACCAATTTAGCCTAGCTCAACAAGCTTAGTGGGTTAGGCCGAGCCCAAAAGTTATTAGTCTAAAATGCATTGGGCCTATTTCCTGAGTAGGCAATTTGTCTTAGCTCGATGAGCTATAAAAAATAAAATCCATTTAGTTTGTGCACGAGCTAGTGAGAGTGGTGGTGACAGTCCAATTGTGTTGGTGTCGGTGGGGTGGTAACGGTGGTGGTTGTGATGACGAACCACTAATGTTGGTGCCAGTGTGTGACAGCGGTTGCGGTGCTGGTATGGTGGTAGTGCTAGTGATAGTGGTGGTGGAAGGGGTAGTGATAGTGGTGATGGCAGATCGTCGGTGGTGGTGGTGGTAGTGGTAGTAATGGTGCTGGTGGTGGAGTGGTGACAATGCTAGTAAGGGTCGAGGTGGGATGGTAGACCATTAGTGGTGGTAATATTGGTAAAGTGGTGGTGGTGATGGTGATGGTGAGAGTACTAGTGGTGATGACATATCATTGATGTTGATGGTGGTATTGACAGTAATGGTAATGACAGTGATGGTAATGGTGGTGCTAGTATGATGATGGTGGTGGTGGTAGTGCCAATGAGGGTGATAGGGTGATGGTGGATCATTGATGGCGGTGGTAGGGTAGTGCTACTGATGGCGAATTGTCGGTGTTGGTGGTGGTAATAGCGAGTAGTAGTGGTGATCATGGTGTCAATGAGAGTAATGATAGCGTTGTGGTGATATTAGTGGTAGTGGTAGTTGTTCCAATATGATAGTGGTAGTGGAACCAATGAATGATGATATCAATAGAGGGTAGTGGTAGTAGCGATGATGGCAACAACAAGAAATATCATTGTCAAATGTAGTGAGAATATTTTTTTTAAAACTAAACCAAATTCACAAAGCCTTTATTTTTATTTTAAAAAAGAATATAATTTTTTTTAAAGTTAAGTTAATAACCATTTTATACTTAAATATTATTATTCATTTGCAATAAAATAATTCATCTACAAAAGGTTTAAATAAATCTTATAAATAAAATATTTTCTAATTAATAAATATATAGAAATAAAAACATTAACATTATTTAGAAGAAATTAAGGACCAAAATAGGGTGAGCAATTTTAGGAATAAAAATATAGATTTTTTAAAAAATGTATTAAAAAAGGACAATGTATTTACCATATAAAATAATTTTAAATTGTCATCCAATTACAAACTACCATTTATAGTAAATTTGTTGTCTTTTATAATAATTATCTTAAAAGTGTTACCAACATGATTTGTGATTGGATTTTATTATAAAACTGTTTTATATTCTCATTATATGATCATTAAGAATATGATTTGTGAGTGTTATCTTAATTTAAAGATTAATGGTCATGAACCAAAAATATAAAACAGTTTTACACTGTCATTTAATCACAAATCATCGTTGGTATGATATTTAAAAGACTTATTATAAAAGTCAACATACTTACCATATACAGTGAGTTATGATTAAATGACAGTATAAAATTATTTTGCACTATTAGTGTATAACCCATTTTCTCCTTAAGAGTTTCATGGTCTTGCATTAGCCATTGCACTATTAGTGTATAACCCATTTTCTCTTTAGGAGTTTCATGGTCTTGCACTATTAGTGTAAAAATTATTTTGTACTATTAGTGTATAACCCATTTAATCATAAAGCATCGTTGGTATGATATTTAAAGTACTTATTGTAAAAGTCAACATATTAATCATATACAGGGAGTTGTGATTGAATATCAATATAAAATTATTTTGCTATATTAGTGTATAATCCATTTTCTCTTTAAGAGTTTCATGTTCTTAAGAGTTTCATGTTCTTGCATTAATAGTGTAAAACAGTTTACTTATTATTGTGTAAAGTAAATATTTTAGTTAAATAGAATTTTACTAAGAGCGTGAATACTTAATTTTATTTATTTATTTTCTTTGTTTTATTTATATTGTATTTAAAAATTAAAACTATAAATTTAAAATAACAATCATAATAAAGATGAAGAAAAAAAAAAAGACTCTGAAAAAAAAAAGAAAAAAGAAAAAGAAAGAGAACGTGACTGTAATTATTTAACATGAAATCGTGACCTCCTATTTTTTGGTGCCTTAAAATTTAAGAAGGTACTGGTAGCTTCTCATTTTGAATTAATAAAAAAAAATACCTGTATATTAAAATCACATCATAAATGAGTAAAAATTTAATTTTAATTGTGTTGTAAATTTTGCAATTGCAAAATATTCTATCAAGGTTTATTTTTTAAAAAATTCAATATTAAACATGAAAAACATGCAATATGCAAGTGTAAATGGAATGGACAACAAAAGTAACTGAGTCATTTAACAATTAAGAAATAACAAGATGTTAAACGATAAGCCATATTATCAATTCCATATTACTCATAAAGTGAATATTACAAATGCATTAATTTATGGTTTATTGGTCTACTCAAACAAGGTACCAGATTCCTTCCAGGAAAATAAAAAGAAATGACTCGGGAGATGGAAATGAATCTAAATTATAAAGGTATAATGTGTCGCTGGCTGGTGTATACTAGTTAAGGTGTTTCGTTATTTGTATGTTTAATTTAAAAAATATATTAAGTAAATTATAAAAGAAATGCCACATGAAAAGATTGGGGTTATTTAAAAATCAAAATCCGTTACTCAATGCATACCTAAATCAGTTGGATGAGATTCTACCTAAATACTCAAAAAAAATTCGAACCGACGTTTTTTTTTTACAGTTAGTGAATAATAATACACAAAAGTGATGGTAGACGCAATTGAGATTGAAGTAGTAACTGTTTCTATTAGGAAACAAAGAATTGAATTAATTAGTTACTTGGGGGGGGTGTCTGTAACGTAACCGTTTCTGTTTCGTCAGTTAGTTAGTTGATTTGTTTGTTTGTTGTGTATAAGTGATAAGATAGATGTTATAGAAGCCGTTGATTGAAGAAGTGATAATTCAAGTGCAAGTGTGATGGAAGGAAATGCATCAAGCTCAAGCTCAAGCTCAAGACCAAATCCCCTGTATATCGATCCGTCTCAGGTGCCGGAGCTTGTGTTGGTCTCTGAACCCCTGACCGGTTCTGAGAACTACAACAAATGGAGCAATCAAATGCTGTTCCATCTTGCCGCCAGGAACAAATTGGATTTCGTTCTCGGTTCCATTCCCGTACCCGACCCCAACAACCACAAGCTTCTCGATTGTTACATACGCTGCAATATTTTGGTTACTTGCTGGATATCGAACTCAGTGTCCAAAGAACTTCAACAGCGCATCGCCAATTCAGGCAACGCTTTCATAACCTGGAATTATCTTCGGGAGCAGTTCCAGCCCAAGAAATGGCCACGAATCTTCGAACTCAGAAAGCGGTTGAGGAACTTAACCCAAGGCAATGATTCTATTCTCGTTTATTTTTCCAAGCTCGAAACTATTTGGGGTGAGATTATTTTCTACAAACCCGCTTGCAGCATTCCTGATTGCCCTCTCACCACTCAAGATTCTGGGAACGAAAATGTCATTCATTTTCTCATGGGCTTGAACAACGCCTTCTCCGATGTTCGGGACCGGATTTTGCTTATGGACCAAATCCCCCCTATCTTGGTTGTTCTTTCCCTGCTCGTACAAGAAGAAAATAAGCTAAAGGAAAATGTTTATGTCCCCTCCTGACTCTCTATTTTCTGTCATTAATCTCCAAGAGGGGAGGTGAGGGGAGGGGAGGGGAGGCTATTCACTACATCTTCATTTGTTTCTTCTTCTGTGTATATTCTTTCTTTCATCATGGGATTACATTTTTCTCTTTTTCTTCCAACAACTATCTCACTTTTTTTGTTCTTGATTTTTCTCTTGGAATAACGCCCTTACTATTAAAGGTGCTTTTTCTACATTTTATTCTCATTCTCTTTCTGGGTTTTGTTCTACGGTGACTTTCTTGTTTGTTTGATTTAAAAGTTTATGTCTTTCTTGTTTTTTTTAAGCTTTTTGAGAAGATCTTTATGGTGCTTTCTTGAGTTCCAAATATCTCGTGCATAAGAAACTATGTGGAATCATTGAATATTACTCTCTTCTAATTCTAATTTTGTACATTCAATCAAATCTGCTATATACCTGTTGTGGTTATATTCATTCTCTTTGTTATGTGAAGATGATTGTGCTTAACGCTTATAATTAAAGAGTGATGTTGCAACTGGGTGAGAATTCTCGAAAACCTGTTATCCTTTTTCTGATTTTTTTATATAAAATAATATAAATTGGTAAAGATGTTTCAAGATTGTTAGAAAATTGACGATATCTCTTTTTGCTCTTCTTTTTCATCAACCAATGTGCCGGATTAAAAGGCAAAAATGTTGCAACACGATAGCTAAATCAGATTTTCGGCTTCATTATATTGTATATGTATATATAATACATAACTAGTGTAGGTTACCTATCATGTAAGAAATATTTATATTAGAAATATAATGATGTTTATATATTTATTTTTTCTTTATGTATATTTTAAGTTGTTGATTTTATAAAAAAATAATAGACAACTTGATATATTTTTTAGTAAATTTAAATTTTTATTATTTATTTGATTTATAATTTAATGGATCCAACTAATGGATTGATTGATTTTGAAAAGAAAAAATATCATCACTTAAATATGTAGAAGATTTGATGTAGAAGAGTTTTTGAATGATGCACCTGAACCTTTGGACATATATTGAGTATTTGGATGGTGTTTAGGCCTCTTTGGATGCACACTTGGAGCCTTTTGATGCATATTGAGTCTTTGGACGCATATCGAGTATTTGGATGGCGCTAGGTCTTTTTAGATGATAGTTGGATTCTTTGGACGACGCTAGATCTCTTTAGATGCATATTATGTCTTTGGGTGGTGTTAGGCCACTTTGGATGCATTTTAAGTCTTTGAATGGTGCTTAGGACGCACCTAGAGCCTTTAGACATCGAGGTCTTTGGATAACACCAAATCTCTTTGGACACATCTAGAGCCTTGGATGCATATTGAGTTTTTAGATGCACTTGGAATCTTTGGACGATAGTTGGATTCTTTAGACGCATATTAAGTCTTTAGATGATATTTGAATTCTTTGGATGCATGTTGAGTCTTTGGATGGTGCTAGACCTCTTTGAATGCATATTCAGTCTTTGGATGGTGCCTAGGCTTCTTTGGACGACATTTGGTTCTTTCTACGTACCTAAAGCCTTTAGAATAAAAAACTGTCAATCTATTTTAAAAAATTTAAATAAATAATGATAAAAAAGTAGAAATCAGATAAACTTATTGGAGAAGTCTTACAGAAGAGTATTGTTGTCTAAAGAAGAGTATTGTTGTCCAAAGAAGAGGGAGTTGTTTCCAATAAAAAGCTATCAATCTATTTTAAAATGTTTAAATAAATAATAAAAAAAAGTAGAAATCAGATACGTGTATTGGAGAAACCTTAAAAAAGAGTACTGGAGAAGCTATTTAGTACAAATAAGACACATGTAAAAGATTCTATTGAATGCTCCTTCATCTCCAATACGCTTAAAGAAGAGTACTGGAGTCTTTGGACGACATGCCCTTAGACGGCACCTAAGCCTCTTTGGATGTACCCTCCTTTGGATGACTCCATATGTATCTTAATGAATTTGAATTCTTCTTATTTATTGAGTTTAAAATGTTAATGTTAATGTCTTTATTAGATGTTTATATATCAACTTCAGTTTATGTTACTTATCTTAATCTCCATGTGAGTAGTAAGTATTTTGTATTAATTCTAATTCCTTGTTCCATTTTATGAAGTTAATATATTTTTCTAGATGTGTATATAAGAAAGTTATAATCAACTAGACTTATAAAATACTTCATCATATGAGAAAGTTATAATTTACATCTAAAATTGTATCTAGAGGCATCCAGAGCCGTAACAAACATTAACTAACATATTGCTCAAGATTACAATATCTTAATCTTAATCAAAATAAACTTCTAGCCATCCAAATCCAAAGGTAGAACAAACATTAACTTCAATTCTTTTAAATTTTAACATCTTTCTTCATTATCCTTACACTTGCAACATCAACACAAGCTTCATCTCCGTGCAAACAAATGACTTCAAAAATAACATCTTTATCCAAAAGAAAAACAAATCCTTTTCAAACTTGTAAATGAATGTCTTTCTGATGGAAACATGGATCCTATCTCCCTGAAACAATATACTAACTTGTTAGAAACATGTAAAATAAATACTAAACCGAAAGAAGTTAAATAAAAATTTAACTATCCTAGCAACAGTATTCCATGACTCCTTCGCAAGAGTTTAAACACACAATGAAATTAACCTTCATAAAATTTTAACTGATTGAAAGCTTATCGTGTTAAACATTTATATAAGGAAATTAATAATGAAAGAGAGTGTAAAATCTACATGGTACTTCTTAAATTTTTTCGAGACACACAATGTATGATTTGTAGAGTGTAATATTCAAAATCCATCATTACAATGCAGTTCACAACAGTCGAGAAAGTTAGTATAAAATAGAACTTTGTGTTGAAGTGATGTAAAAGAATATAAGTGGTATAAGCATCTCATAAGTAGAAAAAGTATTGGAGAAGTCTTAAAGAAGAGTATTTGATAAGCTATTAAGTAGAAAGAAGACACGTGTTAAAAATTCTCTTTTAAGAGCTCCTTTGGATGCATTTGACTTATGGAGCCTTTGACGCCTTTGGACACATATGGATCCTTTGGACAAGGCCAAAACGAAATGGAGGAGAACAATATAGATGAATAGAATAGTTTTGCAAAAGCACTTTCAAAGACATGCGAGCCGAACCTTCATTAACTGACTTAGGAATGAAAGAAATGGGCATTGACCTATCATTCCTACTCTTATGAAGGCAACAGACCAACATGTCTTTTGAAGCCCATCTTTTTGTGTAAGACGAAGATCATTTATGTTCTAAATAAAACTATTTCTTCAATTAAGTTAGAAACTACTCATTCATCAACAACCAATTACAAAAATAGATTTTTTAGACGCATCCACCTTTGGACGACTCCTAATAAGTTTCTTTAGTATTCTTCTTTAAGGTTTCTCCAATACGCTTATCTGAACCCAGCTATCATTCAAAGGAGAGGGAGTTGTTTCAAATAAAAAACTATCGTTATTTTTAAAGGTTTAAATACATAATAATAATAAAATAGAAATCAAATAAACATATTAGAGAAGGCTTGAAAAAAAATACTATAATCCAAAAGAGAGAGTTGTTTCCAATCCATTTTAAAATATTTAAATAAATAATAATAATAATAAATAAAAATCAAATGAACTATTTTTAATAAAAAGTTGTCAATCTATTTTAAAAGATTTAAATAAATAATAATAAAAAAATAGAAATCAAATAAACGTAAAATCTTATAACTGTATTAAAGAAGTCTTAAGGAATAATACTAGATAAACTCTTAAGTAAAAAGAAGATATGTGTAAAAAATTTCATTGTATGCACGTTCTAAATATATTATCTATAAATTCTCTGCCATAATTTGTAACTTTTGACCTTTGAAAGTTGAGTAGTCTTTTTTTATTTTTTTCCTCCTTGGCACACTTTTGTGACTCAATGATAATTCAAGGTAAGTGAAACTTAGGAATACAAAATTTGGTTATTAGAACCGGAAATGTATAATAAGTTTTACCTTGGTTAAAACAACAAGAAGGTTTAGCTTTCGGGTATTAAGTTAGCCTTGAAATGGTACTTCTTTATGTTAATTGTATGTTAGACAAGAGTTTACGTTGTTATTACATTATAAAATCCCTTTACAAGTCACGATATGGACACTTAAACACCATCATAGTTTGGATTTTCATTATTTATTTAAGAAATGTGCATCTCATTTGCTGAGCATAATTTTTCTCAGAAGATGAAAGTGTTCATAATTAAAATCAGAAGATGGATACTTTATGTTACAGCTGATTTCACTTTTCTCTTTTGTTTGTTATGTTATCAAAATATCTTTTTAAGTATTCTTTGTTTGCTATATTTTGCGCTAAAGATTTAATATAATTAAATAATAGTTTACTTAATTTTTGTCCTTGATCTAAATATTATTTGGATATTGTTTTTATTTTTTTAGATTGAAACATAATAGTGTTTGGATTGGTGCTTTTACTGGCCATTCAAGCCAGGTTGATGTTGAGTATCAACATTTTAAAGTAAATTTGAAGATGAGGCATTTTGTCCTTTCTCGTCTCTCTCTTGTTAATAAAATTAAAAGATCAAAATTAAACGTACTAAAAAAAATGTAGTAACGCAGTTATTAAGTTGCATAAAACATGTGAATAAAGTTTGTGTAATTCTCATGAGCTATTTTTTTTTAAAAAATACTTTTCTAGAATCCGTGACAGCTTTTTAGAAGTTGACTAAAATATATGAGTAAAGTTTATAAGTAATGATAATAAATAGATAATATAAAATAATTTTATAGTATTATTTAATAAAAAATTGTCATTATATAATTTTTAAGATAATTAATTTAAAAATTAATAAATTTATCATATAAAATAATTTATGATTAGATTTTTGTACATAATTTATTTTTTTCTTAATGAAAGTTAATTATCAAGTTGACTAAAAAATAAAAATAAATACAGTTGTTTTTGTCACCATTTTGCAAAATTGAGAAAATTGAAAAAGTAACAATTCTGTGTTATTTTTTTCTCTCTTTTGCTTAATTTTGTTATATCAAATACTAAAAAATATTTTTTTTCAATAGATTTTTCTATAAATTATTTCTTCCCTTTTTGAATCTACAAATAAGGGGATAATATTGCCTTTTAAACATTTATAAATAAAAAAATACCTACTTGATGTATTAACATGTATATTTTTATATTCATTAGAATCGACCTAATAATAAAGAATTTAGGTAGTATATGTAAGATTTTAGATTCAAATTTTTTGATTTAGTTTTTAATAAAAGAAATGGTAATGCTTTAGCTAATTAATGTACTTGTAAAATTTAGCAGCTAGATTTGATGACAATTGTTGAAAGGAGGAAGTCACACACAAATTGCATAATATGACCTTTGGTTTCTCATTGGCATCCCCAAATATCTTCAATGAGATTTTGGGTTGAATATAAGATTTATCTAAGGTTTGGGGTTTAGCTACATTTAAGACTTCTCATTGCAGTAAATGTGTTTTGCAGGAATAGAATTCTTGCTCTCTTTCACAAGATAAACATGTATCACCAATAACAGAGTCACACTTATTGAGTTCTAATATTAAATTTTCAAGTAAATATATATTTAAATTGTATACTTGATTCTTCTAGACAAAGACAAAAAGCATTATAATATAATGGCACACTTCATTATTTACAAGTTTTTTTTTTTTTATTTTCATCCTCATCTTTAACCATTACCTCATCATTTGATTGTTCCAATGAGAAAACATCTAACAATATTTATTTTTATTAAAAATTGTGTCCAAGAACAAAATTATTGAGGTGAGAACAAAACTAAATTCAAAATTATCTTATCCACATTAGAATTAACAATTCAAATCTCAATTTAATTATTCCATTCAGCAAGTATTTTTTTAATTACAATTGCAAAAGTAGTAAAGTATTCATTTTCCTTTTTCTTTAATTTCATAAATTTATTCTTCTAACTTTTAAAATTAAATAGTTTTAGTACACTCAAATTATTAATTGACCACTAATTGTGACTGTTAATTTACTATAACATGAGATAATACTCAAATTGTTAATTGACCACTAATTGTGACCGTTAATATACTATAACATGAGATAATTAATTATGATGTGACAATCTAATAATGTGAAACACACGTCACATTGACATGGATAGTTGATGGTAACATTGACATACCTTTGGCGTAAGGACATAGCATTAACGTGGTTCCCTTACGTGGGAATCTGTAGCTTGGAAGATGGTTAAAGTGATGGAGGTGAACCATGACTTCTTATACTTCTATAATCCTACTAAAGCCCTTTGTCATTTGGCTTATTTTATTTGTAGGAAGAACTATATTTTTATATATAGGATCATTGCTGTCACATGAGTTAATTACACTTTTAGGCACCTTCACTAAACAAGGATTTTTTAGTTTTCTAGAAATAATTTACTTATCATTTTCATAAAAATATTTCTATAGGTTGAGATGAGAATCAAACTTCTTTCGATTGAACAAAATTTTTAATAATACAAAAATATTATAATATTTTTGTAAATTTATTTAATGTAATTTTAAATTTAAAAACAATTTTTTATTAAATATGATAAATAATTATATTTAAAAATAACAAATACTAATAAATATTCTTAATACACTTAATGTAATTTTAAAAATAAAGTTATTTCATAAAATATATTATTTTTTTAATATATTAAATATTCTATTTTTAAATATTTTTATTTTTTAATTCTTTAAAAATTTTCAAGATATTAATTAATAAATTGTTTAATAATATTATTATTGTAATATTAAAAAGATATTTAAAGTAGAGAAAATGAAAAACTTTGTTATGTTTAAGTTAAATACAAAAAATGTTAAAAATTATACCAACATTTATAATTTTAAAATTTAAAAAAAAAATATTTTTACAATGATACTTCACATAATTTTATTTGATGAAATTATTTATTTAAAAAGATATTTTTAAAAAATCACTTATGTATCCAAGAATATTATATTTTAAAGAAGACGAATACAAACATTTTCAATAATCTTTATGAGTAGTCAAACGATTTTTAGTCATTCCTAAGAATCATAATTTTTTATATTCAATAATCATAATTTTTATTTGTAATCATATAATTCAACAAATATTTTTGGATTAAATTAAACACATTATTAGGTTAAGACAATTATAACATACTACAGTATTATCTAGAAAGATAAAGTACACTGCAATAGTTCAAAGATATTTTTTAGTTTATTTATTTTTTGCACACTAGGTATATGCTAATATACCAAACTATTCATATAGCAAATAAAATATTATTAAACCATCTTAAATTTTAAAGATCTATTAGAACAAAATGCTAATGTACAAAAATAATAATACATCTCTACCAAATTTGATCGTATAACAAATCAAATTAACAATAAATTTCATAGCTAATAACATAAGTTTAAATTCTAAAGGTTTATCTTCAAATTGCAAAAGCCTATGTTGGCCAGTTATATTCTTGAATAAGATAATTTTTCCACTTCTAAGATGATATGAACCTAAAAGTAAATGATCACCTTACAGAACTCAGATTTTTGTTTTGAGATCTTTTAATTAAAGAAGGGTATTGATGTCACACTCAAAAGAGAGATGAGAATAAAAATGATAAATCATAAGATTGATTGTTACAAGTTGCCTTGATAAGACTAGATTTAGTGCTTTGTCAAAGAATAAAAGGAAAGCTCTTACAAAAGGAGAAAACTCAGTTTTTCATTCAAATTCAATTTGCCTGTGAATTACCATGTCTTGCCTTTTAATTGGCTTAAATTTTTTTTAAATTTTCTTTAAACTTTCCACTAAGCACTTAATTATTTGGAAGTTCAAACACACTAAAAATTGATATGGAAACATGAAAAGACACATGAATTTATTCCAACAAAATAAAGTAGGAAAATTACATTGAAAATAAAAAATTAGTCTTAATTGTTTCTTTATCCCTAAAGCTACCAAATACAATCTAACCCATAAAGACTTAAATATTAAGTGTTAGAAATTATTTTGCTCTAGATTATTATCTTCATGTGCAAGAATGTGCAAGAATGTGAAAAGATTATTTGGCTATATATATATATATATAGATTCTTTGGTATAATCTTATTAAAATAATTCAAAAGATTTAAATCAAAAATTAGTTATTTGGTAATTATATTATATGTAAAATAAAATCTGAAACAGAGCCACAGGATTAACCAAAATCTCTTAGTATTCCATTATCCTCGGTGACGTTTAAGATATAGAGGAATTAAAATAATGGTTAATTGACCATTAATTTCGATAGTACAGAATTTTCATATCAATTATATTATTATGATTTTCTTTTTTCACTGTGCATAGTGTTGTCTTCAAATTCTCTGCGTGGAACGATGTCTTCTCAAGGCTATGGCGTTCACTTTTTCAAGGTTATTCTTCAAAGCACCCTTCAAAAAGGAGAACTGGTAACAATCTTTTCCCTTTCTTTTTATCTTTTATTCTTCCTGTAAATTTGAATTACAAATTTTTTTAATGACTATTATGACTACATACTTCAAGGCTATAGAAACTTTTGTCCATGGCTTCTTTATATAATTCTATTAAAATGTTTTCATCAAACGTGTAACGGTATATCAAAATAGCATAGATGTTACCATTTTAATGTTGTTGTATATATAGTTGGAGACAGAAAAAATTATGTTTAAAGTGGAATATTCATGTCTGAAGGGCTTATGGTCTCAGCAAAGTGTAGTTATTCATTTTGATAGGAGATATTTTGTACCTATTTTATGAATATAAAATAAAAGATAATAATCAAGTTCAACATAATTAGTAAATAATTGATTTTAATTATATTATTAGAAGTTGGATTTAAAATTTAGTTGAATGTAAAAATTCATTTCAATAATTTTTATTTCTTAATCTCTGATTTTGGGTTGATGATTTTTGGTGTAAAGTAAAAAATATTTGAATGCAGTATTAAGGAGTTGTTTTTACCTTCTATAGGATGTTATTAAAATTGAATGCATATATAGACTAACTGGTAAAAAAATTGTGACAGAAAGTGCCTACGAGTTTTGTGAGAAGACATTGGCAAGGAATGTCGAATCCTGTTTTTCTAATTCTTCCAAACGGCATGAAATGGAAAGTTTATTGGCTGAAACGTGACGGTGATGTTTGGCTTTGCAATGGTTGGAAAGAATTTGCAAAATACGTGCATTTGGATGTGTCTCACTTTGTGGTGTTTCGATGCGAAGAAAATTCTTGCTTTAACGTGATTGTTTTTGGAAAAAGTGCTTTAGAAATAGAGTATCCTTCAAGTAATGAAGAAGTGGAAGAGATTGATGACAGTAATATTTCTTTGAAAATTGTTGAAGATCGTTCACCATTCGAGGGTAAAAAGCCAAAATCTCCATTACCACCATCTTCTAGGACTAGTAAGAAAATGAAAATCACCCCAAAAGAAGAGCCACAAGAAGAAGAACCTTTGAAGAAGAAAGCTGGTTTTGATAACTCTAGGCATATGAACAGGGGTTGATTTTGTCCCTTCGTGTTTTATTTTATTTTATTTTATTTTCTTTAAGTGAGTTATTTGTTAATAGTGAAATTTAGTAGCAGGTAGTAGCGGAGCAGATTTCAAGAGGAGAATCAAAACTTTTCATGACAAAGTGAAGACAATGTTCCACTCTGAGAATGACCATTTTACATGTTTAATCCAAAAGACATACGCCAAAAAAGATCTCTTGGTAACAAATTATTTCTTTTTGTTGTACTCTGATAGTAGCTCATTTTGAAGCTTTGTTTTTGTATGAGTTGTGTGATTATATTCTAGCAAAATCATTAATCTGAACAGGTCTTACCAATGGAATTTTCTAAACCATATCTACACACGGAAGGACATGTTAAGCTTTTTATTGAAGAGAGCAGAAGTTGGGATGTTGAGTTAAAGGTCAATTACTATGGACAATTGACATTTGCCAGTGGGTGGAGGGGATTTTTGCTGGACAATAAATTGAAAGTTGGTGATGTATGTGGTTTTGAGCTACACAAATCCAAAGGATTTTCATTCGAAGTTACTATTTATCGTTTAGAAGAGGACGACTCAAGCCCTCCCCTCTTTAAAGGTATAATTTCTTTACTCACCACAATTTCTTATTATCATCTCCTACATCATAACAATTTTTCATTTAGTATCTCTATAAGGTGCCACATATATTTTATTTTTGAAATCCATAGTTATTTTATAAGCCCTTCCCCTATTTTATTCATCTTTTCTAGCATTGATGTTAGGGAAAATCAACAGTTCTTTTAAAATTTCACAGGATATCCCTTGTCTTTTTAATGCATGAAGTAACTCCCTTATATAATACGCCGTATAATGTATCTCAATTAATTAAAAGGTTGATGTAAAATGTCAAATTTCAAGAAATCACATAGCATGGAGAATGAATTCTCTCATTTTGAATTTTCAAACTTACAATATCATATCAACATTTTGAATCTATCTTTTTATTATTAGAAATTATATATAAAAATTGAGTTTAATATTCATGATAGTGTAAAATAATTTTAAGGTAATATATTATTTATATGACTTTTAAGGTAATATATTATAAATTCAACAAATTTATTAATATAATGATTTGTGATTAAATGATAACATAAAATTAGTTTACAAGATTTGTGAATACTATATAAAATCTAATTTTTTTTATAAAATTTGTGTACATTTTAAAGAAGATTGAGATATATATAAGTTTTTTTTGTATAACATGATCATTTATCTCAAAAAGAACAGAGGTGATAAAATGGATGATTTGATTCTATTTGATGGGCATGATTTCTTTTATACCACTTTTTTATTAGTTGATTCTATTTAGATCATATATTTTTTTTAACTCCATCCATTTTAGTACTTTTAAAAAAAATATTATACATATATAATTTGCTTTTAAGATAAGGTTTCTCTAAAATTTTTGTTGAATACTTCAGGTGAAGAAGGACATTCAGATTGGCCTTGTTCATCCCTTAAAACCCCTTTGACCCCTAAAGCTAGCACATCAATGGCGACCGATGATTTCTGCATCTGCGTGAAGCATCCATTGAGCTCGCCGGTATGATAAATTAGAAACATTTGTATTTTGATTAGCGATTATTATGATTGGGGAAGTAATTGTGCTTATGTTATATATTAATACAGACTGTACCATTTAACTACATGAAGAAGTACGTTAACGAGAACGGAAGGTATGTGACCCTTCGTGTTGGGAATAAATCACGGCGCGTAAAATTGCTCTATTATGAGAAAAATTCCTTCGCTAGATTCTCTAGTGGCTGGACTGAATTTTTGAAGGATTGGGACTTGGAGGAGGGTGATGCTTGTATCTGTAAGCTCGTAGATCAACAAAAACTTGTCTTCCAAGTCTCAATTTTAAAGGGACAAAAATAGTCACCAGACAAGAGTCAAAATTCCAGTTATATATGATAGGTGTCAAAATTATTTTTTTTTTATTACACAAACAATGAAATTAGAGTTATATGTTGTTGTAACCGTGACCGAGACGAGGTCGACGAAAATTTATTTTTGGAGTCCGAGTTTTTTTCAAGAAAAGAATATGAAGTTAGGAATTGCCACCTGCGTTTCTAAGGAAAATGTCAGAAAATCTGGGATTGGATAAAACTGGTTTGCGGGAATAAATTTTGGGTTTGAGAGTCTATTACATATAGGAAATGTGTTAACATCATACAATGTTCGTCACCTTAATTAGATGTGTGAACTTTATTATTACTTCTAAAGAAAGACTTCTTAGGCTGATTAAGATTATCCAAAAACTAAACTATGCGACTCAGGTTAGGACAATATTTCTTCTCCCTTTTAGGTTATCTAAGAACTCTATGCTAAACTCCTTTTCTATCTTTCTCTGACAAAATCTTCTCCTAATCCTGTCACCCCTTCATTGAACCTCGTTCATCTTTTATAGAGGAAATTTCCTAGTGTCGGATCTTGGAGGAGATCTCTCTCATTAATGGACATTATCATTCGTCTGATCCCTGACCCTGTAGTAGTAGGGGATTAGTGACTAGTTTTTAGAAAACGACTTTCAGAAACCAGTGGTAGCTGAGTCTCGAAAGGAGTGAAACTTCCTCCCTATGCCAGTTCTTTATTTTTTTTAGGAAGAGACAAAATGGGGTGTCTACCTATATCAATGTTTTGTGTGATGCTTTTACTTTAATATTTTTAATATTTTTTTATGTCATGGTATATATATTAAAAAAATTTGTTAATTTTTTTAAGATAATTAACTTTGTTTTGATAACAGCTTTTACATAGTAAACTAGATTTTTTAGCCGAAAGGGTAAATTTAATACATAAAGTTTATGATTAAAATAAAATTTTATAAAAGTGTAAAAAAATATTCATATAAGAAAAATAACAATCAATATATAACTTATAAGGACAAATATTTATATAATAAGCAAATACAAATTATATGTGAAACTATATTAATTTAAATTGTATAAAAGATAAAAACTTCGTATAGACATATCAGCGTATAAGTTATAGAATTTGTTACTAAAAGTGTCTTATACAATTATAGATATTTATATATATATTAAAAAAGTAAAATTTTAATTAAGTCTCTGACATTAATTATATTTTTTACACTAAAAACATATAATTAAAAATAATATAGTTATAATTTTAGTTTATAAATATCAAATTGATTCTTAATATTAAAAATTAAATTAATAATTAATAATTCTTAAATTCAAATTAAATTGATTGTTAATATTGAAAATATAAATTTTATGACTATAATTAATTATTTTAAAAATTGCATAAAATTATTCACATCATATAATTAAAGAAAAATAAATATCAAATAACCACAATAATGTGATTAATAACCTTGATTATGAAGAAACATTAAATATGACCTAATATAATAATTGTTAATATAATATAATAATATATTTAAAATTCAAGAATTCTTTTAGCAGCATCTTTACACATTTCAAGTCTTTAGGAGATGAAATTTGTAAGAGTTGAAGTTAATTTTGATCAATGTGGTCAATATTCGAATAAAAGTTCTTTTTAGAGGTGTAACATTCATATGCAAAAATTAAATCTAAAATTATTTTTATTTGTAATCATTAAATTCAACAAACATTTTTTGATTAAATTAAACACATTATTAGGTTAAGACAATTATAACATACTACAGTATTACCTAGAAAGATAAAGTACAACCGCAATCATTCGAAGATATTTTTTTAGTTTATTTATTTTCGCATACTAGGTATATGCTAATATACCAAACTAGTCATGTAACAAATAAAATATCAGTAAATCATCTTAAAGTTTAAACATCTATTAGAACCAAATGCTAATGTACAAAAATAATAATACATCTCTACCAAATTTTATCATATAACAAATCAAATTAACAATAAATTTCATAGCTAATAACATAAGTTTAAATTCTAAAGACTTATCTTCAAATTGCAAAAGCCTATGATGGTCAGTTATATTCTTTAGTTTTACACGACTCCACTTCTCTTACTAATACAATCTTATATGAGTAAGATAGTTTTTCCATTTCTAAGATGATATGAACCTAGAAGTAAATGATCGCCTTACAAAACTCAGATTTTTGTTTTGAGATCTTTTAATTAGAGAAGGGTATTGACCGACACACTCAAAAGAGAGATGAGAATAAAAATGATAAGTCATAAGATTAATTGCTACAAGTTGTCTTGATAAGAGTAGATTTAGTTCTTTGCCAAAGAATAAAAGGAAAGTTCTTACAAAAGGAGAAAACTCAGTTTTTCATTCAAATTCAATTTTCCTGTTAATTACAATGTTTTTCCTTTTAATTGACTCAAATTTTCTTTAAACTTCCCACTAAGCACTTAATTATTTGGAAGTCCAAACACACTAAAAACTGATATGGAAATATGAAAAGACACATGAACTTATTCCAACAAAATAAAGTGCGAAAATTACATTGAAAATAAAAAATGAGCCTTAATTGTTTCTTTATCCCTAAAGCTACCAAATACACTCTAACCCATAAAGACTTGATAAATATTAAGTGTTAGAAATTATTTTGCTCTAAATTATTATCTTCAATGTGCAAGAATGTGAAAATTCTTATATTGGACTCCAATTCAACTAAATTTCCTTTAGCTTGCATGTCCTTAACTAAGCATTGCAAAGTCTCTTTAATCTTTTTTGTTCTTACTCTAGTCATTGGGTCTTCTATTCTTTGCAAAGCATCTTGGAGATTGTTAGACTCATCTAGATTTTCATCATCCTCTCCTTCTTCGAAAAGATTTGTCCTTGAATCAAGGTCATCAACAACAACAAACAACAACAACAAAAATAGAATCCTTGTCCCTTTTGAATCGAGGCAAGCCTAACACAAAGTCCATAAAAAGGTCAATTCAAGGTGTATTAGAAATAGGAGGTGGGTATATAACCCATAAGGATTAACCTTAGACTTGACCTTTTTGCATGTAATACATTTATCACAAATTCTCTCAAAATCATGTTTCATGTGTGGCCTATAGAAATGTTCATGTAGAGTACTCAATGCCTTTTTAATCCCAAAATGTCCCATTAATACTCTCCCACGAGTCTTTCTAATAAGTAATTTACACAAAGAACTTTTAGGCACACAAAACTTATTTCCTTTAAACATAAAGCCATCATGCGTATAGAATTCATTATGTACACCTTTTTCACAAGCAACATAGATATGTGTAAAATTAGATCAATCACGTACATCTCTTTCACATATTCAAATCCAAGCATATTAGCATCTAGAGTTAAGAGGAGAACATACCTTCTATAGAGAGCATCAGTAACAACATTCTCTTTTCCTTTCTTATATTTGATTACATATGGAAATTGCTCAATGAATTCAAGCCATTTTACATGCCACTTGTTCAAATTTTCGTGCCCTTTCAAATGCATCAAAGATTCATGGTTAGTGTGAATGACAAACTCTTTTGGCATGAGATAATGCTGCTAAGTTTGTAGGGATCTCACTAGGGCATACAACTCTTTGTCATATGTAGGATAATTAAGTGTAGCTCCACTTAATTTATCACTAAAGTAAGCAATAGGAGTACCTTCTTGCATCAAAAAAGCTCCAATGTCTATACTTGAAGCATCACTTTCAATCTCAAAAGATTTAGTAAAATTAGGCAAAACAAGTAATGGTGCATTGGTAAGCTTTTCTTTGAGGGAATTAAATTTCCTCTCTTGGTCTTCCTCCCACTTAAATCCCATACTCTTCTTCATAATTTCAGTTAAGGGTGCAATTGGTGTGCTAAAATCCTTAACAAATCTCCTATAAAAACTAGCTAATCCATGAAAACTTCTCACTTCACTCAAAGCTTTGGGTAATAGGCCATTCTTATATTGCTCTTACCTTTTCCTCATCAACCTCCACACCCTTTGAGCTAATAACAAAACCAAGAAAAATTACTTGTTCAGTACAAAAGAACACTTGTCAAAATTTACATACAATTTCTCTTTTCTTAACACATGCAATACACTTCTAAAAAACTCAAGATGTTCCTTTAAACTCTTATTGTATATCAAAATCTCATTTTAATTGGCTGCTTGATAGTCAACCAGCAAGCCAATCTACAATCCCACATCTTGATTAGCTATTGACAGTCGACTAGCCGGTTGGTCACGTAGGGTTACAAAAATTCATGGTTGGCATGAACTTTATAAGCGTTAACAAATTTATAAAACATTATAGATATATTAACAATGAAAAAAATCCTTTATATTTATACATGTAAGTCAACACAGACTTACATGGCTTACACGGTGATAGTTAATTTTACTTATAGAAAAAACAGAATTAGAAATCTGATTCAACACTATGAGCATCTTAAAGACCATAATCAAGAATGCTATATGCATAATTGTGACACATCAAAATTATTAGTGTTGATTATGTATACAAGGAATATAGTTTAATATTTATGTATGGCTATATTACATGTTTAAAGTTTTTTTCAACAGATGATTCCTAGGAGTTTTGTTAAGCAATATGGGGAAGATTTATCAAACCCAGTAATCCTTATGCTCCCAAATGGTGCTAAATGGGAAGTAAATTGGACAAAACGTGACCGTGATATTTGGTTTAGGGTTTAGTCATGGCACTTCTTGGTTTTTAGATACGATGGAAGATATAAATTTCAAGTTCTGATATTCAATAACAAATTATTAGATACGTGACGTGATCTTTTATTTTTTAAAAAATTCATTGATTTTTAACTCTCAAATTTTAAATTAATATTGTCATTTTAAATTAATATTATCATTTAAAAAAAAAATTATTTTTGAGATATGATTTTGAACTATTTTTTTACTAATTTAAGCATATCATTATGTTTATATACATAAAACTATGAAACTCAATTTATGTTCGAACAAAAAAAAATGTTATAAACATAATAAAAAATTGCATGAAAATAAGTCTCATAAACATCTAAAAAAGATCTGATATGAGAATTTTCAATTTTTGAGTTATTCATGAGACTCACTTTTCACATGATTTTTACCTTATTTATGACTATTTTTTGTTCAAATATTAGTTGGTTTCTATAACTTTATGTTCAAATATTAGTTGGCTTTTATAACTTTCATGTAGGTGAATCAAACGAGACAAGTTTTACGTTTTATGTTTTGAATTTGTCAAAAATATATTTCAAAATCAAAAACAATAATTTTTTTTGAAATGTCAACATTGACTTAAATTTAAGAACTAAATGACTAAAATGAATTTTTAAAAGAAAAGGAACCAAGGCAAATTTTTATCATAAGATATAATACCAAAGTTATAATTTAGCCCAAAAAAATATTATTAATTAAAATCCTCGAAAGTAAACTTATTTTTAGTAGGAATATTTTGTTCAGATTATATATATATATATATAAATAATTAAGATTCTTTAAAGTGAGTCTTTTCTTAGTAGGAACATTTTGTTCAATTTTTTTTTATTTTATATTTGAAAATTTAAAATATGAATTAATCCAAACCTTTTAGTAATTAAACGGTAGATGTAATCCCTCTAAAATAACAATCTCACTTTAGACGATCATTCCTCTAAAGTGAAAAATGCACTTAGAAGTATAAAGTACAATAATAATAATTGATTAGAAAATAATAATAGTTGATTAGAAAATCAACTATGGAGGATTTTGTGACAAAATTAAAATTATCTATTAGAAAATCTAAAATTAGTGTAAATCTTTTTCTTAAATAATGTGATTGTTATTGTGTAAATTTCTTAATCATTTAATTTTTTAATTGTTTTTAGTATTTTTTTTCTACACTAGTTAAGTATATTAATGAAAATAGATAGTGAGATAATCAATTACTGTAAGAGTGTATTTGATTAGGATTTTAAAAGATTATTTTAGAATAAAAAAGTCTCATAGATTTTAAAAAATTATATAGGAATACAATTAGTTATAAGACTTTTTTTAAGATTTTAAAAAATCTTTTTTGATTTATAAAATTTTTAGTTTGGACTTTAATGGATTTATATGATAAAAATTTATAAGATTTTAAAAAATTTATAGATATATAAGCAAGATGAACATTTTTTTAATAATATATTCAAGAACAAATCTTTTACTTTAATATTAAGCAAATCAAGAACGATGTAACGATCCAAATTTAAAATCTCTTTTATAATATCTCAAATGTTATTATCTATCTATCTCTTTTAATAAAGATAAATTTAGATATATAGATATGTAATAAAGGTAAATTTAGATATATAGATATGTACAAATGATAAGCAAATAAACATAATACAATGAATACATACAAATCTAGACATACAAGATTGGTATCAAAATATTTATTTTACCACATTCTCACATCAACGTATGTAATATCAATCACATATAATAAATAGAACTCATATTGCTAACTGATATTATTTTATGGAATTAACAACTTTATGTTTGAATAATCACACAATTATTTCCTAAAATGGTAAAATATCAACAAAATCCTATGGTCTAAAAGCACAACACTTCTCAAAACAATTCGATGGACATATCCAACAGATGATGAATAGTATAGCACAACGTGGAGATGGTTGAGTGAGAATAGCTAGTTATGTTCCTATGGCACAAGTCTACATCAACCTAACCTCCTGTAGGATTTCGCACACAATCTTCCCAAGGTCTCCAATCTCTTCTCACTTGTACATGCATTTCTCTCGTACGAAATGCAGCTCTCATCCAATCACTTAACAAATGTATATGAAATGCATGACAACAACAAGGTCACATACTTATCATATTTTCATTATCAATTTCCAACCTCTTTGTGGAGATCAACTTAAACCAACAAGTATCCTCAACTGACACACAAACTACTAAAGGTTGCAAAGGCACTACCATATTAACATGGTTCTTGACTCAAACCTGAACACCCAAAACTTCATAACCTCTGTAATTAAAGTCATAAGGGATATGATATTAGAAATCTTTCATTATTTCAACCTTTTTGTGAAGATTAACTAAAATAATACATTACTTGAGTCTCACAGTCTCAAGATACAGTCAAGAGACACCACTTTCATATGTCACTCTACAAGGCCTTAAATATTTTTAAATTACTTAATTAAACTATGTAAAGTGTTATTTATAATTCTTAATATTACGTAATTTATTTGACATTTATGCATAATACACATTATAAACTTTTATGATACTTTTAACTTAGGTTCCACTATAAACTATTTAAATAAATATTTATTAAATAATATTTTAAAGTTTATTTTTTTATAAAATTTTATATTTATAATTTATTTAAATTTTCAAAATAATTTAAATAGCTTATTTTTCGAATTCCATGTAACAAATTATATGCGGGACAAAAGCCCAATGAAGATGTCGAAGAGTGTTCATAACTCGGGATTCTAATTTTTTATCCGTATAATCTAATTTTTAATATGTACAAAATAGAAACTTATTAAAAAAATAGAGAAAACAAAATCAATATATATATATATATATATATATATATATATATATATATATATATATATATATATATATATATATAAAAACATTTTTTCTCAAAATAGTGTATCAGTTTTATAATTAAAAGTGAAAAATTAAAAACAAAAGATTTTCTCAAAATAAACAACCCTTATTTTTCTCAATGTGGACATAACTCATCGTTTTTCTCCCTAAAGTCAACACCCCACTTTTAGAAAAAGTCTAGTGAGATAACCAATTTTTATGCTGTTTTAAACCCAGTCATTGCAATATCTTACGAGTATGTGGAGCTCTTGCAGCTGCAATTTACCTCAATTTAGGAATATACGTTGGTTGGAATTATGGTATCGTATGGAATACCCATAATATATATGTTGAGCTTAATTTTAATACAGTCTATATAAGTCTCAACCAAGTAGAAACTCGTGGATTTGGTCGTTATCATCTTGATGCTACTACTTCCACAGCTACATATATGACAAAATTTGTGTTTACCTTGCCCACTTCAATTTTTCCTTTAAGCTAAAAAAAAGTACAATCTGGAACTTGTGCACGTCGTTGATGTGCATCAGATTTTGGTTTACAAAATATGGTTCCAAAAAGTAATATCTCACCTATATTCTCTGTTTTGGTATCAATATCAATCAAAGTCTCTCTTTTAGACACGCTAACAAATCAAAACCTGAGATATATGTACAACAAATATCTGGTAAATTCAGCGGCTAAAGGATCTGAATCAATTCGATTGACAACTATTCAGGAGTTTATTGACCAATCATAAGTCATGTATGAGATATTAACATGACCACCATCACCTAGGAGGTGTGTCAAAAGACCTGCTTTATTTGCATCCAAGTAATTTATTATCCACTTTAGTATGTTTCTCTCTTGTCCGAAATCCGCAGAGTACCTGCCAATGTAAATGTTTCTTCTTATCAAGAGTGCTAGAAATTGAAAATCAAAACCAAGGCTGAAGAACTTCACAAACTGCTTACCACTTGAAAATTGGAGTGAGATGAATGGTCCTCTTCTCCAAGTCCACTTCAATTCCATCACTCGCAAAAAACTCTCTAGCAGCACTTCTCAATTCTTCTGCAACTCTATAGGGTGAGAAAAACCTCACCTTTGGGCTCGACTTCGTGCCATTACAAAGTCCAAAGTTAACTAACGGATTCATTTTGACAAGGGCATTCTGCAGCAAGGTGGGAACAAGTTAATCTATGAGAAAGGAATTTATGGGGGATAAGGAAAAAATGAATGAGAAAACACACAAACACACATAAGTTAAGGATGCAGCACTGGTTTAATTTGAGGACTACATTTAGACCCACTTCCCTGTATCCTTGCCATCAAGTTTCTAAATCAAATAATGAATTGATGACATGTAGATACTTTGTTTTTAAGACAAAAACATATTCTTTCATTTAATATCAGAAAAACAAAATTCCTTATGTCCTTGCTTGATTTGAAAACTTGATGAAAAGGATATAAGGAACTTGATTTTTAAGTTGTGTCCTTAATTTCACTTGGTCATTAATTGTAAGGCTTAAACCAACCAACATGAAATTTATCCAAAGCACTATATTGAAAGGCAATTTACCTCTAAGCGCCTGTCTCCTGAGCCAAAGGGCTTGATTAAGGAGTATGGTGACTTTCGATTGCTTCTGAGGATACCATTTTTAATAGTACTAAGAGAGTAAGGATGCCCTCCAATCAAATACTGGAAATCAGAGAAGGATCTCCTGTTAATTACACCTTCTTCACACCCTACTCTAATTATAGCATGGACGACCATGGCATTGTACAAATTTAAGAAGAAGGCAAGTGTCTCGTTTTCTGATAGTTCCAAGAGATTAACCCGCTGTAGATCTTGGGTCATGTTTACATACCTGTAGTTAGGAAAACAAGAAATTAACTTTGGATGCGTAAAAGATGATACCTGTGGCACTTTGCTCTATTCATGTCCTCTATTAAGTATATCAAAAGTACATGCACTTGATAAAAAGTTAACTACATTCTTACCAAAACAGTGGACACAGATGCAGGGCAAAAATAAAAAGTTTGGCAGAGACAAGTCTTGTTTGAGCCGCTCTATTGTGAAGTATTCCTACTCATACGGTTAACATTGTATCATGGTTTGTAAATTATTACTTCATTATCACGAAAAATATTTTGGCACCATTGTCTGTATACTGTAACAATGTCTAGAGTCCTTTTATGCTTAAGTAATGCAGAAATTATAATAAAGTAGTACATGTAGACAGGAAAGGGTTCAAAAGTGGGAAATAGGCACCAAGAATCACATGCATTTGCCATAAAACCCCAAGTTGTTCTTCGAAAATTAAAATTTGCCAATCGAACTAATTAGTATCAAAGCTGATGAATTCAACCGTAAAGCTTGCTTGCCAATTTACAAGACAATAAGTAACTCACAAAGGATGTGAACTCTTTACAAAATTATGGTCAGCGTGAAATAAGCTTAGAATGAGCAAATAAGTGGCACACAGGGAAACAAGAGGCATGAAGACTTGTTTATAATAGGCATATTGAATAAATCCGCAGAATGTTTGCATTCACAATATGCACCAAAATATACAAAAATTAGTCTATTTTAAGTGTCAATACCTCCGAAATTCTTCACTTTTGCTAATGGCCACATAATCAACATGTCGCCTGTCTTCAGAAGCATAAGACTCAATAATAGCACACATAATCTTGGTAAGCCTATCACACACTGCAGCTGCACTCTTCGGTTCACTATCATTTGTGGCACCACGGAAGTTAAAGCATTTGGAGATAAAGGGTTCGTGCTCAAGGAATCTATAGAAGTGGTTTCCCTCCTCAAAATCATTTTCCCTACAATAGAAAGTTGACAATTGCAAGAATGAAACTACTGAAGAAGTGTGCCTCACTTGGAGTTTCATTAGTTTCGAAAGCTCTTTTTCTTACCCGAAAACATGATGGATGAAGTGCTTCTTGCATAACTGCTTTCCAATCTCAACAGCCTGAACATTTATTTTAGAAGGAAAACCATTTTGGGGAAACGTTACAGTTAGAGAAATAAAATTGCAATGATTCAGAAACTAGAAATTATTACTGTCATGCAAATTGTAAATCACAATAGTAACAATGATTGGCCTTTTTCTACTATGTGAATGAATTTTGAGGAATGCTGCACAGGAAAAAGTGGCTTACATTACAATGGCTGGTACGATTTTGTTAGCCAAGAAGTGATGCAGCTATTAATCGAGTTCCAACTAAAAGCATTTTAAAAAAATAAAATAATATATCGGTTGAAATCGTGGACACTTATGAGAAAATATGACTTTAATTATCTA